>CM053607.1:62432679-62491896 GCA_028646535.1 Procyon lotor
TTTGAAACTGGGATCACATATTGAGGTACGTGATAATATCTAAGTTACAATAATGAGAGTCGTTGGCAACCTCTACTTCTGCAACCCATGACTTTAGAAATGCATTACTTATTTTTTCTTTATCAGGACAGTATCAAGATCAGGTGTTAACAGAGATTCTTTCACAATATCTTCATTTTAATATTTTGTAATCCCCTCATCTCCCTCCCTTAGGATGTTATAACTTATAATTTGACATTGACGAGTAGTACTAGGATCAGGAAATAGCATGGTTAGCTTTCTGGCAGTTCCATGCTGTCAGTCCCATCAGTTAATCTCTTTTCTCACATGCCAGTTTAACACTGCACAGTCATTTGAAAGCTCTATGTAAGAGTCTCCCACCTTCTTTTCTTGTTATAAGGAAGTTCCCTGAGTTTCTCTGTCATTATACATTCTTTAATCTCTTTGAAAGTAACATGACCCACTGTATGGTTTCCCCTTTATTAATGCAAATGTTCCAGAAAGTATCCTTAAATGTCTAGAATTAAATATTTTCTGTCAATTTCAGCAGATGGAGTTCTGTTCAGATAATGAGAATGCTACTACAAACCTTGTTTTAATTGCTATATTATAATCTCCAGACCTGAAAAGCCCTGGAGATCCTGATACATAAAATGCCTTTCAGCTATGCAGGTGCAGAATTCATTACAAGTGTGTTTTTTAAGTTAGGAATATATCTTGAACTCATTGAAAGACTATCAATGCCCTTGGGGTATTTGATAACTTGAGCAATTATTTAAAGTATAACAATGCTGACATATTAAAAGAGAACAAAATGTAATATAGCATGTAATTATGAGGACACACATATATGCATATGCCTTTAAGAGAAATAAATAATACTATTAGATCTTTTTTTGTAAAGAGCAGGGGAAAAAAAGTGAAATGCCTCTAAGATAAAAACCATTATCAATAAAATGATGCTATTTTAACATGCTTGATTAATAATAAGGGTAAAAGTGAAAGTTTCTGGGGCACCTGGGTGGCTCAGTGGGTTAAAGCCTCTGCCTTCAGCTCAGGTCATGATCTCAGGGTCCTGGGATCAAGCCCCGCATCGGGCTCTCTGCTCAGCAGGGACCCTGCTTCCCCCTCTCTCTCTGCCTGCCTCTCTGCCTACTTATGATCTCTCTCCTCTCTGTCAAATAAATAAATAAAATCTTTAAAAAAAAAAAAAAGTGAAAGTTTCTACCTAGTATAGTATTGTGGTCCACTTTATTATACATGTTTTAAATAAAAGTTTCCAAAAAATGTAAACTATAAATGTTGTCTAATAATATAGGCCTGTAATATAAGTGAAACACATTTATACATTGAACCTTAAAGTTCTCTTCAAAAATACACCCTTATCACGAACATAAAACCATAACAATTATTTGGCAGTCTCTATACATTATATTCATAGCTAAATCACTGGCAAATGCACAACCTGCATCAATCAACAAATTAAAGATTCAAGTTCACGCATTTCAACAATAACAACACAAAAGGTGGTATGGTTTTCTCATTCAGTTGAATAATGGTGAAAATAAATTCTGGGGCAGACTGTGAGGGCAGTCTCTCTCTATTGGTTTTTTTTTTTTCCCTTAGTCACATATTTAATACTTGTCCTTCAAATTAACTGCATGGGTCAGGATGAAAGAAAGAAGAGGGAGCACAGGCCATGTCAGTGAATATATTAATTGGCCTCTCTGTATTATTTTTTCTTGGATGACTTAATTTAAAACTATTTTTGCTGAGAAATCTTTTGAAAGGGAACATGCAATTTTCAAAGAAAAGTTGTGAGACAAGTTGATCAAAGTGTCCATCAGCTGGAATAACATTTAACTGTGGTGACCTGAAAATCCTCATAATGGAGGATTCAATCACATAAAACGGAAAAAACAAAATGAACAATGTAAGTTAAACATGGGAGATAGGCCTATTTTGCCAATCAAGCAAACAGTGTCACAATGCTTCAGAGAAAAGACACCAATCAGTCAGCTGATTCGGCTGATGTGAAATCCAACTTGGGACTCCTGCTGACCTCTTTATCTCTGCCAAGGAGAGGTTTGAGAAAAAGCATGGACACCAAAATAAAATAAAAATAGATAAAGTATCACCAAGATTCCCCCAAGGCTTTTATGTATGCTGACACAGAAAAGGGAACAAAAGATAAAAAATAGTACACTGAGGATAATTTAGAAGTAGAAAGTGGCAAATGCACACACCACCACTTAGAATATACAAAAATGGTATTTTTACATTAGAGTATGTCTAAAAGTTATATTCATGATTGCAATATTTTATTGTGTATTTATTATGTATTATTATTATTATTATTATTTCCATGAGGAGAAAATAAAAGTCATTTCTTATAGAAAATTATGTTGTTTTCTCCTAAATAATACACCCCAGTGGAATTCCTATCATAACCACAGGGAAAAAATCCATCCACCAAGTGAAGCCCCTAGACTCAGCAAGAGAATAAGTTTCCTAAGGTGTCTCCCCCTGTATGTCCTACGCAATTGGAAGGCATCAAATGGCTTCTTAAAGAGAAGTCTATCAGTAGTTCTGTTTCTCAAGTACAGAATATTGATGGAAAACATAGACACAATACATCTGACTCAATCTGCTCTACATAATGGATTTTGCAGAAATTGCATGGATGCTGCCTATATGTCCTCACTTCTCCACTCAATCAGAATATCTCAAGTTTTTTTTTTCATAAACTACATGTATCTGATTATACTATTCAATTTCTATGCAAACAATATTATGTGGCTAAGTTGGTTTCTGTCTAAAAGTTAGATTTTCTTTTTCTTTTCTTTCTTCCTTCCTCCCTTTCTTTCTTTCTTTCTTTCTTTCGACAGAGAGACACAGTGAAAGAGGGAACACAGGCAGAGGGAGTAGGAGAGGAAGAAGCAGGCTTCCTGCTGAGCAGGGAGCCCGATATGGGGCTCCATCACAGAACCCTGGGATCATAACCTGAGCAGAAGGCAGACGCTTAACGACTGAGCCACCCAGGTGCCCCTTTTTATTTTTTTAATAAAGACTAGGTTGTAACATTTTCCACAGACTTGGATATACAGGAATCAAATGATCTGCTCAGAGTCTCCCAAGCAGGTACAGGTTTCCTGTCAGTTCATTGCTCTATGTTAGTCAGAAGGCCATGTTACCACACTAACCTACTTGGCAAAGTCTAGGAGATAATCGATACCATCAGAGGCATGAAGATTTACTGGGTATAGATTCTGACTAAATTTTTGTAATGTATAACAGAACCATAATAAAATAAAGTTAGAAAAGAAAATTACTATTCTTAGTAGTTTCATTATGACTAGTGATTAAGAATTTTTAAATTAAATTAGATTTAGGTTAACTGAGTTGTTAATATAGGCAAAATAATTGTCTCAGTATTTATTAATAAATCTTATTAAATTGAAGAAATTTTATGGGACCAGACTTGTTCTAAATAAATTTAAGTAAGAATTTTGGAACTTTGGAATTTTGGGATGGATGGCTCAGTAGGTTAAGCTCTGCGTTTGGCTCAGGTCATGATCCCAGAGTCCCAGGATTGAGCCCCACATGTCCCTCCTCAGTGGGGAGCCTGCTTCTTCCTCTGCCTGCTGCTCCCCCTGCTTGTACTCTTTCTTTGACAAATAAATAAATAAAATCTTTAAAAAAATTCAGAACTCCATGCATTTATTTGCAAAATGGATTAAGTTTTTAATATAATCCAAGAAAATATGATCAATAGGGATAATGTTTAAATGCCCACTCATCACAAAGAAATTTTAGTCCTATTCTTTATGGTAAAGAGAATAAAATGAGAGAAACAAGCATTGATTTGAGACATCCTCTGGGAGAAAAAAGTGACCTTCTTATATGGGGTTGTGGGATAGGAAAGGTGAAGTTTCCAAGCCACAGTAACCTTTTTTTTTAAACTGGTTTCCTCCTTTATGAAAAGAGCCTGTTTCATATTTATGCTCACAGACTAGAGAAAGCATGCTTGTGGTAAAGCCATAGCAATGGGAAGTAGTTTATGTTCTGTGCTTATGTGGGAATAACAAATCAAAACCAGACATATTTTGGTTTCAAAAGTATGGTTCTGTTATAGAAGATTTACTTAACGTTTGAAATATTGAAGTGCTATTAGCCTGGGGTTTGGATAGGAACAGAGAAAAGTTAACAGGTTATATTTTTGCCAAAGTATTGATTTATAGTTCACTGAAATCCACTTGTTTGTTTTATATTTTTTTCTATATTCACGGAAACAGAAATCTGTGCTAAGTATAAATATCAAGTTATAGTACAAATGATTAATATCAGGTATCAGAAATCTGAATTTCCAAGAAAACTTGCACTTACTTCAGTTCTGAGACAAAGATACTTCTAAAATATGCCATATAGGGCCATTCTGGGCATAATTAAAATTAGCAACATCTAGCTTAAAAGTTCACTCATATCCCTTAGACCAAAACCTACTTTACTGGCTGCCAAGTAAAGCTATACTCCAGAACAACAACAGTTACTTTCTTTTGTGAAGAGAAAATAAGGCGAATACAAAGAAAACTTTTATCCTGTCCTCTTGATGTTAATACTTGCATTATAGAATTAAAATTAGTTAAGCTGCCTCTCCTTTTTGTTTGCTAATTAAACTTTTACAAAATATTTTCCTATATATTAAGAATAGAAATATTTTTAAGTTGTTGAGAAAAATTCAGTAATTTGTTTTCATTTTGTTATAAATCTTGCACTATATCCTTTATTTTTCATTTATGAAGAACATGTGAGAATTACTTTTTTCTAGGCCAGTCACTGGATTGTGCAAGTTGAAATGCAGTGAGTATAATAATTGTGTTATTTTGATTCAATGAAAAATATCATAATCACATGTTTCCCTTGTGTGGACCATTTCCTGATATGGCACCAGCTTGTTCTCATATGGTTGAACTGAAAAATACAATTTGAAAATGGATCTTGTTGATCTCCTGTTTACTGTGCTTTTCCAATGCACTTATCTATCAGTCTGACTCCTTATGGTATAACTATTTTCTTCTATATGAATTTTTATGTAGGAGATACCAGATTTGTTCCTTAAATGCTTTATTTTTCAGACTTCGAATACTGATGTTAGTCAAAATCACTTGATTTGCAATTCATCTTTTATTGTCATTAGGCAATATCAGTTAAGTCTGACCTAAAGATAATCTTAAACTTTCATTCAACAAATGCTATTTTAGAAATATATATATTTTTTATTTATTTATTTGAAAGCAACAGAGATAATGAGAGAGAGCACAAGTGGGAAGGAGTAGGGAGAGGCAGACTCCCAGTTGAGAAGAGTGCCTGACTGGGGCCTCAATCCCAGGACTCTGGGATCATGACCTGACCTGAAGGCCAGACACTTAACGCACTGAGCCACCCAGGTGCCTCTCATTCAACAAAGCATAAAACGAGCAACAATTAAGTTGTTTTAATAAGTTATTGAGAAAGGAAAAGGTAATTAATTAGATATGAAAATTGCATATACAAAATATGAGAAACTGAAACCATCAATAATATTTAAAACATTAGGAAAGTCTTTCCTATTTATTAAGTACAGTGTAGTAGAAAAGGCAATTCTTACAGGCTTTTCCCTATAAAAACCATGCAGATTCAATCACATCAGATAAGAGAAGAATTATGTGGAGTTTGTTGTGCCAACTCAAAAGAATGCTGCTAATTTTTAACAGCTTCTAAGCAAGATATTGGCAGCAAAATGGATTGACAATTTATTAATTCTAAACAGGCTAATTTTAATTCAAATATTTTATTAAAATAAGTTATTTGCTTAGCAGATTTAAATTATACCTATTAATTTAAATCCTAAACTTTCCTAAAATGATCTATTATTGGGATATAAAGTAAAGAATCTTTTATAATATTTTAAAATTTTTTATTCTTCAGATTTTCTTAACTTTATGGTAGGATTTATAACCTGAGTGAACTATCACTGAACTAAAAAAATGAAATAAAACATTTTGATGTGTTGCTTGATATAGCTACTGCTCTAAGTTTTCTTTCAATTCCTATGAAATTTATATAAAACATGATTTGAGCTCACTGTCATCTTCAAACACTTAATTTAGTTTAAAAAAAATAGGTGCTATGGTCTAATGTTTATGTTACCCCCAAAATAGATATGATCAAAACCCAATGCCCAATATGATGGTATTAAGAGGTAGGGCCTATGGGGAGGTGATTAGGTCATTATGGTGGAGTCCTTACGAAGGATATTAGTACCCTTATAAAAGAGGCACAAGCAAGCTTTCTCACCCTTTTAATAATCAACACAAAGTCAGCAGCCTGCAACCCTAAGCGTTCTTTCACCAGAACCCCATTATGCCAGCACTTTGATCTTGGATTTCCAGCCTCCAGAACTGTAAGAAATAAATTTTTGTGGTTTATAAGCTACCCAGTCTTTCTTATTTTGTTACAACAGCCCAGGTAGGTAAAACGATGAACCAGACAAAAATGATTTAAAAGAAAAAAAATTTCAGGGGTACCTGGATGGCTCAGTTGGTTAAACACCTGACTCTTGATTTTGACCCAGGTCATAGTCTCAGAGTCATGAAATCAAGCCCCATGCCCAGCTTCCTGCTGGGTGTGCAGCCTGCTTAAGATGTTCTCTCTCCCACTTCCTCTTCCCTTCCTCCCACAACTCGCATGTGTGTACTTTCTTTCTCTTTTAAAAATAAATTAATAAAAATAAAAAGTTCCATGTGATTGAAGATTGACAAGTTGATTCAACAAAATTTTAACTTCATAAAATATTTAAATGTTTATATTATATACATTTAAAATAGTTACATAATTTTTGAGTGGTTTAAACACATTTGAAGTATGTCTCAAATTTATTACTCAAATACTTAAAATATATAATTTTGAAATTCATATTTTAAGTATTTGGGTAATAAATTTGAGACATACTTCAAATGTGTTTAAGCTACTATTTTAAAAATACTTGGTTAATTTTCCTTTGAATAGTTTTTATTATCATGAATACTTTTTAAAAATCTTGTTGCTTTTTACATGTCTGCATAGTACTGCACTTGTCTGTATTCTTTAATGAGTTATGGCAGTTTGGAGTTTAGCTCTTTTTGGCTTTATTTTACAAGAAAGAGTACAAAAGCAGAGATAGCGGTAGCTTATTTTAGGATACAAAATTAAGAAGCAAATTTGTATGTAAATGCTCAGGACAGTTTATGTATAACAGAGGTAGACACTGTGCATATAATCAAGTTTACCTCTGTCTGAGGGGGAAACATTCACATTTTAATGCTTCCTTTGTTTTTGGTTTTGTTTGCTAAAATATAAATACTGATAAGTGCCAGGAAATATAAAACATAAAATAAGTAATAAATTGTATTATTATTTTAATATATTTTAAGAAGAAAAAATTTAAGGGTAAATATGTTTGAGAAATTATCAGTAGAGGAGAAAGTTTACTGAGCTATAACCCAAGTTTTAATTAAAGCCATGATTGATGACAAATGCCATCTTGCAATGTGACCTCTAGCAAGATCTACAGCTGTTAAATCAATTGAGAAGATGGTCTCCACTGTTTTGAAAGTAAAGCACAAAGATAAATCATATTTAGAATTATCAATCACATGAAAATTGCATTAATTATTGGAAAATCTGAGGACAGGCAAAAATTTTAGTTCTAAAAAATTAAATAAAGGAGCTCTGGGGATGCCTCATTTGGGAAGTCATAATATCCAGATTATTAACCAAATCACTTAAAATAACTTTTCAGTGCATTAATTCCATTTAATTTAAGACAGAAACATTGAATAGATAGAAACATTGAATAGAGGTGAATCCCTATTAGCCGCACAATGTGAATCAAATACTACTGTCAGGGCTGGAAATTAAAAAAAAAAAAACAAAAAAAACACACATAACAGTAAGCAGAATTTCAAAAGACCTCATTAACCAATAAATACCTAGGTAGGAAGGGTTTGCACTGGAGAATTTCCTTACCCACCTAGTGTGGCAGTCCCAACACTAACATTTGATTAAGTCTTTAAAAGAAAGCAAGTGGTCAGATGAAAATCACAACAAGGAAAAAAAAAGCACAAGATGTTCACAGTGTTTCAACATTGATGAAGAACTCTACAGGGCAGATGTGGAATTTTTTTTTTTTTTTGGAGGAATTTATTTCTTTAAGAAGATTTTATTTATTTGACAGAGAGAGCAAGAGAGCATAAGCAGAGCGAACAGCGGAAGGAGGGGTAAGAGACTCCCCACTAAGCAGGGAGCTGGACATGGCGGGCTGGATCCCAGGACCCTAGGATCATGACCTGAGCCAAAGGCAGACACTTAACCAACTGAGCTGCCCTTTTTGGAGGAATTTAAACAAAGGTCTTCTAGGAAAGCCAGCAAAATCAAGGTCAAAATCCTTCTAGGACTCCCTGACATGAATAATCCATTAACACATTAAAAAAATAATAACTCTAATGCCAAGAAGAAAAATAAAAGCTAAGACAGTGAATAGTAAGTGTTTCTAATAAAAGTTAAAAGGACATGAATTATATAGTTTGAAGAAGAGACATTTTAGTATCCACTTCTAAGTATAGTAAATACCATTATTTAGACATCACTGGGTATTCTCAAGAAGCAGAGCAAAAGGCAACAAGCTTAAATAGCACTGAGTGGGATTTACGTTATTAAAAAAAAAAAGAGAGATTTCCTGCACTAGAAGTTGTTAAATCCAGAAATAAGGGACAGAAGGAAGTTGTACTTTCTTTTGAAGGGGTAGCGAATTAAGGTAGCTCTTCATCTGTCAGGAAAGTTTAAGGCAGAATGAATGGATTAGGTGACCTTTCAAAATTACTTCCATCCCAGGATTTATGATGTCAATATAAAGCAGCAGCCCTGAATGGAAACCTGGGCAGGAACCAATGACTCTTGCACTTGTTTCTGCTCTTCCTTGAACACAGGCATAGTCAAGTAACTTTCTAAAAGACTTATAGTCAAGAGGGCAAGCTTTGGGGTCAGAAAGCTTGGGTTCCAAGACTCTTGAGTTTCAGCTTCTTCAGCTGTAAAAGGTGAGTAACAGTTTACTTGTATCATTGGATTGTTGAGATTAAGTGAGATGATATATATAAGGCAAATAGTATGAAGTAGGTGTACAATAAGTCTTCTCACTAAACTCTTTTCTGCCACTACATCAACCATCATGATATTAAATGATGGTATTCTAGTGATAGCTTCATCTTCTTGTCCACTACCTCTTCTATTTTCTGTTCCTCCAACTTCTACTCTCAACAAAACCCAAAAAACTTTTAACCATGAAACTCCATCTTTAGATAAAGAAAACACAGACTCTGCTGATACACAAGAGGCAGATGAACTGGCCAACTAGAAAAATCATTGAAACATTGGAAAATGTATTAAATATCAGTAAATTAAGGATCCTTTCAAATGAAATTTTTTATGCATGAAGATTTTTGTAAAAATATTTAATGAGGATGGTAAACTGCTGTACTGTAAGCAGATAAAATTTGGTAAAAAAACACAATAACATAAAAACATATACAGCCAGATACAATAGAATTTAGAAGATAAAATATTCCAAAATATTACAGTGTACAATTTTACATGTCTCATTTTATATGGCAACAATTTGAATTTTCTCCTAAAGTTAATTTTTCCCACACTGCAGATATTAACTAAATAAAATTAATAAAAGTAATAGTTTTATTAATAAAACATTAATAAAAGTAATGTTCTCCAAATGTTCTACATTATGAAACAAAAAACACAGTTTTTTGTTTTGCTTTATGACTTTCTTATTCCTCTTCTTGTTTTTATTATTTTCTCAAAAAGTTATGAGCTATTGTTCTTCTTATTGTTCTTTTAAGAAGAAATTGGCCCTTGCATTTCATTTTTCACATTATTTACATATGCCTAAAAGTATATAGATTTAATAATTTTTTTATTATTGACAAAGATATCTATGTGTATATATACAAGTATCACCTGCAGACCCTATGACAAGATGTTAGTGGTGAAAATGACCATAAATCTGATCTTGATTCTTCTTTGTCAGATTCCCATGACAGCTCAAAAAACAAATCTTTATTTTCTTCATTTTTGTTTTGTGTAAAATCTAGAATTCAGAGTTTTGCTAATCAGTAGTATTTTACCAAGAAGATCGATAACTACACAGATATAGATACAAAACCATATATGAGGGGTGCCTGGCTGGCTCAGTGGGTTAAAGCCTCTGCCTTCAGCTCAGGTGATGATCTCAGGGTCCTGGGATCAAGCCCCATATGGAGTTCTCTGCTCAGTAGAAAGCTTGTTTCCCCCATCTCTCTGCCTGCATCTCTGCCTACTTGTGATCTCTCTCTCTCTCTGTCAAATAAATAAAATCTTTAAAAAAAAATATATGAAAATTCTACATATAATGTTGTTTTTAAAATATATAGATATTTTGGCTGTTATTCTGAATAAACTCATTCATTTTTTACATGTGCATTTCTCCTCAAGTCAAAATTTTTCTCGGGACATCACTTTATTAAGAACATTTTCTTCTCTGAACCCACTGGCTACTTTAAAAGTGAGTCAGGAAAGTTTCTCTACCCTCATTTTCCACTGGCAATGCCTCATTCCCAGATATTTCAGAAAATACAATATTGACAAAATATGAGCAATGATAAAAAAAGAAAGTAGCTAGCAATAACAAGAGCCTCTTTTTCTTTTCTTTTACCTTGAATAAAATATTTAAAGAGTTTATTCACTGCTTCCCCATTCTAGGCATCATGTTGAGGAAGCAAAGCCAAACACAACATCTATATTTCCACTGCACACTGCACTTTTTTCAAAATTATTTCCATATTTTATTATAGGTAATTGTATTTCCTCTAGCTAGACTGTAAGATACTAGACTGTAAGAAACACTAATTATTTCTAGCGACTGACAAACATTCAGCTTTTATGAGACTGAGTCAATGAATGGACAGTGAACTAAAGATGTCTATCTTCTAAGAAAATGGTTCTCTATTCTCATACTAGACATGAAAAGCCTTCGGCAACAATGATGAATTTCCTATTCCCTACAGTAGTACTAGACTTCATTTCCTCTTAGTCCTTGACTCTGACTTTAAATTTTTAGGTAAACATCAATAAAAAGAGCACAGTTACTACTTATTTAAATTCAGTGTATAAATTAATTTTATCTTTTTGGTATAAAGCAATTTTGGGACAATCATCACATCATTTAAGTTGTCCCCAAGTTACTTTGCCCTTTCTGGGTTTTTGTTTATTGTTAGTTTTTATTAAATGAACTCCAAGTGAATACTGGTCAACCATGTACCCACATCTCTACCTGTTGTTAATTTGTGAGAACATTTCCTTGAAGCAAAACAGAGACAATTCATCAAGTAATTCTTACATCGTCTCTATTCTTGTTAATAAGTTGCAGCAGATAATCATATGACTATTGCTGTTTTCACAATGAGACTTGACATAGTGGAGGAAGCTGCATGAATACAACTAACTGATAAAAAAAAAAAAAACTGATGAAAAAAACAAAACAATTCTGTCAGTCACCTTAAGAAATGTCACCCCCAGGAAAATAAAACTGAGCATGTAGAGCATACTGCATATATCTGCTTACATCCCTTGGGCCAAAAAAAAAAAAAAAAAAAGTCTTATTTATGTCTTTCATGGCTCTGGCTTACTGATCTTCTCTGGATCTCTTGACTGTCAATATTTTTGTTTGGGGGGAATACTTTCTCTCTTTCCAAGCTGAAAGAAAAATACAAGCTTATTTTCTCCTTCCCTCCAGGATATAAAAGAAGAAAAACTGCAGTTAAAAAGAAACCCTTTTAAAACACAACTGCCATAAAAATAGGAAGCAGACACATGGCATGGGAAGAATTCAAATGTTTGCTTATTTCATTAAATAATAAATTATTGCCTTTACCAAAGTACTCTTTCTGTATTTATCATTAAGATGAATCCTCCTCAATTAAAAAGGTAAAGAAAACCCCAAGATTTTAATAGGCTGTATTAAATAGAACCATCTCATATATTCATAAGGACATGAGTCTGATTTTCAAAAAGAGACAAGTAACTTTGATAAGGACTGCCCTAAGGATGCCTGTTGATTGGCTAGGTATTATCTTTCTCCTCTCCTCTCCAACTCAAACTAATTAAAGCTGTGGAATTGCCAGTATAACATGTTAAGCAATTGTAAATGCATCACTATATTGTGAATTCACAGATTCCACACACCAATTTACCTCTAGTTCATAAACACACACACACACACACACACAATTTTAAAATCTCTATCCATTCTATATTAATATCTTATTTACCTACTGACTGTATTTTTATACTGTATAACAGATCCTATATAATCAAGAAAATTGTGCCTGTTTATTCTGTTGCCTAGAGTCAAACTAGCCACACTATACAAATATAATTTCTGATCATGTTTTTCTTGATTCCAAAGACCTGCAAACTACAGAGGGAAAAAACCCAAATAAATACACATGAATCTGCCATGCAAAATAATAGGTGAATCCACACTTTCATTGCTTAAAAATGACATCTAGCAAGTTCTGCTTATCAAAGAGAATTTCCTGTGTTAAACATTCATATACAATATAGTTTAGACACCACCATATTCAAAATGTCTTTTTCCAACTAGTCTCAAAATGCCATAAAATGAGAGAGAAGTTCTGTGATTTAAAACAGAAAACCTTTTTGTGTGTCCCCTTTCCTTCAATCCCGTGACCCATGTAGATGCTTACACATTTCTTACAATTACCTAAGATGCAGATAAAGCCAGTACATTTGAGTACATTTCCATCTTATGTGTACCACTCTGAAATAAAAACAAATTACATACTCTAAATTTAAAAACATCCTACACCAGCCAAGAATTTTAAAATCTCCATTTTTTAAAATCCCATGACATACTTGCTAACAAAGAGTCCCAATGCTCATGATAATGTGTGAATAAGAACACAAAGCGAGTACAGTAGCATTTTTACTCAAAACGGAGCAAACACAAATATCCTAGCCTCTCCATATCTATTCAAATATTGACTTGGAAATTTTTTTTTTAAGATTTTTTTATTTATTTGAAAGAGAGAAACACAGCGAGAGAGGGAACACAAGCAGAGGGAATGATAGCAGGAGAAACAGGCTTCCTGCTGAGCAGGGAGCCCGATGCGGGGCTCGATCCCAGGACCCTGGGACCATGACCTGAGCTGAAGGCAGACGCTTAATGACTGAGCCACCCAGGCACCCCTGACTTGGAAATTTTAAGAATAAGTTCAAATCACAGAGGAACAATTAACAGCTGAATAAAATGAGCTATACCTGGAGCTCTGTACCTGTTGAAATTATTGTTAGGATTTAATGGCCTGGCAAGATGAATAGTTTTCTTGGTAAAAACTGAACATTTTGGTCAGGAGTTTAATGAGCTCAATGAGATTCTTTGCGTGCCCAAAAAAGCACATAGAACATCTGGCGCTGGTTGTTACAATGATAATTCAAGGGTTGTTCTGAATGTTATGTAAAAAAGCCAGCAACCTAATAACATCAACTTAAACAGATAATTATAGGAGGTATGAGAGGTGTGAAGAAAAATTTGCCCATAATTTAGAGTTTAGATAATACTCATACTTTCATTTTTTGAAAAACATATATAGGCTATTTTCCCCTAAATTTTCCAGTTCAGAAGCTCTCTTATGAGATAAAAGGAAAAAAAAAAAACTAGACAAAGCAATCTGACATTTCTCAGCGTCTAGTAGCTTACATTTTTAAACACAGAGGTCACTGAAATAATCATTTATTTAAAAAATGATTTAAAAAATTATTTAAAAAAATATCACTGGGCACCTGGGTGGCTCAGTGAGTTAAAGCCTCTGCCTTTGGCTCAGGTCAAGATCCCAGGACCCTGGGATCGAGCCCCACATCGGGCTCTCTGCTCAGCAGGGAGCCTGCTTTCCCCTCTCTCTCTGCCTGCCTCTCTGCCTACTTGTGATATCTCTCTCTGTCAAATAAATAAATAAAACCTTAAAAAAAAAAGGTTTAAAAAAATAAAATATTAAGCATAGAATTATGAAACATACAATAAAGGTGAAAAGCATACATCATTAGCAAAATTAGTAACCATTTACCAGAACTAGAAAACACATTTTTAGTAAAATTGTAAAATATGTTAAGAGAATTTATGTTTAGAATACTCAGAAAATTGAATAAGATAAGGAAAAATAATGTTTTCTCTTGCCATCAGCAATACCATTTTTGCTTTTCTGAGTTGGCTGTGGGGTTTACATCTCAATACTCAACCCACACAGAATCATTAGGGCTGGAAGGCTAATAGATGCTTCTCTGTCTCACAATGCCTATTAAAGCAGTAGACAAATCTTTAATGTGGTGTAACTTCCAATTAATTTTAAGGTCAGCCTGTCACACTGAAGTCAACAGTGGTATTATGAAGGCTATTGGCTTATGAGTGCATGGCCAGCAGACCTGTGTTCTGGCACTCTCAAGCTGGGGAACAGGTTATGAAGGCCTGTTATACCTGCCTTCATTCTTTCAGAAAAATTATTTGGAAATACTTTACAATAATATATCATATATAGCACTAATAGAAATACATATCATTGTAATGAATTTTACTATCAAGGGCCTCTATTTTTAGAGCCTAGAAGATTTAACAACAATTTGATATATACTGATATTGTATAGATTATTTCTTTAAAAATAGGTAGAAGAAAAAATGACTATTAGAAAAATTTCTTCAGTAGAATGGTGTTTGTTTTATAGTTAATAAGATGTATTGATGTGTTTCTATAAAAGTATGTAATTTAAAAAGGCAAAATAATGAGGCTGATATCTCATACGTACATTTGACTATTCAAGTTGAGGAACTTAATAGACACACTTAACTGCCAATTTTTGCAAACAAAGTGTCACAATAACTGCCTCATTTCTTTAAAAATAATTACTGCAAGAGGATATTTAGAAGTCAATCACAAAGAATGTATTATGTAAACTATAAAATAATGAACAATATATATATCATAAGATGGCTTCAAAAAGCTTGTGGTTGTGACCACCTACACAAAAAGCAGTATTAAACCAAAATGTATAATGAAATGCTAAAATGCAATTGATAACTTTATGATGAACAATTATTTATGTTATATTATTTATGGCAAAATACTAAAATCTTCTCATTAAAACACGTATTCTGCTAAATGATAACACAACTGTGATAATTAACCACAAAAGGCATGACCTTATGGATATATATATATATATATTTTTTTCCCCTGTAGCGATAGTCAAATTGATTAACAAAATAGTTTTTACACATTTGTGTTCATCACTTACATACTAACTTCTTCCTGTAAAAGTTAAGATTCTCCTTATGGAAGTCTAAATTTTTTGGATTCTTTGGGGTTCTCACTGTGTTGTTTTTAAAAATCTCAGCTAATTCAAATTGTTTTTCATAGATAATGTAAAAATTAAAGTGGCTAAAATTCTATAAAAAACTTGGAAGATTTAATTTTTGTCCTAAATTTGTAAAATGTGAAAGTGGTACACAGTAGTATGATAAATTGTATGTTCTTTGCTAATACACATTTGTAAACCTCAGGATTATGTCATAAGGATTTAAATAGATTATTTTAACATATCTCTAAATCATTTATCAATGCTTATAACTAAATAATATTTACATGGAAAGGGAAATACTGCCTTTCTCTCTCCCGGCCATTTTGGCGGCAGCTCTTAGTTGGGGCCATCCCGCATCTAAGGCAGGAAGATGGTGGCCGCAAAGAAGACGAAAAGTCGCTGGAGTCGATCAACTCTAAGCTCCAACTCATTATGAAAAGTGGAAAGTAGGTGCTGGGGTACAAGCAGACTCTGAAAATGATCAGACATGGCAAAGCGAAACTGGTCATCCTCGCCAACAACTGCCCGGCCTTGAGGAAATCTGAAATAGAATACTATGCCATGTTGGCCAAAACTGGTGTCCATCACTACAGTGGCAATAATATTGAATTGGGCACAGCATGTGGAAAATACTACAGAGTATGCACACTGGCTATCATTGATCCAGGTGATTCTGATATCCTTAGAAGCATGCCAGAACAGACTGGTGAAAAGTAAATCACACAGAATTTTTCTTTAATATAACTGGGTGCCGCTTATTTAAAAAAAAAAAAAAGAAAGAAAGAAAGGGAAATATTATCTACATAACCTGCATAATGGCAAAATTAAGGGAAGATATTAATACATGGGAAAAGAAATATTCCAGATAGACATATCTAGTCAATGTAAACAAATCCACTTTGTAGTGTGTGAAAATATCTCCATGTTTAAAAGGGGCCCCCCTTAGGTCAAAAATGTAATTTATATGCAACACAGTAACTAAAATATTTCGAATTTTACAGCTTTCTAGGCTTTGAATAAATGGTGACTTAAAATACAACACAAAGAAAAACTTGCTTTAATTTAAATACTGAGAATGTCTAGTTTTTGATGAGTATAAGTTACAGGCACCCCTCAAATCCAGGGCAAAACAAACAAACAAACTATACTTATAATAATTCTATGGTTTGGGGCGCCTGGGTGGTTCAGTCGTTAAGCGTCTACCTTCGGCCGGGGCCGTGATCCCAGAGTCCTGGGATGGAGCCCCACATCGGGCTCCCTGCTCGGCAGGAAGCCTGCTTCTCCCGCTACCATTCCTTCTGCTTGTGTTCCCGCTCTCGCTGTGTTTCTCTCTGTCAAATAAATAAAATCTTTAAAAAAATAATAATAATAATTCTATGGTTTGTCTGCAAAACAGGAAGCACCCTCAGTGAACTAGAAAACATGAAGAACCCCTGAAAGATCAAGAGCAGATAGAATTGGATTATAAAAGAAAAACTCAGTTCAAACATAAGCAAGAGAACACTTGAAATAAGGCAGAGATTGCAAAGGAGGTGCTATGTTGATTCAATTAGCCCAAACCTACCATGTTTATGATTAATATATGTTTATATATATGTAAAAATTTATATATAATGCATAAATATAAAAATGTATAATATATAAAATTTCTATATCTGTATCTATGTAGATACAGATATAGATATCTTATTCATCAACCATCCTTCATGGGTAATAGCAGGGAAAAGGGAGAAGAAAATGAAAGTAAAATGATGCTTTATAAGGGCAACTCAAGATCTTAACTGACACTAGCCAGTGACTGAAAAATTAAATATTCAAATTACTCAATATTCAATATTGAGAATATTGAAAATGCAGTATTTAAAGTGTTAAAATAAAATGATGACAATCCACTTTCTGTAAAATTGGAGTAGTGGTCTATTGGTTTAGAATAATCATTCCTTAAAAACAAACAGAACATCTTTTTATCCTATACATATCTAAGTGTTTATGCGTGTACATACACACACGTACATATACATATGCTCATACCTATCTGTATATATGTGAAGGCAATGAACATCTTAAAAGGAAGTAAGCAATTGTCAGGCAAAGATCTCAGAGAGTAGACATGAATACATGTGTACTCGGAATTTGGCACTGCTTTTCCCCAACAGATATTTGGATCTGCATAGCAGGTAACTGGTTAACAGGTTAAAAAGCTAAAAATAATTTTGAAATGAACACATGATATTAAGTAAAGTGAGAGAACTGGACAAAGTCTTATTCATTCTATAGGCTTTGGCTGAGAAGATAAGTGCTAAATCTTAGAAGTAAGGTTAAATAAGAAAGCAAGCATTCTTCCCTAAGATAAAAATGCATCATCAATTTACTTCAGTCTTTTATTGGACTTAAGTGATCTCGTATTTCTAGTATTTAATCTCAGTAATAGTCCAAGGAAGATAATTGAGAATCCCAAATAACTTTTACATTTTTTTATTTAAAATTTCCAACACATAAGGAAATTAAAATATGTGATTGTAAATTAGGAAACAAATGAGAACATATAAGCATATGGATATGGATAAAGAATATTGCAGCCATAAACTTTAAAATAACTAACAAATGTGTAAATAGCATCGCAGGAGATAAGAGAGAGAATGAGGGAAAAGCAATGCTTGAGATAATGGCAGGGAAAGTGGCAAAATTGATGGAAGACATCAACCAAATAGTTCTAAAAATCATGTGAAGAAACCATACAAAGAAAACCATACTGAGGCACTTCTAAAACAACTGAAAACCCAAGACAAAAATAATATCATGGGGCACCTGGGTGGCTCAGTGGGTTAAAGCCTCTGCCTTTGGCTTGGGTCATGATCTCAGGGTCCTGGGATATAAGCCCGCATGGGGCTCTCTGCTCAGCAGGGCGTCTGCTTCCACTCCCCTCTTTCTGCCTGACTCTCTGCCTACTTGTGATCTCTCTCTCCCTGTCAAATACATAAAAATAAAAATAAAATCTTTTTAAAAATAAAATAAGGAAATAAAAGATAAAAATAAATTTAAAAAAAAAAACAATATCATAAAAGTAGTGGAGAAAATTAAAAAAGAAAAAAAAGTGGAGGCTTAGGAAGATGATGGAGTAGGAGATCTCTAAGCTCACCTCTCATCCTGTTTACAACTAGGTATCACTCACATCCCAGTAATAAACTGAATAGTGATCCAAAGACTGGCAGAGCACACTCCACAACTAAATACAGAAAAGCAGCTCAGCTGGAGAGGTTAGGAAGGGTAGAATGGGTGACCAGGAGTGTTAAGGTTAATGTAGAGCTTGAAATCAGCCACAAAACCTGGCTTGCTAAAATGTAACACAGAAGCCTCTGGGGATGGAGAAAGGTTTAGAAGAAGGGCATAGGCCTTTGGAAGCCAAGGCCTGCTTGACCACTCTACCCTTGGAATGCCACTGGGAAGTGCCTTCCCCCAGGCTTTCTTAGCCCAAACAACTACTCTGTGATTGAAGAGAAGTTTGCACTGTCCCTTAGGCTATGTTTAGTAGAACATGCAGATTAGCATATCTTATCTTTCTCAAAAGAGATCCTCCAAGTTTCAGTAAGATACCTTGTCACACATTAGGTGCTTGAGAAACAGTGATAAGGATTTGTGATTATCCTGAAGAACCAATTAAAGCAGGAGTAAAGAAGAGCAAAGGGTTTTTGTGTCTCAGCATTGACCCCCTTGCCTTCTCTCTTTCACAGCAAAGTTTGGAGTAATCTTTCATCCCTCAGTACAGGGACTGCTGGCCATTCCTGGCACAAGAGCTGTCTGCAGGAGGGAGGGAGTTGTGGTCAAGGAGAGGTGAAAGCACCAGAGAGCCTACACAGGAAAAATGGATCCCCCTAACATCTGGTCTTGAAAACCAGATGGGCTAAATTCCATGAATTTGTGTAACTAGCAGGATTTGGATCTGGGAATGTGGAGCTTTAAAACTCAGCTGACTCAGCACTGGGCAAGCAGAGAGGGCAAGTGACACCAGTCCTATCCTTAAAGAGACAACAGCTCAGGAAGAAGAAACACAGAAGCAACAGCTTGCACAATTGGAAGGAAATCTGTTTATACTGATTTCAGAGAATGTTGGGGGACTTCTCTGGGAACAAAAGAGCTGGTAGGTGCCCTTTTCCTCTCCTCCCACCTAGGATAAAACAGAGCCACCTGCTGGAGGAATCACTGCAATGATACTTGCTACCTAACCTGCTAGCAGTGCATCCCACCCACAAGTTCTCCTGAGGACTTGCCCACCCCAAACCTACTGGCCTCAGCCCTAGGCTCAGTACAAATCTTGTTAACCCCATCCACTCCCCCACTCACATGCCCTGTACAAAGACTCCTCAGCTCCTGGCCAATTATACTACTGAATGCCTAGCTGCTGCTGCGCTTCCAGGATCTGACCTAGGACTAGGTGCTCAGTGTAAATTTGGCTAACACACTGCCCAACCCTCAAGCCCTTTTGCAAACATGCTGCCTCAGAGCCAGACTACCTGGGTCTCACTAACACCACAGAGAGTAAGCAGAAAGCCCATAACAGACAAAGAGTCAGTGCAGACATCTGAACTAAAAGGAAAAGCAACACAAACACAATAACAGGGCACAAGAAACACCCATAGTAGACTCCCTTTAAGTGCTAGGTTCTAGTGAACAGGGGACACTGCACTGCAGGTCACTACAGGACTTTTTCCTTTTAAAGTCATTACTTTGAAGAGCAGAAAACAGTTGAATTTCATAACACAGAAAAAGATAAACAAAGTGAGGAGACAGAATATGTTTCAAATGAAAGAACGGGACAAAATCACAGCTGAAGATCTAAGAAATGAGTAATATGCCTGATGTAGAATTTAAAGTGGTGATCATAAAGATACTCATTGGACTTCAGAAAAGGGTGTAGGACATCATTGAGATCCTTGACAAAGAGATAAAAAACATATCAGAGATGAAGAACTCAATAAATAAAATTAAAAATACAACAGATGGATAAATTAGTGGGCTAAAGGAAACAGAGGAATATATCAGTGACCTGGGAGAAAGAGTAATGCAAAACAATTGGGCTGACCAGGTAAGAGACAAACAAAGATGACACAAGAAGATACACTTAGAGAACTCACTGATTCCATTAAGTGTAATAACATTCACTTTATGGGGTTGCCAAAAGGAGACAGAAGGAAAAGACGGAAAAAGGTGGGCAGAAAATATATTTAGAGAAATAATAGCTGAAAACTTCCTGAATCTGGAGAGGAAAACAGAGATCCTGATTCAGGAAGCAAAGAGATCCCCCAACAAATTCAATCCAATGAGGTCCACACCATTACACACAGTAATTAAAATAGCAAAAAGAATAGTGATAAAGAAAGAATTTTAAAGGCTGCAAGAAAAAAAGTTACATACAAAGGAAATCCCATAAATCTATCAGCACATTTTTCAGCAGAAACTTTGCAGGCTGGAAGGGAGTGGCATGATGTATTCAAAGTGCTGAAAGAGAAAAATCTGCATTCAAGAATACTTTATCCAACTAGGCTATCAGTCAGAATAAAGAGATAAAAAGTTTTCCAGGCAATTATAATTTAAAGACTTCATGACCAGTAAACCAGCCCTACAAGAAAGGTTAAAAGAAACTCTGTAAGTAGAAAACAAAAACCATTTGTTGCGTGGAAAAGAAAAAACAGTAAAAGAAAGAGAGAAAGAAAAAAAAAATCAAGTATAGCTATAAAAATCTGTCAAGAGAAGCATGAAATAAGAGGGTGTAAAATATCATACTAAATACCTGAAATGTAGACAGGAGAGCAGTGAAGACTGAACTCAAAGATAAGCAACTATCAGCTTAATATAGACTATTATATGCAGAAGATGTTATTCATAAACTGAATGGTAACCACAAATTCAAAAAGAGTAAAAGATAATGAAAAAATATGAAGTAAGGAATCCAAGTATATCAACAAAGAAAACCAACAAACTATGAGAGAGAGAAAGAAAAGAAAGCATCAAAAGAAAATCACAAAAAAAAAAACAGAAAACAAGTAAAAAATGTAAATATACAAATCATCTCTATTAATAACTACTTTGAATATAAATGGAATAAATGCCACAATGAAAGACATAGGGTGACAGAACAGATAAAAAAACAAAAAGACCCATCTTTATGCTATATACAAGAGACTCATTTCAAACCTAAAGACAAATGCAGATTGGAAGTGAGGGGACAGAGAAACATTTATCATGTAAATGGATGTCAAAGAAAAAAGGATAGCTATACTTTTATCAGACAGAACAGATTCGAACATTAAAAACAAAACAAAACAAAAAAACAAAAAACTACCGTATGATCCAGTAATCATTTTACTGGGTATTTACCTGAAGAATATGAAAACATTAATTTGAAAGGATACATGCACCTCTATGTTTATTGCAGCATTATTTACAATAGCCAAGATATGGAAGCAGCCCAAGTGTCCATCAATGCATGAATGGATAAAGAAGATGTGGTATATATATACAGTGGGTTATTTCTAAACCATCAAAAAGAATGAAATCTTGTCATTTGAAACAACATGGATGGATTTACAGGGTATAATGTTAAGTGAAATAAGCTAGTCAGAAAGATAAATATGATTTTTACTAATATGTGGATTTGAAGAAACAAAACAAATTAACAACAGCAAAAGAGACAAGCCAAGAAATGACTCTTAAGTATAGAGAACAGGTAGTGATTAGAGGGGAGGTGATGGAGGAATGGGTGAAATAGATAAAGGAATTGAGAGTATCCTTATTGGAGTGGGCAAAATCTTCCTGCTTTTGCTGTCCTTAGATTCTTTTTCCATATTTTCCTTTACGTAAATGTTGGCTGTTTTGAAGTTCTCAAGTCCATCTGTTGATCCATTGATTTCTTGTGCATTTTCATGTTCCAGTGTTTATATTACATCGGTCTTGTAGCTGCCAGTAGCTTGTCCCTATTTGATTGCATATTGAAATTCTTGGAGATGCTTTGTCACCTAGTTGTTTTGTTTTGTAAATTTTGTCTATGCAATTGTTTTCCTACCCTATTTGCACTCATTGTTCCTATGAGGTGTGCGGAAATAGTAAAAATCCTGACCACTACATTCTTGTTCTCAGAATCACCCACAATGAGGAATATATATTTTAAAAAAGCTAAAACTGCACCATCCAAAAAAGTAGTCTCTAGATGCATATGACTAATTAGGTTTAAATTTAAATTAAATGAAATTAAAATAAGAATTCACCAGTCACACTAGCCATGTTTCAAGTTCTCAATAGCCACCTGGAGCTAGTAAGTGCCCTAGTGGACGTACAGAACATAGATTATTCCCATCACCACAAAAAGTTCTATTGGATAGAGATGAATTAGAAAAATGCAGTTTTAAATATTCTTTCTTTACCATAGTTCTCATTCTAGGCATGCAATCCATTTAATTTCACTCATTTAAATAACTAACACAGGGGTGCCTGGGTTGCTCAGTGAGTTAAAGCCTCTGCCTTCAGCTCAGGTCATGATCTCAGGGTCCTGGGATCGAGCCCCGCATCAGGCTCTCTGCTCAGCAAGGAGTGTGCTTCCCTCTCTCTCTCTGCCTGCCTCTCTGCCTACTTGTGATCTCTCTCTCTCTGTCAAATAAATAAATAAAATCTTTAAAAAAAATAATAAATAACACATTTTATGAACATGATTTATAGGAAGAGTTTAACTTACAGCTTCCTCACAAAATGCTCTGAGGTAGGGATTATCAGTGTTGTTGTTGTCATTACTATTATTGTTGTTGTTGTTTTATGTATAAAGATACTGAGGACAAATCAACAAACCTGTGGATAGTAAAGTGGCCTAGATAGTAAGGTCTACATTTGAAATGATAAGCTCTTTTTGCTCTACTCTGCAGTCTTTCATCCAGTAAAGAAATTCAGCTACCAAAACCTTAAGCTTACATTTCAAAATAAAGTTCAATTATTTTGTGGTAATTCTGTTGTCAATTTATCATCTTCAATGACCAATTATAATTTAAAATAATATTCTAATAATATTCTGATGTGTCCTTTGGAAAAGGACTATTCTATGGAGATATTTGGTGGTCTTATTCAGGATTAATATTGCTTTTAACTCCCTCCTTATTCCTACCCCTATCACCAGCTTAAAATTTATGACTTAGTTTGCTAATATAAATTTCTCTACAGCAAGGAGCTCCCCTGGAGTCTGATAGTCCTAAGTAAATGGGGGGGGGAGGAGTTTAGAAACATGCAAATCGAAGGACTTCATCATGGATGTTGGCAACTCACTTAAAATGCATCAAGTCTCTAAGGTCAATCTTGAAAGAAATGATGATGTGTTCAAAGTCAGTGTGACCAATTCTGAGGTCATATTTTCATAAGGTATTTAATTAAATATTCCAAGGTGTTCTTTTTTAAAGTTCATTTGAGAGAGCTCTTTTTAAAATGTTCAAATATTGGAAGTATTTTTGTCTTCTCCAACTTAGAGAGTTCAAGCCAACACATATTCATTTGTTATTTTTATTTCTGTATTTGATTATATAAAGCCTGTAAATTCATTCTGAATAATCATCTATTATTCATGTATACATGCACAGATTGTGCAATATATTTTATGTATATAATTCCTAGGTCTAAGAGTATGATGGTGAAAAATTTATACCATTATAGATTCAATGCATGTGCATTAATACATTAGAAATAAAAGTAGTAGGATAGCTCATTCTAGGTAAGAAGTATTTTTTTTTCAAAAATATGCTTTATCAGAATATTAACATTTAAGATGTTTATCAAAGAAAAAACAAAATTTGATGAGGATGTTCAGAAAGATAAAAGCTGATTAATCTGTTTACTTTAAAAGTATTACAGAAGTAGAGCTTTGCTTTTTTTTTTTTTTTATTTATTTATTTGACAGAGAGAGAGATCACAAGTAGGCAGAGAGGCAGACGGGGGGGGGAAGCAGGCTCCCTGCTGAGCAGAGACCCTGATATGGGGCTCAATCCCAGGACCCTGAGATCATGACCTGAACCTAAGACAAAGGCTTTAACCCACTGAACCAACCAGGTACCCCCCCAGAAATAAAGTTTTAAATCATTTTAATTGAGTGACTTTTTTTAAAATTTTATTTATTTGTCAGAGAGAAAGAGCGCATAAGCAGGGGGAGCTGCAGGCAGAGGGAGAAGCAGACTTCCCACTGAGCAAGGACCCTGATGCAACTCTTGATTCCAGGACCTGGGATCATGACTTGAATAGAAGGTAGACGCTTAACCCACTGAGCCTCCCAGGCATCCCTAATTGAATAGTATTTTAAAGCAAAATGTTCTTTGGATATTTTTTTGGCATTATCATAGGGAAAAATATCTATTTTCTTTTGTCACTTGCTATGAAAATCCCAGTTTATATATAGTAAGAACGAAAATTATTTTAAAGCTATAATTGGTGATTGCAGATACTATTTTTGCTGAATGTGGTTAATAAATAGAAATATAAGAATTAGAACAATATTTGGGATCCACAAGGAAAGAGCTGGTGCTCAGTAAAGAATAAATTTATGGAATGTATAACTGAAAGAGCAGTCCTTTTGATAATCAAAAAATTCTGTAAAAATTTTGTATTTTGAGAATCTAAAAATAAGTTATTGAATCGGCTCATTATTACTACTTTTTACAGTAGAAGTCAGAAAATTATAAAAATGATTAAAAAATAGAGTTTAATTGCTTTTACATTATGAAATACCGGGAAGCACTAGATAATATACATTAGATAAATAAATCACCTCATAATATTTTTAATGTTTTGATTACAACTCACATCAAGGAAAGTCTAATAAAGTGTGATCATTTCATAAAAAGAATAGTTAACATTTACAAAATAGTTACTAAAGCTTGAAAAAATAATAAATTAAGTAATGTTTATAAACTAACTACTAAAACTGGGATGTCCTGTCTTCACATATTTATTTCGCAGTACCAGGGAGAGTACTCATTTAATTGTCATGGAATGAGAAATAATCCTTTCTTATTTATTCTTTGGATCTTTTCCTTTTGAAAGCTAAAACAGTAACAGGCAACTTAAGAAATAAGATAGTGCTCAATAACTTTTAGTTATGCTCTTCAAAGTATATAAATGTGGGTTAAATATATTGTATCTCTTTTTCATTTCCATATATTGTTTTACTTAATGTACAATTCACTAACTTAAAAAAAAAAACTCTTCAAGTGGAGGGAATAAAAATGGTTATTAAATAGTTAATTCTGTTTTTCTCTGACATTTACAATTAGATTTCCATTATTAAAAATACATTAGTGTGTTTTTTTTTACATTTTATCAGCTTTTATTGTATTATTAAAATTTCTGCAATAAGTCCGGGTGTTAGAAATATTATAATGAAAGTGTAAGAACGTGTAATCTCTGTATGATTAAAAAATCTGTTTAGTGGAGTTTCAAGTCATCTACAAAATATCAAACAAAAAAAAAAACTAACCCCCCACCACCGCAAAGTTAACATAGAGACACTCTAGATATCTAGGAATAGCAAGGTCAAAGAACAAAAATTACTCTTCTACTTCCCCATCAAAACTCGATTCTCCTACCTCTGAGAGAGTAGTACCTGAAGCATTCTGCAGCTACCCCTGAGTTAGTCCATTGTGCTTTTGGCTTTTCATTTTTTTCCAACCTAACTGCATTGATGTTTACTTACAAGCTGTTTTTTTCATAATGTATCTGACTTTTGACTGACAGCAAGTTTATTCAGTATCTGAACTTGAATGGCACTGAACGCTTCAGATACTCTTTTCTCTTGCCAGGTCTCTCTCAGAAAGAAGACAAGGGATATCTGTTGATTCTGAGGGAAGTGCTTTCTATGCACATGTGATTTTTAGCCATTGAAATGCATGACAAATGTTGAATAAATAATATCTTCAGATACAATGTGTGCATTTGTTTAATGTATACAGTCCTCTGAAACCTCTCATATCATTATGGTTCTTGAGCATGTTTACGTACAAATGAAGCATACTTGGCCAAACTTGGAAAACTGTTTATTTAACCTCAAAAGCTTGAATGCAGCCAATAAAAGCAAGGTAATTCACAATAAATAGTGAATCTCCATTCTGACACTTCTATTCGTTCTACAGTATTAAACTTTCCTTTTTCATTCTACTTTTTAAAGTAGAGTTATAGAAAGGTTGGCACAGTTAAAATTCCTCACAGACAATAGCTCTAAAATAACCCCAATACATAAAAATAAAAAACAAAAACAAACAAAAACCAGGAACAGGATACTTCCCTACAGCACATGTAAGTCAGCAAGTAGAAGATTAACATTTAATATGACAGATCCCTATCTGTTCATTATGCTTTAGAGCAATGGTACTTTAAGCTGGGATTATTTTTCAGTGCATTTTATGCAGGAATATCTCTGGAATTCACATAGTTTAACAAGAAGTGAAAACAATTACCTATGTTAATATGAATCTTTCTTCCAACTTTATGTAATTCTTAGAGCACACACCATTGTGAATATCCACAAAGAACATTTTGTACGCAGCATTCAACAGACTTTATTTGAAGAAAGAATATCTTTTTAAAGGAGAATCAGTGGAGATTATTCTTCACCTGAACACTGTACAACAGTGGACTACGGAATGCTATAAAAAGATTTCACATTAGTTTTCATATTTTTATATGTCTCACTTCTGGATTTTACTGTCGATTCTTTAAGTTTCAAATACTTTACTAGCAACAAGGGGACTTCATGAATAAATGGGTCTCTGAGATGTAATCCTTACATTTTCATTTTGTACTGGTAAGTACCATCTCATATTTTTGAATAAATAATCATTCATTCAAAGTATAGTATGTAAATGCTCCTGTTACAGTCTGAAATGTGTCCCCCAGAATCCACCTGTGGAAGCCCTAACTGCCGAAGTAACTATATTCGGACAGAGAATCATTAAATAAGGTCATAATAGTCCAATAGGTCCACATAAGAAGAGGCAGAGTCACCAGAAGTCGCTTACACAGGGAAAAGCCCAGGGAGCACATAGTGAGAAGGTGATTACCTGCAAGCCAAAAAGAAAGACCTCACAAGAAACCAACCTTGCCAGCTGGACCTGTAGTGTACAGAGCTGTGTGAAAAGAAATTTCTGTAGTTTAAACCACACATTCTGTGGTATTTTGTTATGACGGTGCTAGAAGAGTAATACAATTCCCAAAGAAAAACTAAAGTATATATAAACACTTTTGTTCCTCTGAATTTGCTTTTGACATTTCCCTTATAATTGTCTAATTTCATTTATTCTATGTCCTAACAATACAGAAATAAAGATCACTTTTCAAATAAGAAAAGGGGAGACAAAATTTTATCTTATTAGGTTATTTTCTTTAATTTCCTAATAATGTCCATCTCAAAAATTGCAGAGGTGGTAAAACTGCTTTTTTCCCTACTTACAAAACAGTTGTTACTTACGTAGCTATTAGTGCTCTTTTAGAATGTCTTGAAAACAAAAATTCTTTATTCAGTAGTTTTTCTATTTTGGTAAAATCTTTAATCAAAATCCATTCTTATAAATATTAATTACTTCATTCAGTTTTTGATAAAGACAGTGAACAGTGATTCACTAAATTACATTAAGTTAATCAGCTCTCTCCAAATGAATATGTCTATAAATGCAGACCACCGTAACTCTTCCTATATACTTATGCTGCATCTGTCAATAGCCAAGGACTTGAAGAGTAAGGAAGAGACTCTGATTTAACTTGAATTATTTCCAAAGTAATTGTGGTAGTTTTCTATTGATGATTAAATAGTGACTTTATAAAAAGTTTGATAGTACATTAAATAGTTATTTTCCCATGTCTTTTATCTTACTTATTTATAATATTTTGAGAGAATTTATATATTAGTATACATTAGTTACTAAAAATTACATTGTCTCTATAGTTACTAAAAATTACATAGTCTGTATCACTCTGGATTTTAAAAATATAATGAGGAAGGGGCGCCTGGGTGGCTCAGTCATTAAGTGTCTGCCTTCGGCTCAGGTCATGATCCCAGGGACCTGAGATCGAGCCCCACATCGGGCTCCCTGCTCGGCGGGAAGCCTGCTTCTCCCACTACCATTCCCTCTGCTTGTGTTCCCTCACTCGCTGTGTTTCTCTCTGTCAAATAAATAAAATCTTTAAAAAAATATATATATAATGAGGAAGACAGACAATTTAATAGAATATAAATATATGACTAGCATAAATTAAGGGAGCAAGTTTCAAGGTCAAGATCAGAAATGAGAAGAGGGTGTTGCCTCCCCGCTATTTAGAGTGAAATCACAAAGTAAGCAGGAGGAGCATGGCTGAAGGAAGAGACAAGAAAGCTGAGGGAAATATTATTGTTTTTGAAAACCCAACGTGGAGAACAATTGGCCCTTTTTGAGAAACAGAAAGGTCAGGAGACCAGGACAGCAGAGAACAAAGGGAAAAACACTGAAGATAAAACTTAAAGGGAAAAACACTGAAGATAAAACTTAAGATACAGTGATGAGAAAGGCCTCGGCATGTGGCTCAAAGTCCTCAAAAAGAGCTAGGATTTTAATGAAAGTAAAATGAGAGGCAAATTTTTAAAGCACATCACTGTCAGAGGATAGGGGATGGGGAATCTTTCCTCTCCGGACATACCAGAATGTCAATAAAAGAAAGATAAAGCCTTTGTTAGATCTTCTAAAATTTTAATTAACAACTGATAGACAATTAGACTTCCTATAGTTTAGCTTTAGTTGTCTCTCATCGAGTGTCTATATGATAAAAAGGAGGAGGAGGAGGGTGAGGAGCAGAAAGCAGGGAAAATAAAGGAAGCATGACATTGTTTCGTAAGGTAACCCATCACAGAGCATTAAAGCCAGAGATGATACCAAAATTTAATGAATTCTATGTTAGCAAAAACAGCTTCTTTCTTGCTCTCCAGCTTCCATAGGATCTCCCTAAAATAAACTGCAATTTCCCTAGGAGAGAAAAAGGAGTTCTAATGCATGTTCACTGTAGCTTAACATAAAGCACACCATCTGGTTCTTGCTTTTTATTTGGCAATGATCTATAATGACATATTATAACAGATTTTATCTTTTAATTACTAAGTAGCAAAAGTGATTCTCCTCTCAAATTCAACAGAGCAAAATAAAACAGTTACAGTAATGGGAAAAGTGTTCCCTAAGAATTGAAAAATTACTTCAGAATTCATAAGTCTGTTTGGTACAATATTACTATTACTCATTGGTATATAAATTTAGAGCAAAGGTTTAGAACATTTCTTACTGCCTGCATTTTCATTTTTTAATTTGTAGATGTTTTCCTGGTGGCAAAGGCCTTACTGCGTATTAAGGGTAAAACACTAAAATATTTATCTAGCAAAAGAACTAAGAGTTGTTTTATGTTTTTTTAATTTATGTAGATGCCATTTCTTAATAAGGCTGCATCTCTGTGTTAGAACATGGACAACAAAATACAATTCTAAATGTGTATTTTTCCCTTCGACACACCAAAATGTGAAAGTATGTAAAGAATCAAATTAGAAATGGGTAACAGATGATAACAAGACAGATGATCCAAATGGATCCTCCTCAGGAACATCTTTAAAAAACCATTTTGATCAACTAAACCTCTCAGAGCCCTGGAGGTTTCTTGTTTTATCAGAAGTAATATAAAGGTTGGAAATAGATTTTCTTCACATGAAACTGGATGGCTGGAGGAACATTCATAGGAACACAGGTCAACATTTTCACTCTTCTAAAAGACATCAGTGACATTGATGGGTACCCTATCTGCTAGAAGTTGTCACTTGCAGGTTCAAGGCAAAGTAATTTTGTACCCTTAAACCTTTAAGTTTAAAAGATTGAAAGAGAAATCATAAAGTTATATAGACAAGTAGAAGAGATTTTCAAAAACTATATGCCCAATCAAGCTTAATTTACACTGAATCTACTATGTATCATAACAGCAGACTGCAGAATACAATTTAAAAATCTTTTAAATATTTTTTACATTAGAGCTGAATAAGATAAGCACTTTCAACAGACTGGGAATCAAACAGCAAGTTGGGAATAAGGTTTTGCTGTTGTTCTGAGATTATGGAGATACATCTTTAATCTAATTTAGCCATAGTCTATCAGATGGTACTTCTTTTTCATTTATCTGAATCTATTTGTGATTTTTTTCTTAGTCATAGAACTCCCAGTGCTCATTCTTAGTACAAAAAAAGTTTACCGGAAAACAGTATTGTCTATTCTCCTTTGAAGCTAGGTATAATCAAAACATCAACTTCTACTCAAAGCAAAGTAAGCAAGTTATCTCAATTACAAAATAACAAATCATTTTATTCACATTCAGAATATAAGTCTTATGATCATGAACTGGCATAACACTATATAATTTTTTTCTATATTGTGAAATCAGCTGACTAAAGTCAAGATGAAGAAGGGCAACCAAAATTGTTTTGACATAAACAATATCAATACATTTTTAAAAATCTGTTGATTCCCCTAATCATAAACAAGAGTAATCTATGTCTGAGATTGCTATACTATTTAATTTTCATCTCACAATAAGTAATTAGTCACCAAATATTCTAATCACTTAAAAACAGATATTCAATCATGTTGAAGAGAAGGCAAACACTTCAATATGTATTTTTCACTTACTATTTTAGAAATACAACTACCCTTGCAGCTAGGTGTGACCATAAGACTAGGCTCTGAGATGTAAGTGGAAATAATGGGATCAACTTCCTAAGAAGGAACTGCCTTTTCCTCCACATATTTGCCTTTTCCTGCCTCCTAAAAAATGGTAACAGCAAGATCAGCCTCCCTGGGGTGAGAAATGGAAACCACATTTTAAACATGGCAGAACCACTTCACCAGCCCTTAACAGAGGACAAAAATTCTATTTTCCTCAAGCCACTTAAGTTGTTATAGCAGCTTGTCTGCAATCTTAAAAACAATAAATAAATAAAAAGAAGAAAAAGAAAGAGAAAGAATAATTTGAAAAGCCAAATATGTGAGGCACCTGGGTAACTCAATGGGTTAAAGCCTCTGCCTTCTGCTCTGCCTGAGGTCATGACCTCAGGATCCTGGGATTGAGCCCAGTATTGGCATCATCAGGCTCTCTGCTCAGTGGGGAGCCTGCTTCCCCCTCTTTCTCTGCCTGCCTCTCTGCCTACTTGTGATCTCTCTCTCTCTGTCAAGTAAATAAATAAAATTGTGAAAAAAAAAAAAAGAAAGAAAGAAAAGCCAAATATGTAATTCTTGTAATTTTGCAAATTCAGTATTTCAATTATCGTGGACAAATTCATTTAGGTTGATTTTAGAATTAATGTCCAGGACTGCTCTAGATTTTCATAGTCCATTTTTTTCATTTCTCCATTGCAAAAATTCTTTTGCTATGTTTGAAAATGTCTTCATTTTACCTTCAGTTTTGAAACTGTCTTAAAATAATTACTTACAAAAAATTTCAAAGATAGTATACAGAAAGAGCTCCCATGTTCCCTTCCTTTGGTTTCCCCTAATGCTAACATCTTATACAATTACCAAAACTGGGAAATTAACATTGCTATATTATTACTTAATAGTCTATGCACCTTCTTTGCATTTTTCTATTGTCTTGCTAATGTCTTTTTAAAGTTTTTTTTTTATTTCCATTGCAAAATTCTTAAATCTGTCACAAATATAATGATATGATCTTTAAAAATAAATAATAGATAACAATATCTGAATTACAGACTAATATGTTAATCTTTTATGAAGGTAATATTTTCTTGAAGTATATTTGATATTTAATATAAAATCTTGATGTAACAAAAATATTGCATATTGAATTATTCTGAATTTTTACTATATTTTTAACTTTATATCACAGATTAAAGCAAAATGTAACATGAATCTAATAGAAAACCATACCTTCCAAGTTACATATATGTAATTAAAGCAAAAATAAGTAGATCAATCACATATATATATACATTTATACACTTTATTAGTAGTGGTTATTACTAATGAGTACTAATTATACCTACCACTAATATTAAAATCAGATTTCAATATCAACTTATATTTTCTGTTTGAATATGTGTGTCTTAGGTATAAGTTATCATCTCCAGAAAATAAATAGCAATTTTAGTAATGTGTCCCTTAAGAGAAAGCATTTTAAGGATTCTAATAATATACATTCAAATAGCATTTTCAATAGTCATTGACACTATCAGACACTTGTGAAATTTTTCATTCTGTTTCAATGGTCATGTTTTCCTTCTAATTACTAATTTTGTGTATTTGTGCTTTCATTCATGTTGGTCTTCATTAAGTTACCACATTCCTGATCTTTTCAACTTTTTTTCAAGTAGGTAATATTTGAGATATGAATATATTAAATGGTTCTATCTCTATTTCCTATCTCAATTTCTGTTTATATTTATTTAATTTTGCTTTTTTTCATTTTTTTTAGCATTGTGAACTGAGAATGGAATTTACTTTTAAATTTTAAAATTTAAAATTTTTATTGTGATTTCTTATTTTATTTATTATTTTTATTTTATTTTTTATTTTATTTTATTTCTTATTTCTTATTTTCCTGTCCAGGAAATTTCTCTGGCCTCTAAAATTTATTTTATAGCATTTGAATTCTGGGTAATGGATATTAAGGATGGCATATGATGTAATGAGCATTGAGTGTTATGTAAGACTGATGAATCACTAAATTCTACCTTTGAAACTAAAAATATACTGTATGTTAATTAATTGAATTTAAACAAACTAATTAATTAATTTTCTGAGGCTTTTACACATCTTGATTATTAATTCTAAAGGAAAGTAGCTTAAGAGTAAGGATACAGATAACACCTATGTTATCTTTTACCCAGATTCACATGTCATTCTCATTTTACCCATTTGCTTGCTTGCTTTATCCTCTATCTTTTTCTTTCATCTGCCTATATGTATCAATCCCTATTACGTTTCATGTGTTCATTCAGATTTATTCTTCCTTGATGAGCTTGTAGTTTTATATTCATTTCTTTTTTTTTTTAATATTCATTTCTGATCAGATTTTACAGTTCTTTCATTACTTTTCTTGGTTCTGTTTTATTTTTACCTGTTTTTTTAACACTATATTTTAGATTTTGAATTTCTGATTCAACATGATTTTTCAAATCCACAAACGTTTGGTTTATGATATGTAGTATGGGGATTCCTGGGTGGCTCAGTTGTTTAAGCAGCTGCCTCTGGCTTAGGTCATGATCCCAAGGTCCTGGGGTTGAGTCCGGAGTCGGGCTCCTTGCTGGGTGGGGGAGCCTGATTCTCCCTCTGCCTGCCACAGCTACTTGTGCTCTCTCTCCCTCTTTCTGGCCAATAAATAAATAAAATCTTAAAAAAAAAAAAAAAGGTATGTAGTATGCTTTCAAGTGTCCTGTTATAGTTTGTTTGTTTGTTTGTTTTCTCCACCACTGTTTTTTTTGGCAGAATTCTTGCCGTCTCAATGGTATAACATCATATTTTTTAAATTTTAATTTTGTCACAGTTTTCAAGGAAGAGGAGTGTTTGATTCCCTGCATCTTTGTGGGCAAGGACTGGCAACCTATTAAGCTTTATAAGAATCATGGTTCAAAAGCACCCACTTCTGTCTCTATAGTAAAGAATGGTTCTTCACTAGATTTTTCTTAAGGGGGAGTGAAGAAATAGGGGATGGGTCTTGATTTTTTTTTTTTTAATAACTTTTGAGGGTGTCTGGGTGGCTTAGATGCTTAAGTGTTTGCCTTCCTCTCTGGTCATGATCTCCAGGTCCTGGTATGGAGCCCCATGTCGGGCTCCCTACTTGGTATGGGGTCTACTTCTCCCTCTCTCTCTGCCTCTGCCTGGTGCTACCCCTGCTTGTGCTCTCTCTTTCCCTCTCAAATGAATAACATCTTTTTAAAAATCATTTTTGTCTTGAAATATCCTGAATTTTACTACTTTATTCTTTTTCCTTTTGCCATGCGGATTCCAAAAAAAAAAAAAAAAAAGTCTTTCTCTTTCTGTTCTCTCCCCCTTGCCTCCACCCTTGCCAGTGCATATTCTTAGCATCCAACATGTCCTTATAGATCTTGTCACTGTAATCTCCATTTTCACATATTAAATGATCTTTCATTTCTGATGATGGTTTGAGATTAATTTTAGCCTCTGCTGTCTGCCCTCTCTCTTCCAGGCATTTTTTCCCTGGAATTTCCTTTACACTTCCCAAAGGTTCACAACTAGGAGTTTGTTTGCTTATTTCTTTGCTTGATCCACAGGTTATATGAAATTTGGATTATGTTTTAGATATGATGAGGGTATGGATTTTATATAATTGCCTTTGTGCTTATCTTTTATCGGTGTATCTTAATCTAGAAGCTGAATTTTTGGACTTACAGCCATCATGGCCTAAGCTACTGAGAACTGCCAATTTGCTAGATGTTGTAGCTATATGGGAAAAAAACGGGAAGCTGGACTTGGGTGTCAGGAAGGGTAGAAATAGGTTTAATTTCTTTTCCTTGTTTCATTTTTCTTCTCAAGTAGTGTACTGTGAGCACAAGCTCTTAGAGATGAGGACATGGATTAATCTCAGAATGACAGGAAATTGGCTGTACTTTGGATTCCAGACAAGGGCTTTGCAGAAGGAGAAGTTGAGGATAAACTAAAAAGAAGATATGTTATTAAGTTACAGGATTTTAGTTTCACAAATATGTTTATGCGTGTTTGTATATATATCAGTACCCTTATGTATGTATGTATATACAAAATATATATTAAATATAGGGTCTCCAGTTTCCCTCATAATTGACTTCTCTGAACATCCTCAAAAGAACAAAAGCAGTATTTTTCACAATTCATTTCTTAGATTAAGTATTAAAATAATTTGTAGAATGAATGCAAGTACTCTACTAATGCTTCAAGTCTATAAACAACTACTTTTAGAAGCACATGCCCATTATCCCTACTCACTGTATAAATCAGGTCCCAGGCAAGAAACATATCGTGCATTTAAACTGGGTGCTTTGAGGAGTTAAAGAGATAACTATTCATTCATGAGGAAGGATTAAGGAGACCTACAAAGGATAATGTAGTATACCAAGAGATATTAAGAACAGAAAGACTTTACAATATATAGGCAAATAAGAGCTCTATGGGTTAGATCGCCTGACACAAACTATCGCTCTCAGTAGAGGGAAACAGAAACAAAACAAAACAAACAAACAAATATGAACTATTTCTATCTCAGAAAGAGAAACAGGAAAATAACTAACCCAAATCCAGTCCCTCCTTTCCTTGTCTCCCATCTCCTGCTGGTTCCTGATTAGACAAATCAAATAAGACACTGGAGGGCAAAGCAGCCCGCTGATGTAGTTCATACAATCGATATCGTGAGGAAGAAGTAGATCTAGCGGACAAATGGAAGAAATCCAGTACAGCCACACAAGTTCATATTATCATGAAAAAGCTTACTGTGAATATCATAACAACATCAAACAAAATAAAAGCTCTGGTCAGAAGAAAACTCTGTAATAAAGCAAGCATTATATTTTCCCATGTTGCACCAATGAATATTACCATCAGATTTACGTTATGTTTTCATTCTTTTCTGTTCTGAACGTCTATCCAATATTCCTTTAAATTTATGACTGAACACAGCATACTCATTTGCAAGCTAATAAGGCTAGTGATAGGCAATATATGTTTAGAATTGGAAAAAGAAACTCTGCAATAACGGTACACTAAAACCAGTTCAAAATTTCCCATTTTCCTTTGAAAAGAATAACTTCAACGGTGTGAATATATTTTAAATTTGTTTTGCTGGTCATTCAGTACAAAAACTCAAGCTCTAGGAGAAAATAACTATATACTTTAAAAAATTCCATCTACTTTGTTAGTTTTACACTAAAAATGAAGATGAAAAGAAGTAGTACTCACATACATCCTATGTGATTGGTATCATATGGTTTCTAATTATTTAGAATAATTTACAATCCACCAATAATTAAGATTAGATTTTTAATTTAAATTTAAATTTCATTAAAAATTTTATTTTTAAATTTAATTTTAAATTATATTAAGGCTTAGAAAATGGATAACAGAAAAATGGTTATTATGGCCTATAATTGTGTTACTATACTTTTGTAATGCATTATCAGTCCTAACAATCAATGCATCTGCTATAATTATAAACTGCTATAGTTTTGCTACCTTTCCTGTTTGTTTATTTTTTGGTTTGGTTTGATTTCATCTAATATTTACATACGTAAAATTGATTTGGGTGAGATAAGTGTGTGGACAATTTGTGCTACAACAAATATTCCAAATTGATAGACAGATGTTTGAAATAGCAAAAGTAACTCTACCAACTGTGATAAGATGTGCTAATTCAGGATTTCAGAAATTATAAAGAGATGCTTTCTATGAAGGTAGAATAGAAGGAATTCCTTATAATGCTTATGGAAAGAAAGATATACAGGAGGCACATTAAAAAAGATACTGCCCTGTTTCTAATCTCTACTTTATTGGTAAAACAAAACAAAACAAAACAAAATTCCCTCCATTACTGTGTCTCAGTAACTAACAGGCTGGTAAGGAGCAATTTTGGTAGAAGGCTAGCTGCTCCTCTTCTTACATGCTGTTCTACACTATATTCCACTCAACAAAGCATTTTGTGCCTCTTCTACATCCCTAAATAAATTTTTCATCTGAAGGATAAATATAAAAGTCATGGATTATAATGGAGAAGCAGAGCGTAGGTTATTATTTGTCTAACGAATCCATTTCAACTGCATCATGTCATGAATAATTGTTACATTATATCAAACAACTGATAAAAGAATTATCCAAGGATAAAAATCTCAGATGTCACTCCATTTAAGTAGTACTTCAAATTCCAAATGTTCAAAGACCTTTTTTATTAACAGCATTATACATTCTTTGGTTGTGTGTGTGTATCTGTTTGTGCGAAGTGCACTACTCATAAAGATTTATGAACACTTCAATTTTCTTTGGAGATTTTAAGATGCAAAAAAGGGCAATTTACCTTTTTACCTTTTGTATTTCATTACAGATTTTTATATCCCTATTGACTGAATAGAGATGCATTGTGACATAACAAAAATTTCTAATGTTTTCTTCATGTAATTTGGCTACATAACCAAAGAATAGAAAATACATTTTTCCTATAAGAACAAAATAATGAACATTGTATTTCTCTCTCTCTCTCCCTCTCTCTCTCTCTCTCCCTCTCTCTCTCTCTCTCTCTCACACACACACACACACACAGACTGAACTAATCATTTTGCCAGTAAGAGGAAAACAAACAATACTTAATTGTTAGCCAAACCAACCATAGTGACATTATGGATTTCTAAAGCATGCATTGGTCCAATTTTATTTAGATTAAAAAAATGAAATCTAAGAATGAATAAATATACAGATCTTGAATTATAGAAAAAAAGAAATCTGGTCCAGGTGTGGCAGATTTGGCTTGATAGTGGTGGTGGGCTGGCGTCCAGAGGGTGTTGGGGGAGACACATCCCCTCCTGTGCCTACCATCAAATTCTTGATTTGCAGTTCATTTTGGTGCTTAGCATTTTAGGTATCCCTCCAAATTTCACATGCCAGATTAAACCTTTGCTAGAAGAAGAGCTGTTTACCTCAACCAAGCTGGGGAAAGGAAAGCTGACAGAAAAAGGGAAAGTGAAGCTGCAGATGCCCAGCAGATTATCTGTGCTAATCTTCAACCTGCCATTGGACATAGCAGTTCCTGCTGGTGATCTCACATCAAGATGTGAATTTGGGAAGAGAAGGACAAAGGGAAGATAGAATGAATGACTTCTGAAAACAAAACTGGTTTAGCTTATATTTGTCCAAAAAGCAAAACTTGAGTTTATTAAAAATGTTTGAAGATCTCCTGGCAGTCAAGGCTAGCACAGCACCATATATGCAGGGACAGGAAAGTGAATGTTAGGAGAAATATAGGGAATTTAGAACAGTATTGAATTGGGGCACCTGAGTGGCTCAGCGGGTTAAAGCCTCTGCCTTCGGCTCAGGTCATGGTCTCAGGGTCCTGGGATCCAGCCCTGCGTGGGCTCTATGCTCAGCGGGGAGCCTGCTCCCCGCCCCCCCGCCTGTCTCTCTGTCTACTTGTGATCTCTCTCTCTGTGTCAAATAAATAAATAAAATCTTTAAAAAAGAAAGAATATGAGTAGACAATTCACCCAAGAAGAAATAAAGTGTCCAATACACATATGAAAATGTGTCCAATCTCTCTAATAATAAAATAAATTAAATGAGTAACAATTTTACCAAGATATTTTCAAATAGTAACAACAAAAATGTCCATGACTTGACTCTAAATACCTTACATATTACTAACTCATTTAATACATCAAGCCTATGTGGTCACATAGTTATTGTAAAGCAATATTATAATTTTCATATTATAAATGAGAAAACTAGGGCACAAAACTTGGCAAGGATGTAGCAAGTGGCCATTTTTATGTACCACTGATGGGAGGGTAATTTGGCAAAATGTTTCAAAAGTTTTGAAAAATAATCATAACTTTTGATGCAGGAATTCCACTTTTATAAATTAATTCTGAAAAAAAGTAAAAAACAAAGGAAAAATTAATAATTTAAAATATAGCTATAAAAAATAAAAGAGAAAACTAACAAAATCAAACAGTACTGACTAGGCAAAAATAATTTTGTGAACATACACTCCCCAAAATTGGTAAAAATGTTGGCTGCTGCTTTAAAGTGAAAAAGAAATTACATCTACATGATAACATAATACACAGATATGTATACACACACACAAAGGAAAATCTCTAATAGGTTAGGCTTTGAATTTATTTTTAGAAACATCTAAATCAAGTGTTAAAAAGTGCCAACCTACCAGTCTAGTACATCCCACAGAAGTGTTTTGTTTGGCAAACATAAACTTAAAAATATTTGGAAATTTAAATTTAATTAGACTGGGTGTGCACTCTCAAGTTATTCATAGGCCCCAACACTTAATATTTTATGTTACAATCTACCCATCTGTGTCACTAAGTCTCTGAAGATAGCTAAGGTAGTCATTTCTAATGAAAACATATCACGCTAAAAATAAATTACTTAAATTAAATAAAATTAAGTAAGGACTTCAATGATTAGTATTGTAACAGATTAGTGAGTTAAATATGCTGTTCTATTTATTTTAAAAGAAATATTAAAATATGAGTAACTGAAGAGCCAAGGGAAGTTAAAAGTTTTCATAAATTCTGTTTGCATTTTTCTTTTGAAAATAAATTAGACAATATTAATAGATCATGAAAAGAAACAGAAAATGAATAAACTAGACTTATTAAAAAAACAAACAACCCCTCTATTAAATTCTATTATGAATATATTGCCCTTCAAAGGTAGAAGAATGGGATTCAATGAATCTAGCTTTGGGAATGACATATCTAGCCTTGAAGCAAGGTTTCCATACCAGTTCCACTTTAATCCTAATCACTGCAGTAGCTAAATGTCAATGACATCTGACAGCTATTCTAGGATTGATATGACATGATTTGGCTGCCTCTCTTCACCAGCTCCTTGCAAACAGGTGTTAACTCATGAAAACCATATCCAAACTGCCATGCCAATATCACTAAGACATCATATATTTCCTTCTCATCAACCAAATAATAATGTGTATTTAAATTGAATCAATCATAATTGATTAGTTTGTATGGCTTTAATAAAGAAGGGGGAAAACACTATACCATATCCTAGAGAAATGAAAATAAAATCAAGAATATAATTCTAATTATGTTTAGGGATTTTGACTTATCTCTCTCTTACAGACTTTTTCCCCCAGTACAAACTCAGATGATCTAAACATGTGACTGTTACTAAAGATATTGTCTGACTGGATGTTGAATGTTGGAGTTCAAGAGTCTGCCAAAAATGCATGAAATTTGTCAGCATTTTATTAAGCAGTCTAATTGAACAATAAAATTAGGAAAATATTATATATCGGTCAAGAGGCTTAACTCAAAAAGAGATTTTATAAAATAGAATTTCTTTGTGATGATGGCAGATTGGTATATGATTCTGCAATGATGTCAAGAAATAAGAGTACTACCAAATATATATATTAAAAAAAAGAGTACTACCAAATACAGTCCATGTATTTTCTTGATTCTGCAATGATGTCAAGAAATAAGAGTACTACCAAATATAGTCCACACATTTTCTTTGTTAATTTTTTATATTACCTGTGAGGTCACTTGACATTTACTTTATCTATTTCCAGAGTACACACAAATAGAGATTTTTTTTTCCCCTTCTTTTCCCTAGAGAGCATAACTGCATAAAAAAAAAAAAAAAAAGACTCTACTTGCGGTTTATTGCCATTGTGTTACCTGCAGAAGAAACAATTCATCTGCTATGTGGTCTAATACTATGAATATAAAACTGAACTTACGCACGCAGAAGGAGGATTTGAAACTCAGTGATTGCCTAGCTCATCTTTGGGTAGGTATCACTTTTATTTAGGAAAGAATTCAGAATATAAGTTTGGTGGAAAGTATTCTTCCCTGCATCAGTGGCAGAAAGAAATGACAGAAAGTTGCAGGCACACTATCTTCAAGCAAATGCCGGAGTGCTGAATCCAATATGAGTATGTTTGCCCTACAGAGACACTGTTCAAATGATGCATTCACCTGCTTCAAATCATCACTGTCACACACACCTTCAAAACTTCTCCCAGGTTATACACCACTATTAACATTATACCTTTCCATCAGTTTTATCTCACATCCCATCAGATAACCTAAAATCATAAATTAATGACCTTATGGATGAATTTCCTAAAACCAGTCCTATAACCCTGAATCTGCTGAGGTTCTACAGGGTAGGTAAAATCTAGAAAGCCCAAAGTTTCAAGTATTAGGAATGCAAAAGTTCCACTGACAGCTCTATTTTATTTTATTGACTGAGATACAATATATGGAAATCCAAACTTTTTTCTAAAAGACAAACACATATACGCACACACATATAAACATATTTTCTATAAAACTGGAAAAAGAAAACCAATTTTCACCTCAACATCATTCACAAAAAAAAAAAAAAAAAAAAAGGAAAATAGTGAAATTCAGTCTGGTATGGTTGGCTTTCTCCTCTTCAGAATATCAGCAAGGTATCTGTATGATTTCTAATCCAGTGTTGGAAATTGGTAAGGAACTATAAGACTTTAGTTAATGGGTTAACATAAACTTAGATTTTTTATTAAATATTTTTTTATTAAATATTTCAAAAAACAAAGATTTGTACATATAATACAAAATTAAAATTTAATATTCTAATAGAATTACACAATATATTTAGATGGTATTATAATGCTTAATAAGAGAACTCATGTCCCAACACTGATAATTGTTTTCCTACACAATCTGGACCACAAATTAGCATTAGAGGCCTACATTTTCAGAAAGTCATGAAAAAATTAACCTAGAAATATGCTGTTAAAGATTTTGCAAGTAGAGATTGAACTTTCCTATTTGTGCTAAACTTGGTTTACATTAATATTAGAGGGACAAATATTAAAAAAAATAACTTTGGATTATCTTTAGAAACATTTGACTGAAGTCCTTTCCTTGATTATGTTTCTCGACACTTATTTGGAATTATACCAAATAGGAAATTCCTACCAGATCTAGTAATATTAAATTCAACATGATTTATTCTTTAACGATCTAAAGGTATTTATGTAGAGGCGGATCCCAATTGCTTGTAAGTGATTAAATTGGCTTCAAGAAGCAAACACTGGCATTTCCTTCTTCAAGATAAAAAGCTGAGTAACTTGGAACACAGGCATGCCATTTATTCAACACAAAGATTTATTATAAACCCACTGTTTGACAAACACAGTAAGAGTTCTCAAATGAAGATTAAAATGACAGTCTTCCCTCAAATTATCCAGATAAATGGAGACAGAAGCACAAGAAATGCTAATTACAATGTAACAAATCCCTTAATATAATACAAATATGAGGAAATTGATATTGCTTAGTCTGGCAGTTTTCACCAACAGAAATGTAACTGACACTGTCGATGGGGTGATTCTGCTTTGCATTCTTTAGACTGCTGTTCCTTAGACAGTGTGGAATTTACACTGTGGCAACATTCTTCAATCATCACAACATTCATCTTAACAACTGAAAAAGCTCCATCTCATATTTCCAAATGCCTCCTGATAGAGTGGGACTGCCCTCTTTGAGAACAATATTACTAGATGGTGTCTACCTCTAGTAGCAGTTAAATGAAAGGAAGGGATCTGGGAACCCACTTAAGTCTATTTAGATTTTCATGTATTCCCGTGAGGCTACATCCTTTATGGGCATCTTATTTAAAAGGCAAAGAGTATTAAGATACCTGTAATTTACTTTGAAATACTTCAGCAAAGGCAGCATATTATATATACATATATACATATGTATATACATATATATGTATTGTATATATTGTATACATATATATGTATATTGTATATATACATATGTATATACATATATATGTATTGTATATATGTATATACAATATATATGTATAAACAACTATATATATGTATATACATATATATATATAGTTCAAATGTATATACATATATATGTATATATATATTAATGATTGACATTTAAATTAAATTCTAGGAACAGTCATTTGCATCAATCAGAAATTCACACCAAAAATACTGTGGGCTATCCTTCTCAGAATGTCTTTGTTACAGAGGGAGACACAAGAGCTTCAGATACCTTTAGTTCCTATTAACACAAGAGGCTTTGCTGAATAACAAAGTACCCTGAAGAAGTGGCTTGTCATAGTGCAATAGTGAACTGGCTGAAATATTTTAGAGACACTTCTAATCCTTGCAGGATAGAAATGATCTCTATAACAAACTCCCTTTGCTAGCCAGGTCATGCAAACACTGGAAAACTGAAGTGGGCAAAGATTTAGCTATTCCACCATGATTTCCTAACTATTGTATAATGAAAGCATGCCTCAAAGCAAATTCTGTCACACATATGAACGTTTATTAAACAATCACTCATCAGCAAGCAGGCACAAACAATTTATAGTACCTGTTCTGTCAGGTATATTACATTTCAGTTCTCTATCCTTTTATGTTCTCTGATCAACTCTTTGCATGAAATGTTCCCTGGAGTTATATATGACAACATTCCAGAAGCTGAATTCTATTATGCCTTATAAGAGACAGGGAGCCAGAAATTCTCCTAACCCAATAGTGACACAGACACATTTAGGAATCAAGCTTTGGGTACCAGAGCCCACAGGATTTTGACAACCTGGTCATATGAGTTGGGGAGTATCCACTGCACATATCTTGAACATCTCTATTTATTCCAGTTTACAATACTAGTCCACCATTCAAAATGATTGTTAACAGGCCACTATTTCTCAACAATGAAAATTAATTTCTGGCATTGACTCTTTCAATTTAAAAAGTATAGAAGGTTGATACAGATAGCAGAGACTCCTGAAATTCCCTATTATGAAAAATACTAGCTGATCACTCATGGAATATGGATTAGGAAAACTGACTAGAAATAAATGAAAACTAAATATTATATACATGGTATCATACGTGTCTATGTTGAATTACTTTAAAGAAATTTTTGAGATCATAGACATACTCCAGAATTAATCCTCAGTATTTCTGTATCGTTATACAATTGGACGATTTAATTGTCTGATACGAACTTTTAAAAATGCTGATTTTATTTATTTTATTTTTTTAAAGATTTTATTTGATAGAGACACAGTGAGAGAGGGAACACAAGCAGGGGGAGTGGGAGAGATAGAAGCAGGTCTCCTGCTGAGCAGGGAGTCCGAATGCTGGGCTTGATCCCAGTACTCTAGGATCACAACCTGAGCTGAAGGCAGACACTTAACAACTGAGCCACCAAGGGACCTCCAAAAATGCTTATCTTAGAATAGTTTTTAGGTATGTCTTCAATGAGCCTTTCATGAATTTTAATTCAACACCTTAAATAACAAAAAGCTAAAGCTCACCAAAGTTACTAAATATTTTGTATGAATTTTTTGTGTCTGCTCACAAATATTTCTAAGCATGGTAGAATATGGCTTATATCTTGGTAACTTCAAAGTAAGGTTGAGGAGAAATAACCACTACTCATCTATCTACCTCTAATTATTGGCACCAACTTAAACTAAAAGAACTTAGATATGAATACCAATTTCCTTTGATATTAATTTTCCTGTTTTCTTGCTATAATTTTCCCTGATTTCCATATCAATTTTTTTTCTTTTTCCTTTCTTTCTTTTTTTTTTTTCCTTCCTGGGTTCTCGGTCTCCACTTTCCTACTCTCACACTCAGTTCTTTTGCCTCCTTGGAAACATTATTCCATCAGCTTATCTCTTTACCAATCCATCTCCTCTGATTATTTCTCCTGATCCTATAAACAAGAATCTTACTATTCATAACTACTCTCTAAATCTTGTGCCTATAAAAAAAATCTAAATCCTATGCCAATAAAAAAAAAGACTGTTATTTTTTTAATTCACTTCCAAACTTTAAAAGAGAATTTTCCAGCAATTCATCTCCAGTCTTTGCCTTCCCTCAACCCTTCTAAGGTGTCTGAAATAAATGATTCGACTAAAATTTCTCACCAAGATCTCCTAAGTATTAGATTTGCTGACCTATTCTATGACCCCATGCAAAAATCTCTCTTCACCTTCCCATTCTGTTTTCTACCATCTTCTTGAGGTGTTCATCTTTTCCTCTCTTCCCTTATACAATCTTTCTAATATCTTCTACAATTTGGATTAGCATTTTTCAGTTTTATTCCTCAATTGACTTTTTTCCATCTCTTAAATTTTAGCATCCCTAAGTGCTTTTAATCTCAATCCCAATTCTCTATATTTTGTCTTGTTTTCTTACCAATAACATGTCAATTAACTATCAACATTATGATGACTTTTAAAGTTCTATCTCCTGCTGTAACTTCTTTTAAACTACAGAACTGCACTATCTCCCCTACTATGCCTTTAAAACTCAAATCAGTCAGACAAAATACATTTATTTCTTAACCGTACATGTTTAAAATGCCAAGCTTCCTCAACAGTTGCCAAGAAGCCAATCTCTGAACTATAGGGGAAATCAAAATATCACTGTAAATATAACAAGATGGACAAAACTGTGTTTCTAGAACTCTATATTATTGGAAGTGATAACTGAATAAGACACTTGGGAAAATTTTTAAAAAAAGAAAAAAAGGACACTTGGAGTTGAGCAAAACTGCTGTTAAAGATCATTTTCAGTAGTAACTGATATTTGTTAAGTACCTCCTGAGGTAGATGGATCTCGTTAACTACAAAATTCATTTAACTCACTAGGATGCGCAAGCAAAGGCAGAACCACAAACCTCTCCACTCTGTCCTAAGGCAGCACTTAAGTGTTCTCTAATTAAAGTGTGAAAAAAATATATATATTTAAAGAATTTCCATTTGAAAGACATCAAATTAAATTTTCAGGGTTCTAAGATCTTCCTCTGTTCTGTCACAAAACTTCTCTAATTTTTGTTAGAGAATGTCATCACCGAACATCACATCAACCAATATAGAAAACTGCTTTATCTACAGCTTTCACTGTCATCATTCCATACGTAGTTGTTCACCAAGTTTTGTTGATTGTACTTCTCAAAAAATAGCAATTCCTCTCCATTTTAATGGGCAATTCCTTAATGCAGATACTCACCATTGTAATAGCTTTCTTAACTGACTGTTCTTTCATACTCTTCCCCCAGGGGCCACTTGTCATATTTTCAAAAATGTTATCTTACTAAAGAAAAAATAAACATTGTGGAACACCCCAACTTAAAATATGCCAATGATTAAAAATTATCTAGAGAATTAAGTTTAAATGTTTTAGATGTTCTCTGCACCTCCTAACCCTTTTATACAAATAATATCCATATATCATGTTCAATCTTAAGAAGGGCTTTCTACATGGATTAATATTTTCCCCACATTAGGAAATAATCTCACCCTCCTCTAACTTTTCCAAAATTTATATTTACCTCTTTCATGCCTTTCACTTTCAACCCTGTATAATATCTATTTACGTGCATTTCCTACATACCTAAGTCAAAATGGTGAACAGCTTCATGGACTGTGTTTTAATCTTAATGATCGCAATAATTTTTCGAATAAATCAATGTTTAATTCTTCATTTGGGATATATACAGTAGACTTAGAAACATTAGTCTGAGAGCAAAATGATAGACATATGTTATAAAGAGAAAATTATAGATACAGAGACCAATTGGGAGCCTACTAAAACACTGCTAGTATAAGGTCATGAACAAATATGTAAAAAAAGTATGAATCTCATCTCATCCATATTTTACTGTTCAGTTGCTTAAAAAGAAATATCTTTATCATAAATTGACTCATAAATTTAAAGAACTGATATTATTATGCTTGGAATTTTGACTCGAGTAAATTATACAGATCCTGCTTGTCATTCTAAGATAGGTTTAAGTTCTGAGGAAATACCATATTTTCTGATGTTATATATCTTGGCAACCAAATGAAGACTGTAGTGGGAAATCATCATCCCTGTCTCAAACTCTCTAAGTCTATGAGCATGGTTCATCTTTTTTTCATTGCACAGCAGGTAAAAAAAACTGGAAGGCTGGGTTTATAACTGTTATATCATAACTATTAAGAAGAAATAAAGCAAACTATTCATCAAAGGAATAACAGACAACAACAAAAAGGAAATTACTTGGTTACTATCCAAAACTAGTAACACCAGTAGCAAAGTCATTTTCCAGTAGTCTCCACTTGACATTTCACTTTATATTAATAAATAGGAAGGCATGCAAATAGGTTCACGAGCATGACGTTTCATGAGTTGCTCATATTACATAATTCACACTTTTCATAGGGATGGTATATGCATTAAATAGTTCTTTTATAATACTAAAGATAACAGGCTCAATTGAATTAGATATAACATATTTAAAATTACACAAAAGTACAGACGCAAATTAAAGCTGTATGAGTTCCCAAAGAAAACAGTAAACTAGAATCATAAATTTACATGGAAGTACCTCCTATCATACATACATTACTAAACTAGAGACAAATTTAAAATCCCTCGAGTATCTACTTTTAAATTATACTATATTATTATAAGTAGCTAGTTCTGAGGTACATGCCAATTATCTATACACTATTTATAATTCTACCGCTTTACTGGAATCAGGGAAAGTGCAGAAGAACTATGACAAGAACAAAGTAATTTTTTTTTCGTTTCTTAATTCCTCCCACAAAAAACTCAGATCTTCTGGTATCAAAGACAGTGCCAGACCTCCATTAAATGCTAAATTAGTGCTGTATCATTATCATATATGCCATTTCAGGATCTTTTTTTCCCCTTCTTGCATGATCCTAATGTTCATTACCTTAAATCTGTTTCAATCGCCCACTGCCAAGATATAGTCTGGTCTTTGAACCATTTCCTCATTTTTTTTCCTATCAAAATGTACCTGCTTACATTTTGCTCCTTTACATCAGACTGGGAATCTCTTTAATAGATATAGAAACTTGATAATGGCTTCTCAAAGGTATAGGGTCCTAAGCCCTAGAACCTGTGAATTTACTTTATAAATAAAAGTGTGGGAGCGCCTGGGTGGCTCAGTCGTTAAGCGTCTGCCTTCAGCTCGGGTCATGGTCCCGGGGTCCTGGGATCGAGCCCCATATCGGGCTCCCTGCTCCGCAGGAAGCCTGCTTCTCCCGCTACCACTCCCTCTGCTTGTGTTCCCTCTCTCGCTGTGTTTCTCTCTGTCAAATAAATAAAATCTTTAAAAAAAAAAAAAGTGTGGTTCCAGATGCGATTAAATTAAACATCCTGACATGGGGAAGTTATCCCAGATGACCTGTGTAGACCACAGCAAGGGTCCTCCTCTTAGGAGAGAAGCAGGATCTTCAACACCACACACCAACGTGGGCAGAACTGAGAGTGATTCAGCCACAAGGGAACGCCCTCAGCCATCAGAAACTAGAAATGGCAAGGAATGGATGCTCTCATAGGGCCTCCAAAGGAAGCAGAGCCCTGCCAACATCTCCATTTCAGCCTTCAGCCTCCAGAACTATAGGAGAATAAATTTTTGCTGTTTTACACTATCAGGTTGTAGTAATTTGTTACAGCAGCCACAGGAAACTAATAATCTAACGAATAAATCTCTGCTAAGCCACCCATGACAAACCATGGCTTAATATCTCATCCTTGAAAGAAATGTTATCAAAATGGCAGAGAATCCTAGAGAACAATCTAACTTAATAGAAAAAAATTTCATATTTTTGGGAGTTTGACCATGTTACTCACCAGTACGGGAATGTTTCTGAGTAAGAAGACCTTTTTAGTTCAAAACAAGCAATTAATCACTTAAACTTCTTCATAGAATCAAGCCTGGAGACAGTCTTAATTATGGAAAGCTAACTATGTACCTCAGAAATAATTCCACCCTTCAAACAGTTTATTTTTTCCCCTCTTATTTCTTCTATCATATTCAAAACAGCTTAGAAAACTAAGTTAAAACATGACAACTGGAGAAAAAATCCTAAAGAGTTTAAACTTTAACAGCTACAACAGCATTTAAACATTTACCACCAGCAAATTCCTACAAGGTGCTAGACTAGAAAATGCTTTCTCCAATTAGAAAAGTAATCTATCTTGCACAATTAAATCAAGCTTATTAGAACTATCTGAAAGTTAAAACTCAAGATTTATTTTAAAAATGAACTCTAAAAGAGAAAAAGTAAAAAGATAAAAAATATACTTTGAGGCTATTTGCTTTCAGAGAGCATAGTTTCTTTGACAGAAGAGTAATATTTTCCATGCATTTATTTTTAAATAATACAGAAACTTCTCTTTAACCCTTCTTTCTTTCCCAACTATTGTTCTCCTAACTATAACTTCTATGTCTTGAATATTTACCCTTTAATCCATAATTCTGTGGACCTTGTGCTTTCTGAGTAACTTTAATTTTTTTACCTATTCATTTTCAAAAAGACAACAGACCAGAGGGGCAACAGTCATTTTAAATTTGCTATTATCAGATTAGTAATTTAGCAAGGAAAATTATAAAATTTTATAAATAATAATTTTCATTGCTATTTCATTAACATTTTTTGAAGTATAATATTCACTCAGAGAAAGGCACAAAAGAATATAGCTCAATTTATGACCACAAAGTGCAGAAACATGTGTAGCTACCACCTAAACCAGTGAAATTTTATCTGTACCTCAGAAGCTCTCTTTTGTATCATTTCTATTTCCTTTCTTCTCTATAAAAGTAGGCACTCTCCTGACTTTTAATACCATAGGGCAGTTTCCCCTGTTTTCCCTTTATATAGATGAGACCAGTACAGCCTGCACTGTACCACCTTGTGTAGCTCTTTTGACTCTACTCTATAGGTTTACTAATACATACTGTTGTAACAGATACAGTTTGCTCACTTTCTGTGTTACATAATATTTCACTTGAATGAATTTGACCATAGTTTATATATCCATTCTAGTTTTGATGGAGTTTTAAGATTTTTCCCATTTTGTAATATAACGCCATGAACTTTCTAATGCAGGCCTTCTGGTATAGTGACCAAAATTTTGTTAATATATCCCTTTGTAACTCAGAATGGAACTTCTCATAGGGTATGTACATCTATTTTAGTAGGTAGTAACAACTTATGCCAAAGGGGTTCTAGCAATTTATACTCCCACCAGCAGTACATTTTTACATTACTCTAGATCAGTTTTTAGTTTTTGAACTTCACCTATTATGACAAAAACTATCCCCTTTTAATTTTAATTTTCATTCTGATGAAAGAAGGTGAGACATTTCTCATATATTTATTAGCCAGCCACTTGGGTATCTCTATGATGGTCCTGTTCAAATTGCAAGACATTAATTCTCTTTGATTAGCTGTGTTTTCCTACGGTGGGAATTCTTTATATATTCTTGGCATGAATTCTCTCTTGGTGATATGTATTGCAAATAACCAATTACTGTCATTGTTTGTTTTTGTTAGTTGCTGTATGGGTATTCAATTGTCAAAATGCACTTGATTGAGTAGACTAATGTTTCACCCACTGCTCTACAGTGATACCTTGTCAAAATATCAATCATGAGTTATATTCTAGACTCTTAATTGTGATCCATTCTTATATTGGCCAATATTAATTTGTCTTAATCACTGTAGCTTTATAATAAGTCATTATATCTATTAGTATATGTCTACTAATTTTTTTTCTAAAAGAGTGCTTTTATATTCTTAGTCCTTTGTATTTCTTTTAATTTAGAGCCAGCACGCCAATTTCTATATAGATGCACATTGCTAGGACTTTTATTGGATTGAGTTTAATGTGTAGACCAATTCAAGTAAAACTGACCATATAACCCACGGATATATCAGATCCTTTCCTTTCTTGGGATCTTCTGTACAGAGTTTTTGCATACCCTTTGCATTCTTTCATAATTATATATGGACTGACATAGTAATTTGTAGGCTTGAGCAAAGGACAGACCTTTTTAAATGGAAAGAAAGAAATCTGACTGCCTGTGTTGACTTAATTTACTTTGAAAAATAAATTTAATTTTTATGTTAATGTTATATAATGTTCAAACATAAAGTCAAATATAAACCACTTATGATTACAGCTCTCTTGTAACAATTATAAATACACAACCATTTTATAAACAAAACTACTAAATAAAATTCAAGTCAGAATAAAAAGAAATATTTCTAAGTACTTTATATACAAACACTATTGCAAATGATAAAATTTTGAAAAATTATATTTTCTGACTATCATGTCTGATTATAGATATAAAATCTAGTTTTATAAGAATATGAAACACCCTAAATTCACATAATCTAATAACTTACTTACAGATTCTTTTGAACTTTCAATATACACAATAACATTTACTATAGATAATGACAGTTCTTTTTGTTCATTTGTTAACAATTATACTATTGTTTTCCTTTTGATACCACCTAGGTTGTCTAATAAAATATTTAGTAAAAGTGGTAGCAATGGGAATTCTCTTTTCTCATTTAGAAAATGAAAGGGAGAGCTTTCAAAATTCTACAAACATGCATAATGTTTAGCACCAATTTGTTTAATTGGGGGTGGGTTGTTGTAGTTAATTTTTATCAAACTAACTTCTATTTCTAGTTTGATAAATGTCTATAAATAATAGATATTGATTTTATCAAATGCTTCTTCTTAAATTACTGAGATGCATTAATTAGTGTTTTCCATTTCCTGCTAATGTGGTTAAACACATTAATTGATTTTCAAATGTTAAATTAACATTGTATTCATGACAAAAGACAAATTATGACATTACAGTATCCTTTTCATAAGTTATTACATTTGATGAGTTAATACATTGTTTAGGATTTTGCATCTGTGCTTCTTAGTGAAACTGGTCTATAATTTTACTGAATTGTAATATCCTCATCAAGCTAGTTTCAAAGTTGCACTGAGCTCATAAAATTAGTTAGCAATTTTCCCACATTTTCTATTCTGTGGAAGATTTTGTGTAGTATTTTCTTAATTTGCTTCTTAAATGCTTTGTAAAATATACTTCTAAAGCTATTTTGGTCTCGAATTTTCTTTCTGTGAATAGTTAAGTCTTTGGTAATAGTTACAGACCACTCAGATTGTGTCTCTGCTTATGTTAAGTTTTGGTAGTTACATTTTTTTTAAGGAACTTGTTCACTTCATCTGAATTTTAAAAATAACCATAATTCCTTCATAAAAAGATGAAATGACACTTCTTGACACTTTCCTCATCCAACATATCTAATTTTCATAGTTTTGAAAATGTTTGTTCATTTTTAACATTTCTGTTAAGTTTGGACTCATTTTTTTATTATTTATTTAGGCTTATTTTTAAGCTACTAGCCACAATTCTATCCATCTGTTCTTTTTAAAAGTGTAACAGCTTTCTTTTTTTCTAAATGAAAACATGTAAAAAATAAAAGTATAACAATTTTCTTATTCTTAAGTTAGTTATTTTCACTAAATTCTGAAGACTTATTAATAACTTTTTGATATATTATTTTTGGACAAGTGTATGAGCATTCTACTTTCTGATTTGTTTTCCTTTTTTTTTTTATTTAGATCTAAACTCATCCTTAATAGGCTTTTTTTTCTGAATTCTTACACACATTGGGATATCTCTTTGTTGCTTTCTGAAATGACATCCTTACTGATAGATATAGTGGCCAATTTTACTCTCAAAAAATCTATAAAAGTAGTATAATTGATAAAAAAAATTTCCAACGTCATTCTCACCTGTTTCTAAACAAGAAAATGTGTTGTTTTTTTTATTTTGCTGGATTTTTTTGTGTGTATGTTTCATTTTGCCCATTTTACTTTTTTATTTAATTCAATTTTGGAGATCTAAATAGCTTACAATCTCTCATACAGCTGAATTTTGCATGGAAAATGATAAAACTATTATCATCTATTGTATTTTTTTTCTATTATATCTACTGCCTGTTATTCTGTGTCCAAAAAGGTTCTATTACTGGTTATTATGTTTACCCTAAGATATAAAAGAAGAATTACTAATGGTGAACGGAGAACATCATAAAAAGATGTGATGGCATAGGCTATAATGAGCACTGGGTATTATATAAGACATGAATCATTGAACTCTTCCTCTGAAATACATTATATGTTAATTAGTTGATTTAAATTAAAAAAAAAGTTGTGATGAAGTTACTTGGCCATTAGATAATAGACAAACAGTATACCAGTTTAATGGTCCTTAGCATTAGCTGGGCTTTGATATAGAGACAGGCATAAAAAATCAGGTGAATTAGCTTTTTATGGTTCATTCTCACTGGATTTTATCATCACTCAAAACCTGCAAAAGGTATGTGAAACCTGTGTTCCACTGTGAGAGCCAGTAAATGGAAGATTAAGAGAAAAGAGAGTAACACAGACTGACATTTTCTACAAGGATGGCTACATGATATTACTTAACTTTTTTAAGACTGAGTCCCTTCTCCTATGAACTGGGGTGATAATCAACCTATTAATTCCTATAATATAGTGAGTAATTAATAAATATTGACCATTTTTAAATTATTGCTATATTCTATTATTATTAACATCAGAACTACAATTTCATTTAAATTTCCACTGAAGTATAATTAACATACATTGTTATATTACTTTCAGGTGTATAACATAATGATCCAACAATTCCACATATTACTCAGTTGGTACCACTATATATAGAGTCACGATCTTTCTCAAGATTGCTTCAATATTCAGGGTCTTTGTAGTTCCATACAGATTTTAGGATTATTTGTGCTAGTTCTGCAAAAAATGCTGTTCATATTTTAATAGGGATTTACACTAAATCCATTTAGATTGTTTGGGGTAGTGTGTATATTTTAACAATATTTGTTCTTTCAATTTATGAACATGGGATATCTTTTCTTTTTTTTTTTTTTTTGTATCACCTTAATTTCTTTCATTAGTGTTTTATCGTCTTTGCAGTACAGGTTTTTAACCTCCTTGGTTAAGCTTATTCCTAGGTATTTTAATTTTTTGATGCAACTGTTAATGGAATTGTTTTAAATTCTCCTTCTGATAGTTTGTTATTAGTGTACAGAAATGTATTGCATTTCTGTATATTAATTTTGTACCCTGTGACTTTACTGAATTCTTTTATCAGTTCTAGCAGTTTTCTGGTGGAGCCTTTAGGGCTTTCTGTATATAGTTATCATGTCATCTGCACATAAGGGCAGTTTTACTTCTTCCTTACAAATTTAGATGTCTTATTTCTTTTTCTTATCTGCTTGTTGTGGCTAGGACATCCAGTACTATGTTTAATAAAAGTGGTGAGAAAGGACATCCTTGTCTTATTCCCGATTTTAGAGGAAAAGTTCTCAGTTTTTCACCATTGAATATGATGTCGGCTGTAGGTTTTTCATATATGGTCTTTATCATGTTATAGTGTCTTTCCTCTCAACCTATCTTGTTGAGAGTATTTATCATGAACAGATGTTGTACTTTGTCAAATGCTTTATATCTGCTCCTAATAAGATAATTATTTTTATGAGTCACATTGGTTGATTTGTGATTGCTGAACCATCTTTGCATCCCTGGGATAAATTCTACTTGGTCATAGTGAATGATTTTTTTTAATGCATTGTTGAATTTAGTTTGCTAAAATACTGTGGAGGATTTATGCACCAATGTTCATCAGAGAAAATGGCTTGTAGGATTCTTTTTGTGTAATATATTTTTTGTCTGGTTTGGCTATCATGGTAATGCTAGCCTCACTGAACAAATCCGTAAGTTTTCCTTCCTATTCTATGTTTTGGAATAGTTTGAGTAGAATAGATACTAAATCTATTTTAAGTATTTGAAGACTGTTCTTTTCAATTTAGATGTACTGTTGTCGTTAGCAAAGATTTAACAAGTTGTTTGTGACTCCCAGGTTTTTTAACCAATTATTATAAATAGTCTTTTATTAATTTAGGGGTTATTTTAGAGGTTAGGGCAATCATTGTTTCTTAAAATAGAAATTACTTAATATAAAGTATTGCTTCTCCAAATTGTTTGTCTAAATCTCACAACTAGTTATTTAAACAATTTTCAGTACCCTCTCCTATAAAAGTGATGTTCATCCTCTGTCTCTGCTGCTTAGACTATTAGAAGCCTCTTTTTAACCTTGGGAACTCCTATATTCTTCCTAGAAGTATTTTGCATGAAAACATCACTACTAGACTCACTTATGTAATTTCAAGTGTGGCACAGAGTGATTTTTACCCTTCCACAAACCTTCTTCTGGATGAACAGTGGAAAATTGTCCAGCTGATACTTTCAGCTTCAAGTTTTTCTTCCAACTTATAAAGCTATTTCCCTATTAGCTGTTATCATTTACATTACCACATTTTGTAATTCCCAGACTATTGTGTGGTCTCTACTTCCAATGTCACTTTATGTAAAGCATTTTTGTATTGATACCCTCCCTGTACTATGGAAATAACAATATTCTATTGCAATCTAGATCATGACTCCTTATGTTTTGTGGAACAAATGCCTATCTATATCTAAATACCTTACATACAGTTTCCAGGCTTCATATTAACCCAAGCAGTAATAATTCTATAGATGAGCAAATGGAGACAGAAGTACATAGGTTATTTACACAGCTTTTACATAACACATTATTACACAGCTAGCGAGCTATAAATGTAAGATGGAACCAAGTTCTAACTTCAAAAGAGGCATTTTTATCTATGTAATCAAGCCATCTCCCATTAAAGTCTGTGATGCTCAAAGTCCTGTATGAATTGGCTCCAAATGTTTTTACCCTTTCCAACTGTAATTTCAGTATGCAGATTCATACTTTTTTTAAATTTTAGTTCAAATTCATGCTAATCTTTGAGCACACTTTCTAATTTCTTCTTGTATTACTCTATTATCATTATTTAATTTACCTTTTATTATCCTTTTTCATATTCCCTAGCTTTCCAAATCCTTCCTACGAAGTGACATTTGAAATATTGTTTCTTCCATGACAGACTGCTTTACATCTAAGAGTAAGTAATAATTAGTAACTTTTACTGTTGCTTAGTACATTCTTTTATAGTAACTTGTATTAGATTATTTATATACAAATTTTTTTTCTTCCTAAAACAACTTACACACTACTATAGAGTATTATTTAATTGTATGTCTACCTAATTTGGTAATTATCAGAGTGACTGGCAGAATGGGTGTTGAATAGGTTATGTTTTCTTGAAGTAATCAAAAGAAAATATCACATAACTGTTCACTGGGACTATAACTAAGGTCTTCCTATGCCCTGCACTGAAAAGTTATTAATTTTATATAAGTTCAATGTGATAAACCTTAAAGACAATGAGTAAAATTAATAGAAGTTATGAAATAAATACTCTCCCAAAAATGTAATATCTAGCTCTATTACTTAATAAAAATACTATTTTCCCTACTATTTCCTTTCAGAAGAGAGACAGTGAAGCCCTAATTATTTCAGAACTAATTGTACAGTTTGTAAATTATCCAGGTCATTGACTTCTCCTCCCTTTCGCTAAATGACTTTTGCCCATTTTGCCCATTACTCCTTTCATTTTTATGGTGAAGTTCAGAAAAACTAAAAATCATGCAATTTAAGCCATTCAATTTTGCTTTTTGCAGTAGAATAAATAGTAAAGGAAAATTTCAATTATTTATCAAAATAATGCTGAGAATTTTTAGTGTTCCATCTCTGCATTCATACAGTTAACTGACAGTTAATATTTGATATTAAAAATAAATCAGCATTCTTTACTGCAGCCCCAGCAGAAATATTACTCATTTTGATGAGTGGTTATTTGCAAGACTAATCAACGTGCATGTGCCAAAAGCTCTATAAATTACTGTGATGTTCTTAACTATAGAAACATTATAAATATGAAAGCTGTGTCCAACCAAAATACCCCTCCTCAGTGACAAGATTTCACCTTAACAGCTGAAGAGGCTGTCTGTCCAGGCATTTCTCATAATAACATATGACTTAAGACAACAACTCATTGCATATGCAAGTTTCATTAAGTATGTAGTATGAGAATTACCCCGATTTTCCCAGAGTATGAAGTGAACATTGGTAAAGAATAAGAAAATAGATTAGGTATAATCCAAAGGGACCTTTAGGTAAGTCTTTGAATGTTCAGTTTATTATACTCCAGTAATACCTAATGTCAATACACTATTCAACTAAAAAAAGAAAAAAAAAATAAAGAACCTCAAATATCTGATACCTAGTGTTCATGGAGACAACTTCAGAGAAGCACTGTCAGTGGCATCAAGCATAGCTCAACTGTGTAAAAGAAAAAGCTGAATGATGGGTATTTGTCCCTACTATCTCTAAAATCTTTTGATTTTAATAAAAGTGGTTTGCCCACAAAAAAGCAGTATGTCTAGCCAATGTTAGTATCAAGTTAGTGATTTTGCTGAAATATAGGAACCTAACCAATATGCAAAGACCTAAACAAGATGGGGAGAAATGTGCCATTTCTCAAATTTAAAACACATAAAAATCCAGAAAGAAAGTATATCATATAAAGAGTTGAAAAATTATCATTTGAATAAGAAATACTTTGTGATTCCCAAAATATATATATAATTTAAACAACTTAATAGAGAAGGACTAATTAAAAAAAAACATCTAAACAGAAAATAAATTTGGATTAAGATTTAGAACACTCATATACTGGAAAATAGTAGCCATACTTTTGCCTGAACTTCTGCAAACTCACATTACTAGTGTAACCAACTCTTCCCTCTGGCAGGGCTATGAATTAATGCTGTTCCTCCTCTGCCAGACAGGAGTCACTAAATCCACTGCAGTGACTCAAAGCACTCAATTTATGGGACCTAACAGAACCAATTAAAATCTTTTACCTGGAATTGAAAATGCACACATTTTTTCCTGGTTTATTGAGATATAATTGACATTAAACACTGTATAAATTTAAGCATGTATAACATGCTGATTTGAAACACTTGTATATTGAAAAATGATTACCAACTTAGCTTTGGCTAACACCTCCCTCACATCATAATAATTACCAATTCTTTTTTTGCAGTGAAAACACTTAAGGTCTACTCTCTTAGCAACTTTCAATTATATAATATACTATTATTAAGTATAATCACTGTGCTGTACATTAGATCCCCAAAACTTATTCATCTTATAAATGGAGGCTTAGAACTTTCAATCAACATCTCCCCATTTCTCTCACCACACCCTACCCCATCCAGCCTCTGGTAAACACCATTCTACTCTCTGTTTCTGAGTTTGGGATTTTTAGATTCCACATATAAGTGATATCACACAGTAAATTGTCTTTCTCTGACTTATTTCACTTGGCATAATGCTCTCAAGATGTATGTATGTTGTTACAAATTAAGGATTTCCTTCTTTCTCATGGCTGAATGATACTTCATTGTATACACACTGAGGTTGTTTATAGATCTCATATCTTGGCTGTTGTGATACTACTTTAATGAACAAATAAGTTCAGATATCTCTTTAAGATCTTGATTTCATTTCCTTTATATATATACCCAGAAGTGGGATTGATGTATCATAAAGTAATTTTATTTCTTTTTAATTTTTGAGAAAACTCCACACTATTTTAAAAAATTTATTTTTATTTAAGTTCAAGTTAGTTAACATACAGTGTAGTATTGGTTTCAAGAGTAAAATTTAGGTGTTTCATCACTTAAATATAACACCCAGTGCTCATCACAAGTGCCCTTCTTAATGCCCATCATCCTTTTACTCCATTCTCCCTCCCATCTACCCTCCAGCAACCCTCAGTTTGTACTCTAGTTAAGAGTCTCTTATGGTTTGCCTCCCTCTCTGTGTTTACTCTATTTTATTTTTCCTTCTCTTCCCCTATGTTCATCTGTTTTTTTGGTTTTATTTTTTTTTTCAGCGTTACAAGATTTATTGTTTTGCACCACACCCAGTGCTCCATGCAATACGTGCCCTCCTCAATACCCACCACCAGGCTCGCCCAACCCCCACCCCTCTCCCATCCA
>CM053607.1:62491996-62508547 GCA_028646535.1 Procyon lotor
TTTACGCTCAGCACGTAAGTGAGACCATAAGGTAATTGGTTCTCTCTGCTTGACTTATTTCACTCCGCATAATCTCTTCCAGTCCCATCCATGTTGATACAAAAGTTGGATATTCGTCCTTTCTAATGGAGGCATAATATTCCATTGTATATATGGACCATATCTTCTTTATCCATTCATCTGTTGAAGGGCATCTTGGTCCTTTCCACAGTTTGGCGATTGTGGCCATTGCTGCTACGAACATTGAGGTACATGTGGCCCTTCTTTGTAATGCATCTGCTTCTTTGGGGTAAATACCCAGTAGTGTGATGGCAGGGTCATAGGGTAGGTCTATTTTTAATTTCTTGAGTAATCTCCACACTGTTTTCCAAAGTGGCTGCACCTACTTGGAATCCCACCAACAGTGTAAGAGGGTGCCCCTTTCTCCACACCCTCTCCAACATTTGTTGTTTACTGTCCTATTGATTTTGGCCATTCTAACTGGTGTAAGGTGGTACCTCAGCTGTTTTGTTTCTTAAATTTCACATGGGTGAAATCATATGGTATTTGTATTTCTCTGACTTATTTCACTTACCATTAGTATTTCCCTTTGTATTATACAATGTAATTCCATCCATGTCATTACACATGTCAAAATTTCATTCTTTTTGATAGTTGATTAATATTCTATTCTATATTATACAAACACACACACAAATGGAGGGAGAGAGAGAAGGCATATCTTTATCCATTCATCAGTTGATGGGCATTTGGGCTCTTTCCATAATTTGGCTATTGTTGATAGTGCTGCTATAAGCATTGGGGCGCATGTGCCTCTTCAAATCACTATTTTTGTATTCTTTGAATAAATACCTAGTAGTGTAATTGCTGGGTCTAGGGTAGTTCTGTTTTTAACTTTTTGAAGAACCTATTCCATACTGTTTCCAGAGTGGCTGTACCACTTTGCATTCCCACTTTGCAAGAGGGTTCCATTTCCTCAGCATCTTTGCCAACATCTGTTGTTTCCCAAGTTGTTAATTTTAGCCATTCTAACAGGTGTGAGGTGGTATCTCATTGCGGTTTTGATTTGTAATTCCGTGATGATGAGTGATGTTGAGCATTTTTTTATGTGTCTGTTAGCCATCTGTAGGTCTTATTTGCAGAAATGTCTGTTCATGTCCTCTACCCACTTCTTAACTGGATATTGTATTTTTGTAGTGTTGAGTTTGATGAGTTTGTTATAGATTCTGGATAATAGCCCTTTATCCAATATGTCTTTTACAAATATGTTTTCTCTGTCAGTTGTCTTTTGGTTTTGTTGACTGTTTATTTCACTGTGCAGAAACTTTTTATCTTGATGAGATCCTAATAGTTCATTTTTGCTTTTGTTTCTCTTGCCTCTGGAGGTGTGTCTAGGAAGAAGTTGCTGTGGCCGAGGTCAAAGAGGTTGCTGCCTGTTTCTCCTTTGGAATTTTGATGGTTTTCTAACATTCAGGTCTTTCATTCATTTTGAATTTATTTTTGTGTATGGTGTAAGGCAGTGGTCCAGTTTCATTCTCCTGCATGTGGCTGTCCAGTTTTCCCAATGCCATTTGTTGAAGAGAATGTCTTTTTTCCATTGAATATTCTTTCCTGCTTTGTCAAAGATTAGTTGACCATATAGTTGTGGATACATTTCTGGGTTCTCTATTCTATTCCCTTGATCTGTCTGTTTTTCTGCTAGTATTGTACTTTCTTGATGATTACAGCTTTGTACAGCTGAAGTCTGAGACACTGATGCCTCCCACTTTACTTTTTCTCAACATTGCTTTGGCTATTTGGGGTCTTTTCTGGTTCCATACATATTTGAGGACTTTTTGTTCTAGTTCTCTGAAAAATGCTGGTGTTATTTTGATCAGGATTGCATTGAATGCATAGATTATTTTGGGCAGTGTAGACATTTTAACACTACTTGTTCTTCCAATCCCTGAGCATAGAATGTTTTTCCATTTCTTTCTGTCTTCTTCAATTTCTTTCATTAATGTTTCACAGTTTGCAGAGTACTGAACTTTTACCCCTTTGATTAGGTTTATTTCAAGTTGTCTTATAGTTTTTGGTGCAGTTGTAAATGGGATCGATTCCTTCATTTCTCTTTCTGCTGCCTCATTATTGGTGTATAGAAATGTGACAGATTCCTGTACATTGATTTTGTATCCTGTAATTTTGCTGAATTCATGCAGGAGTTCTAGCAATTTTTAAGTAGAGTCCTTCAGGTTTTATTCATAGAGTATCATGTCAGCTTCAAAGAGTGAAAGTTTGACTTCTTTGCTGATTTCTATGACTTTTATTTCTTTTTGTTGTCTGATGGCTGAGGCTAGGACTTCCAATACTATGCTGAACAACAGTATTGAGAGTAGACATCCCTATCATGTTCCTAACCTTCTAGTTTTTCCTAAGCTCTCAGTTTTTTTCCACTGAGGATGATATGAAGTCGTGGGTCTTTTATATATGGTCTCTAAGATATTTTGAGGGTTTTTATCAAGAAAGGATGTTGTATTTTGTCAATTGCTTTTTCTGTGTCTATTGAGAGGGTCATATGGTTCTAATCCTTTCTTTTATTAATGTAATGTATCACAGTGATTGACTTGCAGATATTGAACACCTCTGCAGCCCAGAAATAAATCCCACTTGATCTGGTGAATAATCCTTTCAATGTATTGTTGAATTTGATTCGCTAGTATCTTGCTAAGAATTTTGCATCCATGTTCATCAGGGATAGTGCTCTATAATTCTCCTTTTTTAGTGGAGCCTTTGTCTGGCTTTGGAATCAAGGTAATGTCAGACTCGGAATTTCATTGTTTTTCATTGGAAGTTTTCCTTTCATTTCTAGTTTTTGGAACAATTTCAAAAGAATAGGTATTGATTCTTTTCTAAATGTTTCATAGAACTCCCCTGAGAAGCCACCCAGCTCTGGATTCTTGTTGGTTGGCAGACCTTTTTTTTTTTTTTTAAGATTTTATTTATTTATTTGACAGAGAGAGAAAGATCACAAGTAGGCAGAGAGGCAGGCAGAGAGAGGGGGAAGCAGACTCCCCGCTGAGCAGAAAGCCTGATGCGGTGCTCAATCCCAGGACCCTGGGATCATGACCTGAGCTAAAGGTAGAGGCCTTAAACCACTGAGCCACCCAGGGGCCCCTGTTGGCAGACTTTTGTTTACTTATGTAATTTCTTTGCTGGTTATGTGTCTGTTCAAATTTTCTATTTCTTCTTGTTTCAGTTTTGATCATTTATATGTTTCTAGGAATTTATTCATTTCCTCCAGATTGCACAACTTGTTGGCATATAATTGCTCATAATGTTGTCTTATGATTGTTTGTATTTCTGCAGTGTTGATTGTGATCTCTCCTATTTCATTTGTGATTTTATTTATTTTGGACCTCTTTTCTTTTGCTATGTCTAAGTAGACATTTATCAATTTTGATAATTCTATCAAAGATCCAGCTGCTAGTTCTGTGTATGTATTTTATAGGGTTTTTTTTTAATTTTTCTATCATTTATTTCTCCTCTTTTTTCAAAGATTTATTTGAAAAACAGAGAGAGTGACAGCATAAGTGGGAGGGGCAGAGGGAGGAGAAAGAATCTCAAGCAGACTCCATGCTAAGTATGGACCCTGATGTGGGGCTTGATCCCAAGATCAGAACCTGAGCTGAATCCAAAAGTTGGACACTTAAGCAACTGTGCCACCTAGGGGCCTTATGCTCTTACCTTTATTATTTCCCTTCTTATGCTGGTTATAGGCTTTATCTGATGTTATTTTCCAGCTCCTTTAGGTATAAGATTAGGTTGTATCCTTGAGACTTTTCTTGCTTCTCAAAAAAGGCCTGTATTGCTTTATACTTCTCTTGACTGCCTTTGCTACATCCATTTTCATTTGCTTCCATGTATTTTTTTTAATTTCTTCTTTAATTTCCTGATTAAACCAATCATTCTTTAATAGGATGTTCTTTAACCTCCATGTATTTGTGGTCTTTCTAAATTTTTTCTTGTGGTTGACTTCAAGTTTCATAGTGCTGTGGTCTGAAAATATGCATGGTATGATCTCAAACTTTTTTGTACCAACTGAGGCCTGATTTGTGATCCCATGTGTGATTTATTCTGGAGAATGTTCTATGTCCCCTCAGGAAAAACATGTATTCTGCTGCTTTAGGATGAAATTCTCCAAATACATCTGATAAGTCCATCTGGTCCACTGTGTTATTCAAAGCCATTGTTCCTTTGATCTTCTGCTTACATGATATAGTGCCCTCCACTCTTATGAAAATCTTTAGTTTAAAATATAGTTTGTCTGATATAAGTATGGCTACTCTGGCTTTCTTTTGATGTCCATTTGCATGATAAATTGTTCCCGATCCCCTCACTTTCAAACTAGAGGCATCTTTGTGTTTAAAATGAGTCCTTTGTAAGCAGCATATTGATGGGTCTTTTTTTAATCCATTCTGATACAATATGTCTTTTCACTGAAGCATTTAGTCCACATACATTCAGACTAATTATTGGTAGACACAAATTTAGTGCCATTGTATTACCTACAAAGACACTGTTCCTGTAGATTATCTCCATTCCTTTCTAGTATTCATTGCTTTTTGTCTCTCTTTCCTGTTCAAATGGTCCACTCTAACATTTCTTGCAGAACTGGTTTAGTGTTCACAAACTTCTTTAGTTTTTCCTTGTATTGGAAACTCTTCACTCTCCTTCTATTCTGGATGATAGTCTTGCTGGATGAAGTATTCTTGGTTTCATATTTTTCCCAGTTAGCATGTTGAATATACAATTCTCTTCTGGCTTCCAAGTTTCTATGAACTGGTCTGCTGCCAATCTTGTGTCTATCCTTGTAGTTTAAGGACCTTTTATTCCCAGCTGCTTTCAGAATTCTCTCTTTAAGTTTGTATTTTGCAAGTTTCATTGTGATATGCCTAGGTGTGACCTATTTTTGTTGATTTTGAGGGGGTTCTCTGTGCCTTCTAGACTTGAGTGCCTGTTTCTTTCCTCAAATTAGGGAAGTTCTCAGCTATAATTTCTGCCTCTTTTTCCCCTTCTCTTCTTCTTCTGGGACCCTTATGATATCGATATTATAAGGCTTTATGGAATCCTGGAGTTCCCTCACTCTACCTTGGTAATCTAATAGTTTTCTTTCCTTCTTCTTCTCAGCTTGACTATTTTCCATAATTTTATCTTCAATATCACCTATTCATTCCTCTGCTGCTTCTGTCCTCATTGTGATTAGATCTAGTCAGTTTTTATCTCAGTAATAGTATTTTTTATTTCAGCCTAACTAGCTTTTAGGTCTTTTATCTCTGCAGCAAGGGTTTCTCTGGTGTCTTCTACTTGCTTCTCTCGAGCCTGGCTAGTATCATGACTATTGTGCTAAATTCTTGTTCAGATATTTGCTTATGTCTGTATTAAGCAAATCTCTGGCTGTGATTTTTTCTTGATCTTTTTTGGGGAGAATCCTTCCATCTTGTCACTTTGTATGCTTCCTATTCCTGAGAGTAATACTGTATTAAGAAGGGGCCACTGTCTTGCACCTGGTGCTTCAGGAAGTGTTTCTGGTGTATGTTGTGTGTACTCTGCTGTTGCGTTTTTGGTTGCTCTTTCCCACAGGTTCAATTCTCTGCAGAGTTCTTCCTTTATTATAGCGAGCAGTGTTTGGACTTTTAATTACATATGTTTTGATCGATTTGTTATGATAAGCTTGGAATGAAAGTTAAAAAAAAAAAAAGAAGAAGGCTGATCTTAAAAAGAGCAAGATAGAGAGAGAAGAGGAAATGAAAAAATAAAAACCATAAGCCTGAGTCTAAAGGAAAAAAATAAAAAATAAAGAAAAAAAAGAAAGCAAGCCTGGTCCTATTTCCACCAGAACTGAAACTGACACTTTGGAGCCTCTATGATTAGCAGACTTGGTGCATGCAGCATGCCTGTGATGGGCTTCTAGGGGAGAGGCGCACTGCAGCTGTCTCACAGTCAAACCTGTACTATTAACCATGCACTTGCAGGGCCCAGTGGGGCAGGGTTTGGTGTAAGTAGCTCCTACCTCCACTGGGGGCAATGTGTCACTCGCTGAAGTCCCACAGTACTGGTGGAAAGGGTGTGGGAGATGGCATCACCCTGCCCTCTCATCTCTGTGGAGGGGAATTTGCTGCAGCCACTATTCAAAGAGGCCTCAGAGAAAAGCAAACAATCTCCCTTCCTGTGTCCCAGGCCTCTGTCAGATCCCTACCCTCACCCTGTCTGTGCCTGGGGCCATTGAAATGCCCAGTGCCACGGGTCTCCTATGTTTTATATCTGGAGCACCACTGTGATTCAAAACTCTGAATCTTAAAGGATCGAGCAAGGTGTAGACCTGCTCTCCTCCCCTGGAGGAGTACGTCTCTATATTGTGTTGCGTGCTGTTTTGTTCTAGAAAAACAGCTGTTCCCTGCATGGGTGGCTGGTGTATATGGGGAAGCACAGCAAACAGCAGTGACCAGATTATCTGCCCTCTGCCCTGATTCTGCCCTCTTCTGATGAACAGCTCCTCAATGGTACCCATAGGTCTTTTCTTCTTGGAAGGGCAATATACTTGCTTCCAAATGGACTCCAGGCAGGGGAACATTCTGTTCCAGTGCAAGCCAAGAGATCCCTACACCAGGATGTCCACTCCTGTGCCTATCCATACTACTTTCCTGGTGGCTGCACCAATTTTCATTACTACCAGCAATATACAAGGGTTCCCTTTCTTCCATATCCTAACCAATATTTGTTATCTTTTGGGTTTTTTGATTAATAGCAATTCTAACAGATGTGAAATGATATCTCAATGTGGCTTTGATTTGCATTTCCCTGATGATTAGCGATGGTGAATACCTTTTCATGTACCTGTTGTCCATGTGAAAATCTTCTTTGGAAAAATGCCCATTCTGTTCCTCTGCCCATTTTTTAATTAGAACATTTTTGCTTCCTATTCAGTTGTATGAGCTCTTTATATTTTTGAATATTAACTTCTTATCATATACATGATTTGCAAATTTTTCTCCTATTCCAGAAGTTGTCTTTTTATTTTACTGTTTCTTTAACTGTCCAGAAACATTTTAGTTTGATGTAATCTAAACATAGTAATCTCACTTACTATGTTTTGCTTTTGTGGCTTTTGCTTTTGTTGTCATATCCAAAAAAAACCATGTCAAGACCAATGTCCATGAGCTTTTTCCTTAAATTTTATTACAGGAGCTTTATATGGCTTCAGATCTTATGTTTAAGGCTTTAATCCATTTCAAGTTCACTTTTGTGAACAGTGTAAAGAAGAGATCCAGTTTCAATCTTCTGCATAGCTACTCAGTTTCCCTGGCCCCACTTATTGAAGAAACTATCCTTTCTCCATTGAGTCTCATGTCAGATATTAGTTGACCATATATGGAAATTTATTTCTGGGCTCTTTATTGCATTTCATTGGTCTATGTGCCTATTTTTCATGTCAGTACCACATTGTTTTGATTACGATAGTTGTAATATAGTTTGAAATCAAGAAGTGTAATGTCTCCAGCTTTGTTCTTTCTCAGGGTTGCTTTGGCTCTTTGAAATCTTTTGTAGTTCCATAAAAATTTTATAATCATATTTGTCTATTTCTGTGAAAAATGCTACTAGAATTTTGATAAGGATTGCATTAAACATACAGATGTCTTTGGGTAATATGGTATTTTAACAATAAATATTAATTCTTCTGATCCATGAATACAGGATATCTTTCCATTTATCTGTGTCATCGTCAATTTCTTTCATCAAACTCTTACAGTTTTTAGTGCACAGATCTTTAATTTCCTTAGTTAAATTTATTTCTAAGTATTATATTGTTATTGATGCTCTTGTGAATGAGGTGTTTATTTCTTTTTCAGATATTTCATTGTTAGAATTTCATTAAAAATAGTCAAACTATTTTTTACATTGATTCTATATTATGAAACTTACTGAACTTGCTCATCAGTTCTTATAATTTTTTGGTGGAATCTTTAAGATTCTCTATACATAAGATCATATGATTGGCAAAGACAATTTTACTTCTTCCTGTACTATTTGAACGCATTTTATATTCTTTATTGCCTAAGTGTTCTGGCTCTAGTACTATGATGAAGAGGAGTGGTGATAGTGAGTACATTTCTTGTTCCTGATCTTTAGAAGAAAAGCTTTTAACTTCTCATCACTAAGTGTGATGTTAGTAGTAGACTTGTCATATTGGCCTTTATTATGTTGAGATATATTGCTTCTATACCCAATTTGCTGAGTGTTTTTAATCACAAAAGTGTGTTGTATTTTGTCAAATGCTTTTGTGCAGTTATTGATGTTATCATAATTTTTATCTTTCATTAATTGTGGTGTATCATATTTGTTGATTTGCATGTGTTGAACCATCATTGTATTCCAGGAACAAATTCTGCTTGATGATGGTATTAGCTCCTTCTAATGTCATGTTGAATTTAGTTTGTTAATGTATTTCAGAATTTTTGCATTAAATTTCATCAGAAATATTGGTGTATAGATTTCTTTTTTGTGTAGTGTCCGTATATGGCTTTGTTATCAGGGTAATGATGGCCTCATAAAATTAGTTTGGATTGTTCTCTTGCTTCTTCTTTGGATGAAGAGTGTGAGAAGGACTAACATTAATTATGTTTTTAAATGTTTGGTAAAATTCACCAGTGAAACCATCTGGTTATAAGATTTTCTTTGTTGAGAAGTTTTTGATTACTGATTCCATCTATTTACTTGTAATTTGTTCAGATTTTATATTCATTAGTTAGCCTTGGTAAGTTGTATGTTTCTAGAAATTTATCCTTACCTTCTAAGTTATAAAATTTGTTCCTACAGAACTACTCCTCATTTCTCATGATCTTCTGTATTTCTGTGGTATCAGATATAAAGTCTTCTCTTTCATTTCTAATTTTAATTATTTGAGTATTCTCTCATCTATGCTAAAGGTTTGTCAACTTTTTATCTTTTCCCAAACTGCTCTTAATTTTATTAATCTCTATTTTTCATCTCTAATTTCATTTTTTTCTGAGAATGCACACAATTTTAATAAAACCTCTTATTTGAATTACAGACATTAGTGCCCACAGAAGCCAGAAATCTTAGTGCTCATTGTTGTTAGCAAATGGGAGACATGCCTAGAATCAAAAGGCATAATATTCAATGCATAAGCCTGATTCTAGTTCAAAGGGATCCATGTCCACCTATGAACTTAGCAATTTCATGATCCCATATATTCCATAATTGATTAGCCTGCTTTGAGGGGAGTTTATCCTTAGGCAACCAAAGTACAGCTGTGCACATGCATGTATGAAGAGAAATGGCAAAGACAAAAATGAGCAGAGAGGATCTTCAAAGAAAAATTTGAAAGATGAGTAATAAGATTTATAAAAAAAATATGTAGAAGTTGGCAAACAAACTGCTAAAAAGTGTAACAGTCTCATATCATTACAAACATATTTTATATTTTTCACACATTATATACAGGATACTTTTAATGAGTTAACAGTGCAGCTATTTCTATTAGCTTCTACAGATACATTTATCAACATTTACCTTATTGAGGCCTAATTTGTGACCAATATGTGATCTAATCTGGAGAATGTACCATGTGTATGTGAAAAGGATGTGTATTCTGCTCCTTTAGGATGAAACGTTCTGAATATATCTGCTAAATCCATCTAGTCAGGTGTGTCATTCAAAACCACTGTTTCCTTGTTGATTTTCTGCTTAGATGATCTGTCTATTGATGTAAGCGGGGTGTTAAAGTCCTCTACTATTATTTTATTATTATCAGTGAGTTCCTTTATGTTCTTATTGTATTATCTATTTGGGTGATTCCAAATTGGGCACATAAATATTTCACAATTGTTGGATCTTCTTTAACGTGTTGAATGGGAAAAATCTCAGCCAAGAATACTCTATCCAGCAAGACTATCATTCAGAATAGAGGGAAAGATAAAGAGTTTCCCAGCAAACAAAAACTGAAAGAGTTTCTGACCACTAAACCAGCCCCACAAGAAATATTAAGGGGACTCTGAGTGGGAAGGAAACACCAAAAGCAACAAATATTAGAAGGTAAGAAAAAATCTCCAGAAACAATAACAAAAGAAGTAATAAAATGGCACTAAATACATATTTATTAATAAGTACTCTAAATGTAAATGGACTAAATGCTTTAATCAAAAGACATAGGGTTTGAGAAAGGATAAAAAAGGTCAGACCCATCTTATGCTGCCTACTCATTTGGACCTAAAGACACTTAAAGACTGAAAGTGAGATGGAGAAACATCAGGCATATGGACATCAAAAGAAAACCAGAATAGCAACACTTATCAGACATACTAGATTTTAAATCCAAGAGTGTAAGAGGAGAAGGGCACTATATCATAATAAAAAGATCTAGCCGGGGCACCTGGGTGGCTCAGTGGGTTAAAGCCTCTGCCTTCGGCTCAGGTCATGATCTCAGGGTCCTGGGATCGAGCCCCACATCGGGCTCACTGATCAGCAGGAAGCCTGCTTCCCCCTCTCTCTCTGCCTGCTTGTGATCTCTCTCTCTCTCTCTCTGTCAAATAAATAAATAAATAAATAAAAATCTTTAAAAAAAAAAAAAAGATCTAGCCAACAAGATCTTACATATATATTTTAAAACTTAAACATAAGAATAAAATAAAACACATAATTCTATAGGCTAATAAAGCCATTGTTGTCATTCATTTATATATCTATACCTAGATCTATTCATATAATTAAACACATTCCTATTCTGGGATATTTAGAAAGCCTTCAGTTTCACTATTAAAAGTAATAAGCAATAAAGGTGCTTTATTCCTATTAATTTCTTTGAAATTGGTTCCTAAAGCACAGATCGTCCAATCAACTATGAAAGTTCTTTTGATTTATTACAGTTCTTTTTTTTTTTAAGATGTTTCCGTAAGAGAGAGAAAGAGAGAGAGAGAGAACAAGAGGAGGGGGTGAGAGGGAGAAGCGCTGATATAGGGCTTGATCCTGGGACTCCAGGATCATGACCTGAGCCAAAGGCAGAGGCTTAACCAAGTGAGCCACCAGGCACCCCTTGATTTACAGCTTTTTTAAAGATTATTTATTTATTTATTTATTTATTTATTTATTTGACAGAGGGAGAGAGATCACAATAGGCAGATAGAGAGGGAGAAGCAGGCCCCCTGCTGAGCAGAGAGCCAGATGCAAGGCAGATCCCAGGACCCTGAGATCATGACCTGAGCCGAAGGCAGATACTTTAACCCATTGAGCCACCCAGGCATCCTGATTTACAGCTTTAAAGATGAAAATGATATAGCATTATCATAATTTTCTTTTTCTTTACTTATTATACAGGTTAAATATTTTTATGTATTCGCTCGATAATTATCCCCATATCATCAGATCCTTTTTTTCTTCTAGATTGTTTTTTTATTCTTCTACTTGTATCAAAAAATCTCTTAATATATTAGAGACAGTGACTTTCAGCCTTTTATATATGTTACAAAATTTTCTGTATGGTTTCCTTTGCCTTTTATTTATGATTGGTATTCAGAAAGTATAATTTAAAATGTTAAATTGTCACAGAGTGCATGAGGAAAACTCATGGCTATAACATTACAATGAAAGAATGAACAGAACGAGAGGGGGATAAAAAGAATAGCCTATGAGGCTTAGAGAAGAGAAAGAGGAACATGACAGAAATAAGACCAAGTTAGCTTGGGGCACTGGGTAATGCACAGGCAATACAGAGTAACTAAAGAGAAAAACGATGAGGCAGTGGGACTTGTGACTATTCTGAAATAAATATGACATGTTTTTAATGTGAACAGATAATAATAAATAAGAGAATATAACTGATTTACTGAATTAAAAAAATTTTATTTCCCTGACTTCTCTCATTTCCCTGATTTCTCTCATTCTTCTCTTCTTCCCCATTTCCTCTTACTCCTCCTTCTTCACCTTTCCCTTAAAAGCCTTTGTATGTGTATTGTGCATTGCCATAGTTCTAAAACTAAGTACTAAATATTATGATTTTATAAAAATGTTTGATATATGGTATTTCATCAATGGATCATAGATCTGAACTCTTTCTCATAAAATGCATGAAGGGGAGAAATAAATAATCCTGAGTTTTCTTATACAGGTAGATCTGGACTCTCAGCAATTTCTGTCTTAATTGCGCCTATTAAAAATTTGGACGTTTTTATACAAATACTCTCACTTTCTTCCTCACCTTCATTCTGTTCCAGTATTCATTCTTATTTTCTAATTGGTTCTAATGTAAATGTTGGCACAGGCTACTCTAGGAGAAAAATTAACTATATAAATATTTCATTAGTTATTATCATCACCATATATGTTATATATATTACTATACATTATATGTATATTATTTAATAACTATTATCACTATTAGCTATATATATTATTTATACTATATATATTCATTCTTCTCAAGCCTTTCTTATAAAGAAAAACCCAATTATAGACAATATATCTAATTTGATTCTATCTGACATGATTTCAGATGTTGCTCACAGGAGGTGAAAGTTTTGGTATGCTTCCAAAGTAAATGTAATAAATCCCTCCTAGAAAATTTACAGTCCCTTGCTTTTGCACATTTCAATTTATGTCATTTAGAGTTGCTCTATATATTTCATTAGGGATGCTAATTGATCTCAACACATTATTTATAGAAAACACCTTTAGCCTACAAAGTTCCATTGTAATTACTATTGAGATGTTACTTGCATTGTTCATAGAACCTTAACTAGTACAAACTAAAATAGAAATCTAATTTACTTTTCCATAAATCTTAAGGCTCACTTAATTTTTAATTCCTATAAGAGTGTTTTAATCTTCCAAAGCAGAGACAACTCTCTAGATTATAAATAAGGAGTATTCTTTTTCTGTTTTTGTAAATGTTAGGTTGAAAGTATTCCTTCTACTCTCATTTAAAAACTTTTCAGAGTATAATTAATTTTACTGTCAAAAAATGTTTTCATGGCATTTAACACAAATGTCTCAGGGCCAAAAAAAAAAATTATATACTCTCAAAAATCAGAAGGATATGTCTCTAATCGGAGAGAAACTTAGATGTAATCTGCCCAATTCATGATATGATTATAGGAATTATGTAGTTCTCAGTTTTCATGCCAGTAAGAGGTGAAGAACAAGAAGATATTCATTAGGAGAAGCAAGCACTATCAATCCTGAGAAGCCATAAGCATTGGAATTAAGTTTGCATACAGTTCTGCCACTTAATGATTTTGTAACTTTGGCAAATTAATTTCATGATCTAAGCTTAAGTTTCACTTAAAAAAAAAAACAATAGTAATATCTAGCTCTTAAGGGGAAATGTTGAATCCTACATGAATAATACCCATAAAAAACTTAAAACTATGGAATATGACAAATTTACAAGTGACACTTATCACTATTTCTTTTATTCTATATCATTTCACCTATAAAATGATTTTTAAAAAATATGACATCATTGACTACTCTTACTTATAGCCCTTTAAATAAGAATTTATTAATGAATAATCCAAGCTGCTTACCATCTTCAAGAGCTATTTAACATGACCAGAAATTCTAAACTATGTTAAATTAGATTATGTTCTAGAATCTTATCTTTTCATAGTCTGTGTTACCAATCTAATAAACAGTTTGATTATTTGCACTTTATAGAAAATTGGAACATAAATGTTCTAAATATGGATGTGATTTTATTATTGAGACCAACAGGTAGAATTAAGTAGCAGATAAAACTCGTTATATTAGCTATCGTCATAGTTTAGTGATGCTCTCCAGCATTTAGAAATACCAAGTTACATCCTATGGGTGAGTTCATTCAAACACAGTACTCAAGAGGACACTTTAAAATTCATTCATTTTTGGTGGGGACTTTAAGTTGTCAATGCCCTTAAAAATTAGGTATTTCTCACATAAGTATTAAATTTCTCGAAACCCTAGGTTGGCTGCCTGTCAATACTCATCTTTTAAATCGAAGTCTCTTTTGTACCAGATAGTGCAACCTTTTGAGATCTCAACTTTCTAAGTTCACAAGCTATTATGAAGTTACTATTGGAAGAAAATACCAAATCTACTTTTAGGTGATCAACTCACTCGTAAAAAAATGGTTTATCATGGAGGAAAGATAGAAACTAGATTTCTAAATGTAAACAACAAATATTAAGTGCCCTTTAGGGCACATGTAGCCTGCTTAATCAACAACATATTGACTAGTATCATCATATTGGTGTCATCAACTGAACATAGTCTCACAGTCATGAGCTGCTTGGTCAAACCATTTGGCTCAGAGAGAAAGCCACAAATACGTGAACTATTTCTTCCTTTTTACCTAGCTCTTTTCTTCTGTATTTTAGATCATGAAAAGCAGTGCACTCAAAAAATACATGCCATTAAAATGCTTATATTTTACAGAGTGGCATTCTTAATGAGGAAGGGAAAGGACACAAAAATTTTCTGAGTATCCTCTATTAGCTGTTTTTCTGTTGGGCATTGTTATAACCTTAGTGTTTGTGTCCTCCCCCATCCCTCCTGCCCCGCCAAAAAAAAAAAAAAAAAAAAAAATCTGTTGGAATCTAATCTCTCAATGTAATGGTGTTTGGAGGTGCAGCCTTTAGGGGGTGAGTTGATCATAAGACATTAGTGCTCTTATAAAAGGGACTGAAGGAACTCTTTCTTTCCTTCTACTATGTGAGGACACAGTGAGAAGACAGCCATCTATGAACCAGGAAGCTGGACTTTGTTTAAAGACACTAAATCTATAAGCACCATGATCTTGGAATTCTCATCCCCAGAATTGTGAGACATAAATTTTTGTTGTTTCTAAGCCATCCAGTCTGTGGTATTTTGTCACAGAATCCTGAAGGAACTAATAAGACAGGTACCTTTTGCATAATCTATCCCTTAATATAACAGCCCTTTGATATAGGGATCACCGTATTCATGTTATCACTGAAATCACTGAGGCATAGATTACAAACTAGCTCAGGTTGAAGTTCCAGGAATGCGACTATTTCTTAATGCTGAATCTGTAACTTTTTTTTTGAATATGCAATAATATTAGAATCCTTTAAAAGGCTGAAATGTGCATAAATGTAGGAAATTAATTTTTGTCAAAGATTTTTTACTTATCCATATATATGACCTTTTACAATTTTGCATTTCTCATAGACTAATTCTATATTTTATCAGTATTGAAGAGAGATCTTTTATAATAGTGTGTGTGTACCTTTAACGTACTTATATACATATATCCATATTTAGACTCACTTGGATCTGGAAAAATATTTCAAATATATATAAGACTTACTGTATCAGATCCAGTCCCGAGTAACTAACTCAGAATGAACTATTTAATAACAAAAATTCTTTTCTTATTTCTAAGGATCTTCTGTTTCCTTTCAGTTCTCTGTCTTCTCCTGGATTCTTGCCACTCACAGTGATTTCTCCACAGTCTGCTTAGACTCTAAAGAATGAAATATTTCCCTTGGCTATTGTCTACTTTCTCTAGGAGGTGACACTTCATAGAGTACATTCCCTAGGCTATTCATGTAACTTGGACTCATTGTAATACCAGCTGCTAATCAAACACAATGGAATCAAAACCTGGAATCAAAATGTGCTCTCCTGAGAGTACTGTGTCTTTTTATATCAGCTTCTAAAATAATGGAGAAAATAAAAAAGATTTATTACTTGATAACTATTTCAAAAGTAATTATTTTTCCTTTATTCAAACAAATTTTGAAAATAGCTTGAATTGTATGCTTGTTGTGAATTTGAAAATTACTGCTTCTCTTCAATCTATCTGTGTAGAAATCTCAAGTTGGTAACTACACATCATCTTATTCTAACAAGAATACCCTACCATATTGAAATAAAAGACATTTTCTTAAAGTTGCTACATTTAACTGCTATGAGTCTACAAAAGAGAATGAACACAGTGACTACTTCTTCAAGGAAGGAAGCTTTTTTCACCATTCAGATACACATGGTGGTAGTATGTTTATAGAACCTTTAAACCTTTTCTTATTTTAGGTCCAAAAAAATCTTTCTAATTCCTACAATGACCAGGAATAGAATGTGGTAAACAGGTCTTCTTAATCTATTAGAAAAATTTTTTTTTCTGAAAAGGAACTAATTACAATACTGTGCTATTCAAGGGACCTTGTGGGTAATCAATCCTAAATCATTGCCTTTTCTTTAGAAGTTATTGGAAGTTTTTTGCAAGTCTCATGAAATATAGGAAAGTGCATGATTATATAGATTAGGAAGATGGTGCTTAAAATCTCACAGAGCTTTCTATGATGAACTTCAGTTATATAATTTGTTATAAATATGAGGCAGAATATGTTATAAATATGGGAAGTATTAAAATTAATAAGCATTATCAAGATGACTGCTGTTGAAATGGGGCAGAATGAGTGGTACATCACCTAATAACTTTCTTGCCTCCCTGCCCTCAACATTTTCATTCAGGTCAGGTTAAATCAAGTGATAGTTCCA
>CM053607.1:62508647-62651324 GCA_028646535.1 Procyon lotor
TGAGGCCAACAAAAGAGAAAGGGAGAGAGGTGTTAATATCGGGTAGTCTGGGATGACCGCTTATGAAGGACACATTTCAGCTAAGTCCTGATGAATAAGAAAGACCCAGCTAACAATGAATCACAGAACACTACATCAAAAACTAGTGGTGACTAACATAACATAATAAAAAAAATTATAATTAAAAAAAAGAAAGACCCAGCCAAATCTTTGTAGAAACACTTCCTATGCCTTGTTCCTAAGAACAGTATAAGCAGTGTGAGGTTCCCAGGCTTGTAGCCCCCTTTTACTGAGGGGGAGCTGCCATGCTTAAATCTTAAATAGACTCACAATTATTTCCTTTGGATTTCTATCTCTTTGGGGCATATTTCATAATACCTCATGTTGTAACAGCCTAATTTCTTTTGATCCAGGACTTGGTAAATCTAGTTTCTAAAAAAAAAAAAAAAGAGAGAGAGAGAGAGAGCAAACTTAATAAAGATAATCAATATCCAAGTTTCTCTAGAATACATGATGGATTACTTAATTCTCCAAAGAATCATGCCATAAGTCTTCCTGTCTTTAATATTTCAAATTATGACCAAGTCTTTTGTTTTTCAGATTATGTCAATCTACTTTGAATCAATACGTTCTTCCCCACTCCAATCTTCCTTTGCCCTCCTTCTTTCCTTATATGTTATCATATCCATAAAGAAATATAAAGCTGCCTCCATAATGGTTTTATTTTTCTAGACTTCTTTCTGTCCATGATCATAATCATGATGAAGGCAGCTAATATTTATTGAATGTTGACTATGTCCCAGGAAGAGCCATTATTACTTAATAGAAATCATCTCAATTATTCTTCATACAAATACTATCAAATTAGTCTTATTTTTATACCTATTTAACATATGAAGAAGCCTATTGGGCATTTATTCAAAAGTACTACAGTTACCAAGCAAATGAAGCAGGAATAAGACCTATCCATCTGATTGTAGAGGCTGCACCCAGGAAGGAGAATTGTGACATTTATCCAGGCAGCATTTTCTAATAATACAAATTCTGAATAGGATTGAGTGGAATTCGTATCTTCCCTAAGGACTTTTATATTACAGATAAAAATATAACTGGTATTCGTATCCTAATGAAAATACTGCAACAACCCACTATAGACTCTTAATGTAGTTGACCAATGGGACCACCTTCTTGGAATAGAAAGAGATGGCTCAGGCTTCTCAGGGAACCAGTAATTGATAAAGCAAAAAGCTCTGGAACTTTTGCCAAGTTTGGCATTGAATTCTGCTTTGACAATCATAGAACAGAAGAGTTGCAAGTTCTCTTCTGTTGCAATACTTTGCCAATGTCAAAATAGTCCACTACTCAAGCCTGCCAATCTTCCAGAAAGCTCGCCATTCAGTTTTAGAGAACATCGATGGTAATCAAATGTCTTTGATTCAAACAGCATTACAATTGACACATGAAAAGATTCAGAAGGAAAAATAAACTGATTTCACAACTTCCACAGTCTTAATAAGAAAGACTCACTGCTCAAACAAAAGAGCATTTCCCATGGCCTTGACGGCCAGACTTTGAAACAGCACTAAACATTTTTGTGCATCCTATTAAAATATAAATCTTCTTGGGGAGCCTGTGTGGCTCAGCCATTAAGTGTCTGCCTTCATTTCAGGTCATGATCCCAGGGTACCAGGATTGATCGAGCCCCATATCAGGCTCCCTGCTGGGCAGAAAGCTTGCTTCTCCCTCTCTGACTCCACCTACTTGTGTTCCCTCTCTCGCTGTGTCTCTGTCAAATAAATAAAATGTTTAAAATATAGCTATAGCTATAGATATAGATATATATAAATCTTCTTGCATGCAATTAAAAAGGTGAATGTAACTTCAGTTTTCTAGTACTAATTAATAAAGCAGAAAGTATATCGTCATAAAAGGCATCAGTAGACATAAAAATTCACCCAGAGAGATTGTATAGCATGATGGCTAAGGATATGGATTCTGCAGTCAGAACTCCTGAATTCAAATCTTAACTGAGCAAGTCTTAGTTAATCTGGTACTGCTTTATTTTATATTTTTTATATAATATATATATAACTTTTTATGTACTAAAAAGTACATAAAAATGTCTTTATTACTTTTTATGTACTAAAAAGTTATATATATATTATATAAAAATATAACTTTTTCCATGAATGACCCCAGGTTCTTGACATACAGCACATTAAAATAGTTTCATTTTAGATTAAGTTGTCTTTTTTCCCTCTGAACCTCTCAGATGAATAAAGGGATGATGTGGATTCTGGGTGAAAAAGTACAATTTAGATAGACAAAATCTGATTCAGAGGATTAGAATTTGGTAAAAACATGGGGACATAAAAAGAGAGCAACAGAGCCATTGGTAATATAGACACTATTCTATCCTTTCCTTATGCCCTGTCTCCAGATGTTTTCAATATACAGATGAATTTACAGTTAAAAAAAAGGCTGGACTTACTATGCAATAGCTAAACACATATAACACATTGTAAATGAACAAATTCCAATAATCTATTTGCTTATATGTTATAAAATTAACTCTTTTCTGTATAACAAACCATCTGTGTCATAACTTTAATAAGTTCCAAAAATCCATGATTAAATTATTACTTAAATAATTTCCTCAACACTGCCTAAAGAAAGATATTTTATCTAACATTACTTGAGTAATCTCATTTTAGCTGAAGTAATTTAAAATGAGGCCTTCATTTGTATCAGCAGAGGCAGAACTGTGGTGAGATTCTAATGTTATTGATCTATGTGAAAATTAGTCTGTGAGGCTCTCCTTAATTGTATGTCAAAATCTAGTTGGCTACAAAGAATATTTATTGTCAACTTCCACAAGATCATGTTTTATTGCCAATATTAAATTCAAGCTAAATATAGAAATATATATTCCATATCTGTAATATATATAAAAATAGGCCTATCATGTATAACACATTAATTTATGAAAGCAAATGTAAAATTTATTTTGACAGTACTCATGTTTGAGGCAGAGACAAATACAACATATCATATTTATTACAAAATAGTGCATTTTACTTTGTTAAATACACTAATATATAAGAAGTTATTATCCCTTTTTATCACAACAAAGAATATTGACTGCTGTACGAGGGATTCTACAGTGCTTCCTTAAATAAATCCCCATTAATGGCATCATTATAAATATAATTATGTTATAAATTAAATTCGTGTTATAACTGTATACAAATAATAAATGTAAGTTTTAAATTACACACATAATTTAAATATAAATTTATTTAACATGAATATTATAATTTACATATAGTTTAATTTAAACATAAATTTAGAAAGGTCTTTATATAAAGTTTGTTTTCTAATCATTATTACTCTCAATGCTTCTGTTATTTATTATTGCCTCCTAGTAGGGGCAAGCTTTATATTATTATGAAAACACACTGAGGCATTGTCATGACACCACTAAAATACAGTAAGTGTATCTCTCTTAAACTAGCACAATAGCAAGTTTATTTAAAGAAATAAAATTCAGATGGGGCCATATTCCTTAAGCAGTACTTTTCTTAAAAAATTAATTATGGAACAGAAATTTGAAAAAAAAAAAAAAGGCATGTGTCCCTGTAGATATTTCCAAATGATCTTATTTGGACAGAAGTATATTGTTATATGCATCTCTAAATGGTAAGTAGGCAATAAATCACACTTCTAAAATAAGTAAAAGATAATCACTGCTATGGTTTAATTCTTGAGGTATAGAGGACTTTAAACCCTAAACATTGTTCAGGGATTCTTTATTCTGGCTACCAATTATTTGTTAACTTTAGATTTAAAAATAAGTAAGAAAAAAAGAAGAGTCATTATTACAACAACCATTACAGAAATAATTTTGTGTGCTAGAGGACGTGGCAGCTGTATATTTCAGAAAGATTCTCCTTCACTTACTCTCCAATCTAATTTATTTCTGTGATTTATCACGCACTGGGTATGATTCAGAAACAGTCTTAAAACTTCAAGAATATGTTAGAGATTCATCTCTAAGAGCTACTTTTATTATAATGAAACATCATAAAATTCTACCAATATTTTTTATTTTATATACACATAAATCCAATTAATACTGCACTATTATTCACATTTGAATTGGATTGACATTACTTAAGTATTGATCACAATGTCCTTTCTGGTTTCCTAATTCAGACTACAATTCACAGTATCATGTAACTTATTTGGATCTTCATTTCTTTCTAGGGTGGTATTTCTCCAGGTTATTAACATATAATTTTATTGATATAAACCATTTACTTAAATATTATAGAATTAAAATTAGTAAAATATAGTATGTAATAAAATATCATATGATAACTAAAAATCTGAAAGCATGCTTAATGGCCTTCAAGCCAGCAATATATGATTAATAGCTTCTTCCACTCTCTCACACAATAACCAAGGCATAAATAAGGGATTAAAAAAACTTCAATAACATGAAATTTAATACTGACACACAAGTTAAAAACTTAGAGGAACTGAAAAAAAAATTAAGATTCAGAAAGTCTGACTGAAGAAAAAATAAGCCACTATGGAAACAAGTATGGAGATTCCCCAAAATATTAAAAATAGAAACACCATATAATCCAGTAACCACTTCTGGGTATTTACCAAATAAAATGAAAAAAATAATTTAAAAAGATAAATGCTCCTCTTTACATGCATTATTCCATGAGCCAAGACAAAAACCGACCTAAATGCCCCTTAATAGATGAATGAATAAAGAAGACTTGGTGTCCATATACAACAGAATAATACTCATTCATAAAAAAGAATGGTATGTTGCCATTTGCAACAACACAGATGGACCTAGAAGGTATTATGAGAACTGAAATAAGTCAGATAGGGAATGATAAATACTGTATGATTTCACTTATACGTGGAATCTAAAAAAACAGAACAGAGACTGTTCTGATTCATAAAAAGAAGAAACTGGTCATTGCTAGGCAGGGAAACAAAAACTAAAAAGTACAAACAGCCAGTTATAAAATATGTAAGTCACTGGATGTTAAGTATAGCACAAGAAATATAGTCAATAATACTGCAATAACTTTGTATGGGGACAGATGTCAAATCACTATGCTATAAACCTGAAACCAATAAAATATACTTAGATTACAAATAAATTAATTAATTTTTAGAAAGCTACTCAGACTGGTGTGCCTGAGTGGCACAGTCAGTTAAGAGTCCAACTCTTGCTTTTAGCTCAGGTTATGATCTCAGGGTCCTGAGATCAAGCCCCGTGTCAGGTTTCATGCTGAGTGTGGAGCCTGCTTAAGACTTTCTCTCCCTATTCCTCTGCCCCTTCTGTCCCTCCCCTCTCAAATACATAAATACTTTTTTAAAAAGGCTACTCAGACTTAAAGTCCATGAGTCCATGATATGTGCAGTTCACAGAACTAACCCTAGCTAGTAAAAAATAATGGAAGATATGCTTTCAATCCTCACCTATTCACTGATTCAGAGACTATACACATCAGAAACACGGACACCAATTCTTCTCTTTTGGAGTTATTCTGTAATCTCATGCCAAAGGACATCCCCAATACATACATGTTTGCATTTTCATATACATATACACATCATTTTTCTCAAGATATATTAAATTCTAAATAATAACTTATTAAAAATAAGAGTAGTAGAGTGTTTAGTCATCACATGCTACTCTCTGGGAACAAATTTTTCATAAAAATTCACCGTAGAAATTCTAATTTTTCAAGTAATTCTAAAACTTTGAGCAAGATTTGGGGTATATGAGATACTGTATTTAAATGTGTTTTAAACCTAAATTTGCCTTGGAGTTGATCAACTCAATTTGCTTTCCAGATATATATTGAGGCCTCAACAGTAAGGTCAATAGTAACCCACTCATTTTTACCTTCGTTAAGTACATGGCCTTATATCATTATCTCATATAAAGTAAAAAGTATTGGGAGGAAATCATGGAATCAGGAAAATCTTGAAAACACACCCACACGGAAAACAATATGAAGACTATTAGAGGAACAGCATATTTCAAAAACTGATCTACTGTAAGAAGCAGAAGATAATGTCCAGATTATGGTCATTCTCTGAGGACTGAAATAAATTACGAGCTTCCAAGGAGTCAATTTAATAGAGCAAAAAAGTAGATAATGTAAAATATCTACATTAAATAAAAAGAATGAAATAAAACAAGACAGAATACTAAAACTATCTAATGACAAAAGTGGAGAGAGTGAAAATTAGAAGGAAAAGAAAGCTAAAGAATTTAAGCATAAAAAAACAACCTATGAAACAAAAGACAGAAAACAAAGAGCTAAGAAAGAAAACATAAACAATAGAAAACATATATAATTGAGTTACAATTTTGAATTTATCTGTCTGACTTTTCAGTACTTTTGTTATTATCCATTTATCCCACCTAATCTAAAGCAGACTGAGCAAATCCAGGAAAAGAATCCAGAGCAGAATGAAAATGAACTAAAGTTCTCAGTTCAAGAATCAAAACACATTTCTGAGTGAAATGATAGAATGTAAAGGTTAGTTGTGAAGGTTAGCTGTGAACCTTCACTCAAATGTGAAGGTTAGTTCCAAAATCTAAATATTTTAGAAGAATAAAAAATATATATACTAGCCAGTTTTGGAGGGCAAGCTTTCTTGCCTCTGCATGATAAAGTTGAATCAGAGAGAAGTATAGTCTTCATACAGGGCTTAGAGATGGTTCCTCTACTACTTTTGCTCTCAGGGTTGGCTTCAAAAGAAAAGAGTGGAGATATAATTCTCCAGAGAGTTTGGCAAATCTGGAATTAAGTGGCACTTAATTCTCACTGTATAGAATACAGGAGAAATATCCTATATCACTGAGTGCGGGAATAGTAGAAGAGATAGATACATTTGGAATCAGAAGCAAAGAGGGTTGATGCTGTTCCATCTACTCTCTCTTGGCTGTGAACTTCTATGGGACAGTAGCCTTAGGGAACCAAAAAGAAAACCAACTGTTAGTGTGCATTGGCTGTATTTGGCTGAACTGGCAAGATATTACACAAAGTAATACTGACCACAAAAAAGAATTAGCCAGTGTGTAAGTAGTAGTGAAAGAGAATACCACTGAAAACAAAAACTTACAGTTTTGAACAAGGTAATTTATTTTTCAACCCTAACTAATAAAAGATTAAACTGAGAAGCCCTAAGAGAAACAAAAGATGAAGTAAAAATTCTATCTCAGGCTTTCACAAAGATCAAATCAAATCTATGGTTATCTATCACATCTGTGTGAGTCAGGTTATAAGATAAATACAAATTAATTTCTTCCTCTTGGTATTCCCATCCTGTCTAATTCCCTTCCCTTGAGTTTGGAAAGGCCTGTTATCAGCATCTCAATAATGGCAAAGGGGATGTGTGTTACTTGTAAGATTATGTTGCATAAGATAGCAACTTACCATCTTACCCGCAGATTCTGTTTCTTGCAGGTTTTAGTGGAACAAAATGCCATGTCTGATATGCCCATAAAGCAAAGGCTGAGGGTGGCCTCCTCCAGCCAAGAGTCAATAAGGAAATGGGGCCTCATTCTAACAGTTCTTGAGAAAATGAACCTTTTTAACAAACATGTAAAGGAGCACAGAAGTTGATCACTCCACCTGTCTAGTAGTCAGATGAGACCTCAGCACCAGCTGACGAACTGAATGTAGCCTTTATCAAAGAACCTGACACAAAGGACTCAGCTAAACCAAATTCCTGACACAAAGAAATATAGATAACAAATATGCCATTTATTAAGATTGTTCTACCAAGTAAATTAAGATTGTTCTACCAAGTAAATCATTTCAGTTGACAAAATGGCTCAGGAAAAAGAGGCTAAAGACTTTCCAAGAAAACGAGTATTAACTCAAGTGACAAAAATGAAACACAGAGACAAAGAAAAAAAGTTAGATAAATCTAAGAACTCTCATTACATTGAACTGACTAGAATTAAATGGGTAATAAGTATACTAAATTTTAAGAGAGTTATACTCCTAGAGAATAAGCTTAGATTCAAAAAGTCTATGATTCTTTGCACATCAAAATGATCTTAGGTCCCAAGCTTGTACAGGCAGGAATCAAACTGAGAAAACTGCTCAGCCCACAAGGAAGGTTTATTTTCTAATACCCACTTCAGATGTGGCCCAGAAAGATAATGAAGAGAAAAATAAAAACAAAACAAAACTCCCAGAGGTCACAGCCAACAGACTGGAGATACCTAGAAGAAAACAAAATTCACATCTAATTAAGAAACTTTCCCCTTCCTCAATGAAGGATTTCTCACGATCTCTGCCAAGCAGCATTTCAATATTGCAGTACTAGTTATTGCTGGTGTTTCTCATCCTCTCCGTTCAAACCAAGACTGTTTAGTATTGTTTTGCCTGTTCTGCCACCATATATTAGGTAAGAGGCAGAGAACTTGTGTTTTGAGTTTACAAGCCTTATCATGAAGCTCTGCATTGCATCTGATGTTCAGGCTACTGCATATCATGTAAAGATAATGAATTTTGAGATAAAGCCGTGGATTAATAAGATATTTCGGCTTTGCCTCACAAAGATGAGTGTATGTTGCCTATGGAAAGGTCAGCTGCATATGTGCTGACAAGAGAGTGAACATTAGTAGCCACTGATGCTTACATCAAATAGTTTTAGTTCTACCCTTTTTAGGAACTGGATAAGATTGGATTTCATTGCCCCCTATGAAATTATACACGATTATGTGACTTTCTTTGGCCAGGGAAATATAAATAAAAGGTATATGTTATTTCCTAGTTGAAATTCTAAGAAGCTATGCACAGTATACCACATGTCTTCTTACTTCTCTGGTGACCATGGAAGACTGTAGGAACAAAGACTCTAATAGCCTGGATCTCTTGGTAAATACAAGGAAACAAATTTTAAAGAAATTCATGTTGGAGTATCATGAGCTGATTCATCAATTTAGTAAGATTATTGGCATGTTTATTATTAACACAGCATAACCTAGCCTATTCTGAAACATGCAGGCATCCTTGACTTCTAGATAATTTGAAGAGTGTGATTTCAATTTCTTATGTTTGGTAGGAATGATTTAGAAGAAAGGGTTAGGTATCTGCAATTGAACATATCTCAGCTTTAATTCTGGCTCACTCATACTCTATAACTTTCAGAAAACTGCTAAAGCTTTCTGAACCTTGTTAATTAACAGAAATGATATAAAAACACAAACCTAATAAACTTATCTTAAGGAACAAATGAGAGAGCTTTGAAAAGGTAGGACCATAAATAATATGTGAACATAGTATGCACCTTATAGTTTTACTTCCTCTTTCTAATTCCTACTAAAACCCATACTTTATTTTTTTTAAATATTTTATTTATTTATTTGACAGAGAGAGAGATCACAAGTAGGCAGAGAGGTAGGCAGAGAGAGGGGGGAAGCAGGCTCCCTGCTGAGCAGAGAGCCTGATGTGGGGCTCAATCCCAGGACCCTGAGATCAGGACCTGAGCTGAAGGCAGAGGCTTTAACCCACTGAGCCACCCAGGCGCCCCTAAAACCCATACTTTAAAAATTAAGATTAAATCAAGTTAAGAGATAAAATGCCATATGTAAATGTTTAAAAGAAAACATCAGAGTTTAATATATGAGTGATACAAAGAGAAGTAGGAACTAAAATTAACTGAAAGAGTTTTATTTATCATTACTGAAGCAATCTTGACAGAATGTGGCAGGACCTGAGTGATATTAACTTAGAATGACTATCACTGATTCACTTACAGTGAACTTTGAGAGATTATATACATCAACTTGTATGCATATTCATATCATGAAAGTTTTTTATCTCTGCCATTTTCTAAGTCCCCATAAAATCAATAACTTTAATTTGGAAACTTAAAGTAATGAACTCTAAACGTTAACAAGCCACAAAAAGGGGGCAAACTTTAATTTATTTTGTTTAATGTCTTTGTTGACTATGACCTTACCTATGGTTTCAGTGAGGAATTATATTATTTTACTGCTATGCAATTTTTTAAAAAAATAAAAGTCTAATTTGTTTATCAGATACAATGCCCAAAGAATAAACTGGTAATTCCAATGACATTTAGCTGTTTTACAAAAAAAGAGGAAGAAAAAAGAGGAGAAAGCAGGGGAGGAGGAGGAAGAGAAATAGGGGAGGGAGGTAATGAGTAAGAAAAGAAGGAAGGTAGGAAGGGAGGGAGGGAAAGAACAGAGAGAGAACCTAATAATATGTAAGGTATAAAATATCATAAGAGTTAATAACCCCAAAATTTATAGCATATTCCTTTTAGTCATATAAAAGTTATCAAACTTTTTATTTGACAATCATTCTGTTTTGGTAATATTGCACCATAACTACCAAAAAGGTCAATGAAAACCATTTACTGTCAATGTAGATTCCAAATGATTATATTATAGTAAGACAATAAATTATTTACTTATTTAATAAGTGATTCTACAAAATCACAAAAATATATATAGAAATATATATATTATATATAATATATATTATATATATAAGAAAAATATATATAGAAAAATATATATATTTTTGCTTCAAACCAAAGAGCTTTTAATAGTGCTTATTCCCCAGAGCCCTAACAGGGATGGTCTCGCACATGCTCCATGATTGTCTTCAAGCCAAGCCAGGTCTCTTCCGCTGTGGGTAAGATCTGATTGGCCGGCAGAAGGAAGCCATATCGACCCTCAATCGTCCCTCAATTCGAAAGCAAATGAGTATTTGTGCCATAGTCATAGGACCAGTCAATGCTTCCTCCACTGGCTTGGTAGATGACTGAGCAGATAGATCCCACTTTGTACTTGGTGCCATGTAGGCTGGTCAGAGCCTGAGCAGCCTTTTTGGCCACTTCATTCAGTTCATCAAAGTTATCTGACTTGGTACATGTATACCCATAGGGGAACATGAGCAGCTGGGAGTAGCTGTAGAGGGTAATGAAGGCCTTGATCTTCTAACATTCTCCATTAAGATATCATTTAGGTATAACTTATTCCTCATATCACTTTAATTAAATCCTTTCTTTTTTACACATCCATACAACAGCCATTCTGAAAGCTAAAACAGTACTTTAGTCTTGATCTTGTTAGTTTCATCTTGCTTCCCCCCCCCCCAATTTCCCAATTACTTTTCTCTGAGGATTTCTGCCAAGATTAGGTGTTACGATTATAAAAAAGAAAAAAAAATCACCAGTAGGTCAGCTTCAAATACCAAAGTATGTTCTTAGAATAAAGATGTTTGTAGCTAAATTTGGAAGCAAAAATGTGTACATACCTACCATAATAAATGGATAAGTTTAGCAGTATATGTGGGTTTCTGAAACTGTAGTTCACTTGTCAAAAGTTTTTGAATAATGTAATACTTCACATAGATAAATTTCTGCCTTCATATTTAAACCCACTTACTTGAATAAAAATAGATGAATTACCTATTTGTTATCTCTCAATATCTATTTCTGAAACAGTTAAGGGATTATGTGAATGGATATTATTTAGCTCCCTAATGAAAAGATATGTTGCTTGAGTCTTATTAGAAGACTCTTCATAAACACGTTAAAAGATTTATTCTAGGATAAAGATGATTGATTCTAAGCACTGATGGAAAATAAACTAGGGTAATATAAATTTTAAAATGTGGATATTTTGGAGGCAAGATGGTGGAGGTATAGGAGGCTGAGATAGTGTCAGATCCCAGAAGTTCAGCTAGACAGGTATCAAATCATTCTAAAAGCCTGCAAACTGAACAGGAGAGAGAAGAGAGGAAGAACAGCAATTCTAGGATCAGAAAATTGACCACTTTCTGAAAGGTAGGACATGTGGAAAAAGTGAATCCAAAGCGATGGGAAGAGAGACCATGGGGGGAGGGGCTGGCTCCCAGCAGCCACAGAACCGCGGAGCACAAAATCGGAACTTTTAGTCTGCTCCGCTGAGGGACATCACTCCAGAAGCTAAGCAGGGGTTTAGCAGTCACAGGAACAGAGTGGTGTCAGGACCCGTGTGGTCACAGAGGGACCAGGGGTGCCCAAGTGCGGCAGAGCTCCCAGGTATTGGGGCAGAGAAGCTGGCGGTAGAGAAGGAGCCACCCAGAGCACCATCAGCTTAGGCTTACCTTACCATGATCTAAGACACAATTGGGTTATTGCTCTTCAAGCAGGGACCCCACAAAAGGCAGCTCCGGAGACAGCCCCTCCTTCCTCCTCCAGGAGGAGTGGCACGGAAGCACGCAACAGGAATCTGCTGGGTTGGGAGGCTCCAGACATGGCCATGAGCACCACAAATAGAGGCGATCCACCATGGGCTAGCTGAGCACAGAGCACAGACCGCAGACAAGGGAGACAGGAGTGATTGAGCGCTTTCCTCTGAGGGTGTGCTGAGAAGCAGGGCTCCTAGCCCTTGGCTCCTCTGGGCCAGAGACTGGGAGGCTGCCCTTTTCGTTCCCAGCCTCCAGAGTGGTACAGTAAGAGCTCTCATTCCTGAGAGCGAACCTGAGCAAAGTGCTTGGCCGAACCCCAGGCAAGGGTGGTGCAATTCCACTTCCAGCAAAGACATTTGAGAATCATGGAAATGGGCCCCTCCCCCAGAAAATCAGCAAGAATATCCAGCCAAGATCAAGTTAATCAATCAGTGAAAACTGCAGAACTCCAGAGTATTTTTCTCTCTCCATCAGCTATTTTTTTTTTTTAAGATTTTTATTTATTTGAGAGAGATAAACACAGTGAGAGAGGGAACACAAGCAGAGGGAATGGTAGCGGGAGAAGCAGGCTTCCTGCCAAGCAAGGAGCCCGAAGCGGGGCTCAATCCCAGGACTCTGGGATCATGACCTGAGCTGAAGGCAGACGCTTAATGCCTAAGCCACCCAGGCGCCCCTCTCACTCAGCTATTCTTATCTTGATAAAATGACAAGGCAGAAAAACTCACCACAAAAAAAAAAAGAGAGAGAGAGACAGTACCGATGCCTAGAGACCTAGTCGATTCGGATATTACTAATATGCCAGAAATAGAGTTCAAAATGACAGTTATCAAGATGTTAGCTGGGCTTGAAAAAAGCATGGAAGATACTAGAGAATCCCCTTCTGGAGAAATAATATCCCTTTCGGGAGAAATAAAAGAACTAAAATCTAACCAAGTTGAAATTTAAAAAGCTATTAATGAGGTGCAATAAAAAATGGAGGCTCTCACTGCTAGGATAAATGAGGCTGAAGAAAAAACTTGTGATATAGAAGACCAAATGACGGAGAAAAAAGAAGCTGAGAAAAGAGAAACAAACAACTACTGGATGACTAAGGGAGAATTTGAGAGATAAATGATACCATAAGACACAACAATTTTAAAATAATTGGGATCCCAGAAGAAGAAGAAAGAGAGACAGGGGTGGAAGATATATTGGAGAAAATTATAGTAGAGAATTTCCCTAACCTGGCAAAGGGAACAAGCATCAAAATCTAGGAGGCGCAGAGAACCCCCCTCAAAATCAATAAAAATAGTTCTACACCCTGTCATCTAATAGTAAAATTTACAAGTCTTAGTGACAAAGAGAAAATCCTGAAAGCAGCTCAGGGGAAAAGAAGTCTGTAACATACAAAGGCAGAAATGGTAGACTGGCAGCAGACCTATCCACAGAGACCTGGCAAGCCAGAAAGGACTGGCATGATATATTCAGAGTACTAAATGAGAAAAATATGTAGCCAAGAATACTATATCCAGCAAAGCTGTCACTGAAAATAGATGGAGAAATAAAAAGCTTCCAGGACAAACAAAAACTGAAAGAATTTGCAAACACAAAACCAGCCCTACAGGAAATATTGAAAGGGGCCCTCTAAGCAAAGAGAGAGCCTAAAACGAACATAGACCAAAAAGGAACAGAGACAATATACAATTAACAGTCACCTTACAGGCAATAAAACGGCACTAAATTCATATCTGTCAATAGTTACCCTGAATGTAAATGGGCTAAATGCCCCAATCAAAAGACACAGAGTATCAGAATGGATAAAAAAACAAGACCCATCGATATGCTGTCTACAAGAAAAGCATCTTATACTGAAAGATACCTCCAGATTTAAAGTGATGGGGTGGAAAACCATTTACCATGCTAATGGCATCAAAAGAAAGCTGGGGTGGTAATCCTTATATCAGAAAATTAGATTTTAAGCCGAAGTCTATAATAAGAGATGAGGAAGGACACTATACCATTCTTAAAGGGAATGTCCAACAAGAAGATCTAACAGTTGTAAATATCTAGGCCCCTAACATGGGAGCAGCCAATTATATAAACCAATTAATAACAAAGTCAAAGAAACACATCAACAAAAATACAAAAATAGTAGGGGACTTTAATATCCCACTCACTAAAATGGACAGATCATCTAAGCAAAAGATCAATAAGGAAATAAAGCTTCTAAATGACACACTGGACCAGATGGGCATCACAGATATATTCAGAACATTCCATCCCAAAACAACGGAATACACATTCTTCTCGAGTGCACATGGAACATTCTCCAGAATAGATCACATCCTGGGACACAAATCAGGTCTCAATCGGTACCAAAAGATTGGGATCATTCCCTGCCTATTTTCAGACCACAATGCCATGAAACTAGAACTCAATCTCAAGAGGAAAGTTGGAAGGAACTCAAATACATGGAGGCTAAAGAGCATCCTACTAAAGAACAGATGGGTTAACCAGGAAATTAAAGAAGAGTTTTAAAAATTCATGGAAACAAATGAAAATGAAAACACAACTGTTCAAAATCTTTGTGACACATCAAAGGCAGTCCTGAGAGGAAAGTATATAGCAATACAAGCCTTTCTCAAGAAACAAGGAAGATCTCAAATACATAACCTAACCGTACACCTAAAGGAGCTGGAGAAAGAACAGCAAAAAAAAAACCTAAACCTAGCAGAAGAGAAATAATGAAGATCAGAGCAGAAATCAATGGAAGAGAAACCAAAAGAACAATAGAACAAATCAATGAAACTATGAGCTGGTTCTTTGAAAAAATTCATAAAATTGATAAACCCTTGGGCAGACTTATCAAAAAGAAAAGAGAAAGGACCCAAAATAATAAAATCATGAACGAAAGAGGAGAAATCTCAACCAACACCAAAGAAATACAAACAATTATAAGAACATATTATGAGCAACTATATGCCAGCAAATTAGACAATCTGGAAGAAATGGATGCATTCCTAGAGACACACAAACTACTAAAACTGAACCAGGCAGAAATAGAAAACCTGAACAGACACATAACCAGTAAGGAGATTGAAGCAGTCATCAAAAATCTCCCAATAAACGAGAGCCCAGGGCCAGATGGCTTCCCAGGGGAATTCTACCAAACATTTAAAGAAGAATTAATACCTATTCTTCTCAAATTGTTCCAAAAAATAGAAATGGAAGGGAAACTTTCAAACTCATTTTATGGAGCCAGCATTACCTTGATCCCAAAACCAAAGACCCCCATCAAAAAGGAGAATTACTGACCAATATCCTTGATGAACATGGATGTAAAAATTCTCACCAAAATACTAGCCAATAGGATCCAACAGTACATTAAAAGGATTAATCACCACGATCAAGTGGGACTGATTCCGGGGATGCAAGGTTAGTTCAACATCCCCAAATCAGTCAATGTGATACAATACATTAATAAAAGAAAGAACAAGAACCATATGATACTCTCAATTGATGCTGAAAAAGCATTTGACAAAGTACAGCATCCTTTCTTAATCAAAACTCTTCACAGCGTAGGCATAGAGGGTACATCCCACAACATCATTAAGGCCATCTATGAAAAACCCACAGCGAATATCATTCTCAATGGGGAAAAGCTGAGAGCTTTCCCCCTGAGATCAGGAACATGGCAGGGATGTCCACTATCTCCATGGCTATTCAACATAGTATTAGAAGTCCAAACCTCAGCAATCAGACAACAAAAAGAAATAAAAGGCATCTAAATTGGCAAAGAAGAAGTCAAACTCTTACTTTTTGCAGATGATATGATACTTTATGTGGAAAAACCGAAAGACTCCACTTCAAGACTGCTAGAACTCATAAAGGAATTCAGTCAAGTGTCAGGATATAAAATTAATGCACAGAAGTTAGTTGCATTTCTATACACCAACAGCAAGACAGAAGAAAGAGAAATTAAGGAGTCGATTCCAATTACAATTGCATCCAAAACCGTAAAATACCTAGGAATAAACCTACCCAAAGAGGCAAAGAATCCGTATTCAGAAAACTACAAAGTGAAAGAAATTGAGGAAGACACCAAGAAATGGAAAAACGTTCCCTGCTCATGGGTTGGAAGAAAAAATATTGTGAAAATGTCTATTCTACCTAAAGCAATCTACATATTTAATGCCATCCCTATCAAAATACCATCAATTTATTTCAAACAAATGGAACAAAAATAATCCTAAAATTTATAGGGAACCAGATAAGACCACGAATAGCCAGAGGAATGTTGAAAAAGAAAATCGAAGTCAGCGGCATCACGATTCCAGACTTCAAGGTCTATTACGAAGCTATCATAATTAAGACAGTGTGGTACTGGCACAAAAACAGACACATAGATCAATGGAACAGAATAGAGAGCCTGGAAATGGACCCCCAACTCTATGGTCAACTGATCTTCGACAAGGCAGGAAAGAATATCCAATGGAAAAAAGACAGTCTCTTCAACAAATGGTGTTGGGAAAACTGGACAGCCACATGCAGCAGAATGAAACTGGACCATTTCCTTACACCACACACAAAAATAGACTCAAAATGGATGAAAGACCTCCATGTGATACAGGACTCCATCAAAATCCTTGAGGAGAACACAGGCAGCAACCTCTTCGACCTCAGCCAGAGCAACTTCTTCCTAGAAACATCTCCAAAGGCAAGGGAAGCAAGGGCAAAAATGAACTATTGGGACTTCATCAAGATCAAAAACTTTTGCACAGCAAAGGAAACAGTCAATGAAACCAAAAGACAACTGACAGAATGAGAGAAGATATTTGCAAATGACATATCAGATAAAGGGCTAGTATCCAAAATCTATAAAGAACTTCTCAAACTCAACACCCAAAGAACAAATAATCCAATCAAGTAATGGGCAGAAGATATGAACAGACATTTCTGCAAAGAAGACATCCAAATGGCCAACAGACACATGAAAAAGTTCTCTACATCACTCGGCATCAGAGAGATACAAATCAAAACCGCAGTGAGATACCACCTCACACCAGTCAGAATGGCTAAAATTAGCAAGTCAGGAAACGACAGATGTTGGCAAGGATGTGGAGAAAGGGGAACCCTCCCACACTGTTGGTGGGAATGCAAGCTGGTACAGCCACTCTGGAAAACAGTATGGAGGTTCCTCAAAAAGTTGAAAACAGAGCTACCCTACGACCCAGCAATCTCGCTACTGGGTATTTACCCTAAAGATACAAATGTCATGATCCGAAGGGGCACATGCACCCGAATGTTTATAGCAGCAATGTCCACAACGGTCAAACTATGGAAAGAGCCTAGATGTCCATCAACAGATGAATGGATAAAGAAGAGGTGGTATATATATATACAATGGAATACTATGCAGCCATCAAGAGAAACAAAATCTTGGCATTTGCAACGACATGGATGGAACTGGAGGGTATTATGCTAAGTGAAATAAGTCAGTCAGAGAAAGACAATTATCACATGATCTCTCTGATAAGAAGAATTTGAGAGGCAGGCTGTGGGTTGTGGGGTGGTGTGGGAGAGAAATGAAACACAATGGAATGGGGAAGGAGACAAACCATAAGAGACTCCAAAACTCACGAAACGAACTAAGGGTGGCTGGGAGGTGGAGGGGTAGGGATTGGGTGGCTGGGTTATGGACATTGGGGAGGGTATGTGCTATGGTAAGTGCTGTGAAATGTGTAAGTCTGACGATTCACTGACATGTACCCTGGGGCAAATAATACATTATATGTTAATAAAAATATAAATTTAAAAAAGAAAGAAAAAATAAATAAAATAAAATGTGGATAGTTTCAAGATGTAAAAATTTCCTACTTTTGTAAAAAATTAGATTTGTGTCTCTGCTTATATCTTAGAAGATATGTTATATAAATGATTTGATACATATAATATCTTATATGTAATATATAAAACAAGTCATATAAATACCACATACAAATATATGTTCATACACATTTACACATACACACATATGCATACACATAAAATATTAGTGGATTCAGAAATCATGGAAAATTAATTCTTAATACAGAGACCCTATGCTTACTATTTTGTGTCTTCTTCCACTATGAAATGCAAATATATACCTGAACAGAAACTTGTATATGAATATTTATAACAGCATTATTCATAATAGCTAAAAGCAGAAATAACCTAAATGTTTATATGCTGACAAATGGATAAGCAAAATGTGGTATACTCATACAATGGAATATTATTCAGTCATAAAAATGAAGTACTGATACATTTTTCAACACAGATGAAACATAAAAATGTTATGCTAAGTAAAAATGCTGCAAAAGATCACGCAGTCTGTTATTCTACTTCTCTGACGTATCCAAAATAAGAAAATGTAAAGAAAGCAAAAGCAGATTATTATCATTTGGGGACAGGTTTGGGGTGGTGGGATGGAAAATGAGTGTGAACTGATAATGGAGTTTCTTTGTAGAGTGATAAAAATGTTCTATATTTGATTGTGCCTATAGTTAAACATATCTGTGAATGTACTACAAACCACTGAATTGTTGACCTTAAGAAGGTGAACTGCATGTTATGTGAATTATAATTCAATATATCTCTTAAAAACATTACAAAAAATTCAAGAAACTGTTTATGTCTGAGCAGAATAAGGGTGAGTGAGGAAGACACACAGGAGACTTTGGAGTAACTAAAATGTTGTATTTCTAAACTTGGTATTGTGTACATAATTTTTTAAAAAATAACTTATCCTTACTCTCATAATTTATATACATATATATTTTGCAAATATACATAGATGTAGTAAATGTCAAGTAATCCAAAATTAATAAAAGAACAAATAAAATGGGTTTAGTTATTTGAAATCCATGCTTACCAATATTTCCATCATGGTTTCCATTGTACTAGAAACTATTCCTAATGTTCCATGTGCTTTGATTTGGTTTAAAACTATAGTTGATAATTCACTAATACAAATTTGAAATCACCTCTTGTTGCAAGCAATGGCAATGTTTCCTCTAACTCAGAATGAAACTAATACCAATTTTAAATGAAGTAACTTGTTATTTAAGTAGTATATTTGGCATATTATAAATAACTTGAGTCAAAAAATGTTATGCCTTAAAATGATTCTCATAATAGGTCAACTATGCAAAGCTAAGTGCAAATGTTTTTTAAGAGCAATTACTTCCCAAGGCTCATGGGCTTTTCCATAGAATCGCTTGAAACAGATCAAATTCTGAGTTAAATCTTCCTACTTATATTTAATGGCTTGATGTATGCCAATATTACTATGTAATTTATTTATTAATAGATCCCCTAACAGTCTTTCCCTTTGTCTTGGAAGTGGAATAAAGTTAGATGGAAAAAAATTAATAACGGCAGAAACCAAATCACTGATTCCAATGTCTTATGTAGTCCAATATAGTTAATGATTCACCGTGTAGAATGATGTGAGAGCAGGGCACAGGTGCATTTGCACAACTCTTTTAGTCCTATCAAGAGCACCTTTCAGCAAGCAAAACAAGTCTGTTGTCACTTGGGGAGAGTGAGTAAGTAGATTTGGGAACTAGCATCCATGGGTAGTGTAAAGGAGCATGGTTCACACTGTCTGAAATTGCTCATGCCCTGCTTCATCCAGCTGGTAATGAAGCAGTCAGCATCCCATCTCTGGAGTGGAATAGGCAATTATTCTAGCTTGAAACTCTGCCCTTGCAAATTGAGTGTGGCAACAATTCACATTGTCTGTCAGTATAAAGTCCCTCAAAAAGGGGTAGCTATCCATATCAGTTCAGAAGAAAAAATCAGAGATGCCTAAAAAGTTTACCTTAACTCCAAATAAATTATTGTACACTGATTATATGGATATTTAAACTGCTTTCTGGGAGACTTTTTTGCACTATTTTATTCTTCAATCTTGCTCCAAATTGCTCCAAATAAACCTAAAATTCAAGTCACATTGAATATTTCTGTAGATTCTCATTAACCAACCTTCTATCCTGCAATACATTTAGAGAATGAAAACATTTCTCATTCTCCTTCTAGTTACATTTTAATGCTGTTACAAGCAATCAAGGGGGGGAGAAAACTCCCCTGGGATTCTGACTCTTAGATGTGCAGGTAAGAACACGATACCTGTAGCTCTCATAGCTAGCTCATGTCTGTATCTTCTGGGGAACTTTTAAAACAATATCTATACCCACCCTATCCACCCGCATACTAATTAAATCCGAATTTCCGAGGGTGGGATCAACATGTGGTTGGTTTTTAAAGTACCTCAGATGACTCTAGCATGTATAGATAAGCACTACTAAAAATGTAATATGCATATAAATCACCTAAGCAAGTATTCAAATTGCAGATTTGATTTAAGGTATTCTGTGGTGAGGTCTAAAATTGTAAATTTCTATCATGTTTCCAGATAATGTGGATGTTGCCGGTTTGTGGACTGCATTAAGTAGCCAGAATCTAGATGAGAACTTCCCTTAATATGAGAATTTTCTTAGGGAGCTTTTAAACTTCCTGTGCCCAACACAATAGACTCACTACTTCAAAGTCTACAGGGTTGTAATTTAGTCATCAGTATTTTTTAAAGTATTCCAGGTGACTCACATGTACTGGAAATGTTGAGACCTCCACTGTTCTAGGTATTCTCACCAACCCGTGTTACTTGACCATTCCCTGACTTTTCTCCTGGACTTAATAAGACCAAAGATCTTCCATTAAAAAAGTTCTTTGAAGACTTTGATTTCTTCCTCTGTAGCATCGTCTTATCAGCTGCCATGTTGTATTCATTCAATAACTGAAATACCGCAGACACTTATCTCTCCCTTGGAAAGTCAGCATGCTTTTAAGGCCTTCATTACCCTTTATCTACAATGGTCTACTTTCTAGTTAACTCAAATTATTTAAAAACTCATTCAATCTATTTTGCCCAATGTTGCTAAATTAATCTCTTTAAATCACTCTTCAAATGGCATTACTCCCTTGTTTAAAATCTTCATGTTGTCCCTTTGTCTACAAAATTTAAGCAAACCCTTCAACAATGTAACATTCAGTATCATCCATATTCAGAATTTACTTAATTTTCACTTAAATTTTTAGTTGACTCTCATTATTTAGAGAGATCTCCTGGGGATCTTATGTATGTTTTTCCCACTTAAAATTTGTTCTGCAAACATAGTCTATACTTTCTAGTATATGACTACTCCTGCTGTTCCTTTTTTTTTTTCTTTTTTGTATGTTTTTACTGAAATTCTACTTAACATACAGTGTCATATTAATTTCAGGTGTATAATATAGTGATTCAACACCCTGTGCCTATCCCAAGTGCCCTCTTTTATAACCATGACCTATTTAACCCATGATCCCACGTCTCCTCTCAGTTTGTTCTCTATAGGTGAGAGTAGGCCTCTAGGTTTGCCTCTACCTTTTTTACCTTTTTAATCTTTGCTCATTTGTTTCTTAAATTATACATATGAGTGAAATCATATGGTATTTGTCCTTCTCTAACTTATTTTGCTTAGTGTAATACACTCTAGATCCATCCTTGTCACTGTTTCTTAAACTTAGATAACTTAGCCATATCTTTACATCTTAAAAACTTATGCAATCCTGGAAGTTTCCTATTACAAATATCCTCATCATACTCCAAACAAAATGAGAAACCTCCTCCTGGGACCCTCCCCTATATTTTGTTAGATACTGCTTACAGAAAAACCGTTAGCATTACACTTAATATTTGCCTAATCTCTTTCCCAAATTTCTCTAGACCTTAAATCCTGGAACAAAGAAACAGAGTCTTATTAATCTTCCAGAAAACCCTGCCCAAAATGAATGATGAATAAATATTTATTAAACTGGAATGTATAAATATTTTTGAATTATTATTATATTCATTTTTGTTTAAGACATGATTTCTCCCTATAAGTTCACAGAGTTTAAATATGTAAAAGAAATACCACATAAAGAACTATAGTTAATTCCCCAAGTACTCAATGGATAGCATAGTGAGACTGAATATTCTAAAACTACAGCAACTGCCATTTGTACAGTGTTTGATAAATAATAGGTTCCCAAAAAATACATTCACAGAATTCAAAGACAGGGATTCTTTTGTCGACAATGGCTTTCAAGAGAAACCTTAAGATTTCTAAAGCCTGTGAGAAAAGGTGAAAAAGACATGTCAGATGAGAAATAAAGTAACTATAAAAGCTGAGGGGAGGAAATGCAAATAGGAGCTTGGATGCAGTATGAAGAGACAAGTTGGGTTATGCCAGTACGTAGTGTTTCCTAAGTGTTTTGAAATGGATAATGTCTAAGTAAAAATATTAAATATTAAGGATATACAGATTATTACATATTTATAAATATGAAAAAACTTCAAATACCATCTAACCAACAAGAAGAACATTTGTTGAAACATCCTGAATGGGTGATGGGAATGTAAATTGGTGCAGCCACTGTGGAAAAAAGTGGCAGTTCCTCAAAAATTACAAAGAGCAATACCATATGATCCAGTAATTCCATTCCTGGGTATTTACATAAAGAACACAAAAACACTAATTTTAAAAAGATGTATGCATCTCGATGTTTATTGCAGCATTATTTAGAAGAGCTAAGATATGGAAGCAGCCCTAGTGTCCATAGGTAGATGAATGGATAAAGAAGATATGATAAAATAAAATAAAATATTAATCAGTGATAAAAAAAGAATGAATCTTGTCATTTGCAACTATCTGGATGGGCCTAGAAGGTATTATGGTAAGTAAAATAAATCAGACAGAGAAAGACAAATACCATATGATTTCACTTATACATGGAATCTAAAAAAACAAATGATAAACAGAAAAAAACAGACTATGAAATACAGAGAACAAACTAAACAGGTGGTTGCTAGGGAGGTGAGGGATGGATAAAACAAAGGGGATTAAGAAATACAAATTCCAGTTTTACAATAAAAAGTCACAAAGATTAAAAATATAGCATAGGGAAGATAGTCAATAATACTACAAGAAGGTTCTTTGGTGATAGATGGTAACTACATTTGGTTAGGTGAGCACTTAGTACTGTATAGAATTGGTGATCACAATATACACTCGAAGCTAATACAATACTTTATGTTAATTATTAAAAAAAGGAACATGGTTAAAAAATTACATATTTTACTATTAACCTAGAATAATTTGAGACTTGTCAAAAGTGAAAATTTTGTTTACTGATTGCTGGATTCCCCACATGGATATTCTAGGATAAAACAATACAGAAAACTCGTTTTATAATCAAATAAATAATTATAACAATAGATTTAGAATTATTACATGTATTATGATTACATTGTTATTTAAAATCATGAGGATTATGTTATAAACATAACTTATTGCTATTATTTTAAAACATATACAGTGGTGATACATAGATCTAATAACTACTATCTAAATATATTAATCTGGTTTCACAGCTACCAAGTTTTATAAAACTTTCCAATTTTTTGAGACATAATTTGCCATTAGTTTGGTATTCCTGCATTCCCATGCTGGAATCTGTAAATGCAAAATTTCTCTAGTATATATCCCTACAAGTATTTTTTGATGTTTACTGTGCATTAGATTCCCTGGTTCTTAAATGTTCCTCTCTCTTGTGGTACTTTCCCTTCACCCAGTTATTTTCAAATGTTTTCTTTTTGAGGTAACCTATTGTGAGGCTACTTAAAAAACTTAGATATGTTCCACAAAACACGATTGTAGTTTAAATAGGTTTTGAGTTCTCATGTTTTATCTTTAAATTACATGCCAAATTTAACACATATATCACAATACATTGATTTTTAATATAAAAAAATGCTCTAAATTATTGATCTTCAGGTAAAGTGTGCAATTCAGTAAAATATGCCATACTTAAGCCACCACAAACCTTTGCAGGGCAAATTTCTCCATCTAACTTTGAAAGAAATAATTTCAATTCCATCACACCTAACTATGTACATGCATCATCCTTTTGTTTTTTTGTTTTTTGGGGTTTTTTGGTGTGGTTTTTTTTTTTTTTTTTTTTTTTATTTATTTATTTTACAGAGAGAGAGATCACAAGTAGGCAGAGAGGAAGGCAGAGAGAAAGGGTGAAGCAGGCTCCCTTCTGAGCAGAGAACCCAATGTGGGGCTCAATCCCAGGACCCTGAGATCATGACCTGAGTCGAAGGCAGAGGCTTTAACCAACTGAGCCACTCAAGTGCCCCTTAAAATAAGTATGCCTTCAGGGCGCCTGAGAGGCTCAGTCAGTTAAGTGTCTGGCTTTAGCTGAGGTCATGATCCCGGGGTCCTGGGATCGAGCCCTGCATCAGGATCCTTGCTCAGCTGGGAGCCTGCTGCTCTCTCTCTGCCAAATTAATAAATAAAAATTTAAAATACATAAATAAAATAAGTATGCCATAATGTCTCTGAAAAAAGCTTGTACCATTCAATAGACTGCTTTTTTAAATAGCATGCAAATACAACTGATATTTCTGCCTCTAAGAAGTTTGAAATTGAGAACAAGATGTAATACACAAATGACCAAAACAAAACAAAAATTCCATACAAATTATCTACAATGAATGAACAATATAACATTTAAGTTGAAATAAGACCAAACTTTTAAATGAAGATAATCAGGAAGATCTTCAGGATCTTCACGAAAAGGCAATATTTAAGCTGGTCATTACAAATGGATATGGTTTTAGCAGCATGGTAAACATGCTATGTTTCCATCGTAGCATGGAAACAAGAGTTTAGAAAGAAGAAAACATTTGAGCAATGACAGAAAACAGAAATTTATGAGGCCCTTTTCAGAAACAAAATAATTAATTCATTTTAATTGCCATATAAAATACATATAATAGATGAAGCTAAAAAACAGGAAAAGATTATAGAAAATCATGGGTTCTAATACTAAGGAAGTTAAAAACTTCCACACGAGATTCTTTGACGATTTTTAAACTGATAGTGACAAGATAAGAACTGTTCTTTAGAAAGTTATTTCGATATGGAGTGTGAAATGGTAAGAAAGTCACTCAGGAATTTAATAGCTATAATCAATATATTATGTTTCTGTCAATACTGTATGGCTTAAAAAATTATTCTCCAAGAGAACTGAGAGGATGCATTTCTTAAAAAAAAAAATCCCTTCAGATAGATACCTTTTAAACTATAGAATCAATATGATCACAATTGTTTCTGGAATGTGTAACATAAACACACATACATTCAAAATTAAGAAAGTGCAAGAAAAATCAATACTCGTTTCTTGATTTGCCTCACTATATTTTTTCCCTTTGCTCATCTTTCAGTTTCTTAAATTCCACATATGACTGAAATCATATAGTATTTGCCTTTCTCTGAGTGACTTATTTTGCTTAGCATAATAGTCTCTATCTCCATTCATGGCTCTGCAAATGGCAAGATTTTATTCCTTTTGATGGCTAAGTAATATTCCATTATATATACATAATATATATACACATATATAATATATATACACACATATATACATATATATAATATACACACATATATATACATATACCACATCTTCTTTACCTATCCTCAGTCAATAGACATTTAGGCTGTTTCCATAATTTGGCTAATGTAGATTATGCTGCTATAAACATTGGGAGGAGGATGTATCCTTTTTTTTTTTTTTAAGATTTTACTTATTTGACAGAGAGAGATCACAAGTAGGCAGAGAGGCAGGCGGGGAGGGGCAGCAGGCTCCATGCTGAGCAGAGAACCCAATGCGGGGCTCAATCCCAGGACCCTGGGATCATAACCTAAGTTGAAGGCAGAGGCTTTAACCCACTAAGCCACCCAGGCGCCCCTGATGTATCCCTTTGAATTAGTATTTTTGTATTCTTTGGACAAACACCTAGTAGTTTAAGTGTGGAATTATAGGATAGTTCTATTTTTAACTTTTTGAGGAACGTCCATACTATTTTCCAGACTGGTACCACTTTGCATTCCCACTACAATGCAGGAGGGTTCTCCTTTCTCCACATCCTTGCCAACATCTGTTGTTTCTTGTATTGTTGATTTTAGCCATTCTGACAGGTGTGAGGTAATCTCTCACTGTAGTTTTGATTTATATTTCCATGATGATGAGTGATGTTGAACACTGTTTCATGTACCTTTGGCCATCTGGAAGTCTTCTTTGGAAAAATGTGTACTCATGTCTTCTGCCCATTTTTTAATTGGATTATTCATTTTTGGGTGTTGAGTTTTATAAGTTTGCTATATATTTTGGATACTAATCCTTTATCAGATCTGTCATTTACAAATATTTTCTCCAATTCCACACACTGCCTTTTAGTTTTGTTGATTGCTTCCTTTGCTGTGCAGAACAAATGATGTTGGGAAAACTGGACAGCAACATGAAAAAGAATGAAACTGGACCACTTTCTTACATCATACACAAAAATAAATTCAAAATGGATTACAGACCTAAATGTGAGACGTGAAACCATTAAAACCCTAGAGGAGAACTCAGGCAGTAACCTCTTTGACATAAACCACAGCAAATTCTTACTAGGTAAGTCTCCTGAGGCAAGGGAAACAAAAGCAAAAATAAACTATTGGGACTTAATCAAAATAAAAAGTGTCTATCTTCTTTTTAAATCTATCCAATCCAGCATATAAAAAGAGGAAGATAATCCATATTTTGTGAAACTAGAGAAAAAGGAAAGCCTCAAACCCAAAACTATGAAAAATAGTTAAAATATGTCACATAAATAAATAAATAAATACTTAAATATGTTAAATAATGAGTGCTGGATTAAACTGAACAGAAGATAAACAAAGCTCCCCAGTAGAGTCTTAGAGGTCCAACCAGTGGTCCTATGCCTGGAATTGGAAATTCTGAGGACTACAGGGACACATGTTAGCCTGTATCACATGACATTGTAGCAAGACAGATGGGCTGAATAAGGAAACTTGAGTACACTCTATTAGTACTAGATGCAGGGGGTTAGCATAGAACTTTGGTGAAGAGCTAGAAGAAGGCAATCAGATTTGGAACTGGCAAAAAGACAGTGATAATGAAATATCCTAATTCTAAATTACCACAAAAAAAAGTATAAACCTGCAAAATACTGAGTTCACTGTGAGTCATAAAGAATTCTTATCTCAGTAAAAGTGAAAAGGATATCAATTATGTTCTGATTGGTGATAAATGTCCAAGGCATAAAATACAGTATAGTTGGTGGGGAAAAGTTGGTGAGAGTTCACCTTGCATTAATATCACTGGAGAGTATAGGTGGACTGAACCAGAACAGAGTCCAGAGGCTCAAATAATCACATCAGGATATTACTGCTTTCTGCATATACAAACTTTGACCTCCTCAGTATGATCTTTATTCTATTTTTTTTTTTTAGATTTTTTTTTTTAATTTATTTGACAGAGAGGGAACACAAGCAGAAGGAATGGCAGCGGGAGAAGCAGGCTTCCCGCAGAGCAGAGAGCCCGATGCGGGGCTCGATCCCAGGCTCCTGGGATCTGACCTGGGTCCAAGGCAGACGCTTAACGACTGAGCCACCCAGGTGCCCCAGTATGATCTTTATTCTTAGTGGGAATCTTCATGGTAACAAAGATGGCTACAGACTTATCACTAAAAATCTCTGCAAAGACAGCTCCTTATTCATCTTGATTTCAATAATTATTCAAGGATTTGATCTCATTCTATCTTGGTTTGTGTACTTTATTAAATCAATTATTATAATAATATGAGGTCATTTATTTAGTCATTAAGTAAGTTATGTCTAGAGCTGAAGGTTAAAGTCAGCCTCACTTAAACCATAAGAACCAAGTTTAGGACCGGTTGACTTTCTAAAGAAGGAACCATTAGTAAATAAAAAACTAAGGTACACAAGGCAAGCAAAAATAACAATGTCCCTTAGGACTCCTTAGGAAAAATAAATGATGAAATAAGTTTAATCAGAAAAGTAATGATGAAACCATGCTGAATGAACTGGGAATGAGGGTCAAATGTAGCTAAAAACAAAAATATATTAATGTTAAGAAATTATATTATGTTAAGGAATTATAGTTATTCACAGAACACTTATGTTATAAATCCTAGTGATAGAGAATTTAGAGTATAGTAAAATTGGAAAATAAAATGTAGCAGAGGGGACAGAATGTGAATTACAAGAAAATAAAGAAATACAAACTGACTTTACCATCTTTCATTGTAGGGTGCTAAAAAATTAAAAATGGTAAGTCAGAGTCACTTCAGAACAAAAACACATACCCTTAAGAGATTAATTAAGCATTCAACTGAAGAAGCCAGAAAAAAATTAATTCAAGGAAAGCAGATATAATTTAGTTTTTAAAATTGGACATTAATAAATAAAATGAAAAAATAATAAATTAGAAAACAAAAAGGGAAACATTTGAAAAACAATCCATCAGTTAAGTTAAATATAAGAGAATGCAAAAAAGAAAGAAAGCAGAAAATGTGGATGTTTTTTAAGAAAATATTAATTGCCTAAACTGACTCAAAAAGCAATTTATAAATAAAAACAAAGATACTGCTTAACCTCTGCAGGGTAAAGCAAGAAAATAACTTAACAAAATATTAATTTCACCCATTCTTCTATTCACATATTCTATTTCTATGGCTTTATCATAGAAATACAGTCTTACGGCTAATTCAAAAGATTTACATAGAGGGATACATGCTGGAACATTGTATATAATAGCTAAAAGTTGGAATTAACATAAATATTCATCTATAGGGACTAAGTATGGTAAATCGTTATTATTCATACAGAAGAATTCTAGTCAGTGGTTAACTATATTTATACATATTGACATGGATAGATCTCCCAGTTATGTTACTGAAAACAAAAATTCAAATAAAAACTATTTCTAAGAGAGATATACAACCCTTTGGAATATATTACACTTTATAAATACTACAGATGTATAGATTTTTATGTTATAGCTGTACAATAATTACAAACATATATGCATATTAACATATGGAAACTTCTGAAAAGACACAAAATGTTATCAATGGCCATTATACTAGTCATTAGAGTGACACAGGGTATTTATTAAGTGTAAAATTTCACTTTCTGTTGTAACTTTTTCTATATTTTATTTTATATTATTTATTTTTATATAATAATACATAAATAATAAAAAGTTATATACTCTACTTGAGATCTCATTTAACATGAGGCAATTGAGACTCAGAAAATATATTATACATTTATGTTATTTTTTTTCAGAAAAATAATTTCTGGGAAGACAGATAAAATGCTAAGAGTTTTGTAAATTTTTAAGATAATATTTTATTCAAAATTGTGTTATATGTCAAGATCATTAGTAAGTACTTTTTTTAGGATTTATTTATTTTTTAGAGAGAGAAAGAGAAAGAGTCAGGGTAGGGGGAGAGGTGGGGTAGAGAGAGAGGCAACAGAGTCTCAAGCAGACTCCATGCTGAGCACGGAGACCAAAATGGCTCAGTCTCAGGACTCTGAGATCATGACCTGAACTGAAACCAAGAGTGGGAAGCTCAATTGACTGTACCACCAAAGTGCCCTCCATTAGTAAGTACTTTTATCTAATTCATTATGTATGCTAGGTTTTATGCTAGATATAGAAAGAGAAGCACTTTAAGATGCCTGCTCTCAAGTATATTAGAATAGAATCATGTTTTTAAAGCAAACAACTATACAAGGCAAACTGTAAGTGTAAAATCAATAGATGAAGACTTAACCCCAATATTACACCAATTTAATTGAATTTTAAACTCTCATACTTCAAATTCTTTAAGTTTCTTCCTCCCCCCGCACCCACCCACCACAAGGTTTGATTTTACTAAACAGTCTATTTTCACTCTATTAATCGCATTAAATATCTAATTAATTTGCATCAAAATATATAGTTATTTTGTATTTATAGCCTATTTATTATCTTACCTTCCCACAAAAGAAATTACCCATATAGCTTACGGGGAATCCTGGAAACAAGAATTCTTTTTTAGAATATTTACACACATGGAATTATTCCCAGAATGCCTTTTGTTATGAAAGTAAGGAATTAATTTAGTCAAACCTGGGAATATTTAACTCAAAGATAAAATGCAAATGTTACCAAGTAAGTCTGGCACTCTTAAAATGCAGTGATTCTTAAATAACCAGAATGAGATCAATTTAAAGTAAGTTAATACATTTATTTCTAAAAACTGCAAAACTGTAAGGAAATGTTTAACCACCAAACAGGGTACTACTGCTAAGCATTCTGGCTTAAGGTTTTGTGGAAAAGACGAGAGCAAACAGCTTTCACCACACATCGAAGAGAGATGCCATAATTTAATTCTAAGCCTGAAATGAAGTAACAAACACTGCAGTACAATGTGACATATCCTTCATGATAGCATACAGTATTTCAGAGTTTTCAGAGCTAATTAGAAGCACATACCTTTCTTTATCTTAGCAAGTGAGAACAGAGTCAGCTTTTTGAGTTCTAGCCAGATGCTGATTTTATAACCTTAGTTATATAGGCTAACTGCTAACAGCTCAGGATCTGAGACTTTCCAAGTTATTTTTAGGACAAATCAGTTAACAAGCAGGTACAAACTTAAGCATAAATGAGCAGCAGGGCAGAGGCAGCCAAATGTCAGAAAAAGTCTCAGATGGTAGGACAAATTGTAATTATTCAACGCAGTTATGGACAGTGGTGAATAAAAATGAACCATTGCCAACTGCTATCTGGTCAAAGGTTTATTCTTTTCTGCAAAGAAGAAATCGAAAATGCATAGGAAACATGAACACACAATGCATGTCAGAGTAATTTATTCCTGCTGTCTTTCATGCAAACAGAAAACAGTCTCCTTTGATTTTCTGGAGCTTCCCCCATGTTATTGTATTAGCTATAATACTTACATTGTAGCTCTAATGAATATTACATCTTTGTTTTGTGATAGCTTATTTGTAATGACAAGGCTTCATATAATCCTTCGACATGTTGTAGAAGGCTCCAAGAAATCAACACAGTCATAAATCACTTCCACTATGACCATCACACCACAAACCTAGAGGCCTGGCCTCCACATAGAATTAATAGTCAGTGTCAGGGAAAGGCTCAAATGAATCTGTTCATTTGCTGTGAGGAAATTACATCAGCTTATCAGAATCTAGAGAATGACTAAATTGAGGGACAGAAAAGGCAATATTGCCAAAGACATGGCATTGTAGAGCCCTGGAACTTTTAGCTGCTACTCTGGTTTTCAATGCAGAATATGACAGCAAGAAGGGGGCCAAAAATCAAGAAGTTTGAGCTATTTTTATCAGTTTTTCAAACATGCCTCTTTATGTCTTATTGTGTATAGATTATTGATAAAAAAAAAGTGATATGGATACAAAACTTCTTCCCAAAATATTTTGTCTTAAAATGTTGTTTCTATCATTAAAAAGCAAATGTTTATTAAAATATGTTCTTCAAACTCTTCAAACAGAAGCAAACCAGCTATATACATTTTTGTTTTGTTTTGTTTTTTTATTACCAAGCAATTACTATCACTGTTCCTAATGGCACTCTATGTATTGGGGAAGATGAAAACTTACCTCCCACTCAGAACAGTCTGGGGAATAGTAAATTCAGTGCTCTGCTCTACTATAAAGAGAAGAAAAAAAAACAAAAACAAAACAAACAAACAAAAAAAACCTTGGAAGCTTCTTCCAGGGATGCTAGATCATGCTAGATCATTCTTTTCACTTCTGAGATACAGTAAAAGGTGGGTAAGTCATCAGACTAAACTTAACCAATCAACTTTCTCTCAATGAATTTGAATCATGAGGAGACTAAAACTGGAATTCGTTCATCCATCCTAACAAAGCAGAAATTGCCTAGCAATTAATGTCCTTGAAACTTTAAAGCTTTCCTTTGCTGTTTTTAATCTAATTCCCTAGCCCTGCCCATCAACCCTGTAAACTACGTCATGTCTACTCAGTAAGTTCAGTTTAACTTAGTTTAACTTAGCCAGAGTTACCTGATAGTACTTAAACCAAAGAACTCTAACTATAATAAGAATTTGGGGGAGAAAGTTCAAAAATGAATTGTTCTATGGCACTTCTATTGAAAAAGACAGGAAAAAGCACTACTATACAAATACTGATTCTAGAGAAAATTTTTCCTCATTATCTATGGATTACTAACTGATAGCAGCTAACCCAATATGTTTATCAATCTAAAGCATTCATAAACATAAGTGCAGCTGATGATGATAGTAGAGGTGGTCACTGGCAATGGCAACTGATATGTCAAACAGACACAATTCTTGTAATCGAAATGAATACCTGTCTCCCAATGCCACTTCATAATTTATTCAGTGTGACCAATGGATAGAACGATCACAGTTTTCTTGTATTGGATAATAAACAGTCTTCTATTACCTAGAACATACAACACAGTCACAAATGAGCCTTAGGATGAATAATATAATGTTGTCATCAAAACTCAGACTTGATTTAGAGTTAAATTTTCTCTTCTTCCCCAGCCAGGGCCAAGTTCCTAAAGCCTACTTGTCGTGTGGCACTGGTTTATGATCTCTCTTTCCCCCCAAGACTGCTAATAACTTGCTGCCTTGGTCAACAGCACTATTTTCCAATATTTCTATCTTTCCATCTGAAAGTACATGGTCGAATTATGTTTCTTGGCCCCTTTGTAACTGGGTGGAACTTCATCAACAGTTCTGGCCAATAAGCTCCAAGTGTGAAATAGCATGAGTTACATGGTTTATACAAATGCCTCCAAAACTTCTCTTTCCTTTATATGCAATGAACAGCAACATTGAAGACAGTGATTCTCCTGGGTCTCTTCTGAACAGAAACTCCTCTCCCACCCTCTCATGCCACTAACTAATAAGGAAAATTAATGGGCACGAGAAATAAACTATTCTTCTAAACCACTGAGATTGTAGAATTAACTGAGACCAGATAACCTAACCTCTTCTGATGGGATAAAGAGTGTTACAAGAACAAAACACACACACACATATGGTGGTTTAGGGGCTATGTGGCAAATAATGGAGAAGCTAATACTGGACCCTAGAAATGACAATTGAATTTATGATAACTAGAAAGATATTGACTCAATAAATTTGTAGTTTGAAGGGATGAGGTTGAAAAACAACATTATTAGTATATGTTGGTTGCTGATGGCTGGGTTTGGCAAACCTCTATAAGGAAGATGTTTATCAGAAAAAGATTAGCTGGTTTTTCAAAAGGAATGAGAAGGAATTAGGAAAGTCCTGAAATTTGGGAACTTCCAGGGCCAAAAGATGCAACTGCTTTTCATTACTTACTAGTAAAAAAAATTAAGAAAGTCTTAGAGTAATAAATGTTGATTCCAATTTAGCCTTATAGCAAGGATCAAAATAAGAGCATAGTCCTCGTATGTATTCCTAAGACTGCTACATACATTTTATTAGTCTTAGAGAAAATACTCAGTTAAAACTGTGGTACCAAATCATTTTGAATTAAACAACATGGCTAAGGGATGAAACCAATGACGGGGTTTCATCAAGTACATCTTTCCCATAGATGCATGAAAAGTTCAGAGTATCCATAATTAATTCAGGAGAGATGAAGAATCAAGAATGAGAGAGGGGCGCCTGGGTGGCTCAGTCGTTAAGCGTCTGCCTTCAGCCCAGGTCAGATCCCAGGGCCTGGGATCGAGCCCCGCATCGGGGTCTCTGCTCTGCAGGAAGCCTGCAGAGAAGCCTGCTTCTCCTGCTACCATTCCCTCTGCTTGTGTTCCCTCTCTCGCTGTGTTTCTCTGTCAAATAAAAAAAAAAAAAAAATCTTTAAAAAAAAAAAAAGAATGAGAGAAAACATATAAATATAGCAAATCTAAAGGATATTCGATAAAGGAATGGAAAATCTGGCTGTTGCAACATGGAGATGACTAAAATCAAACATTCCAGATTCTGATCACTAGAGGTTTCCTATGTCATTTACACAGTGCTACTGCCAAAAGTACCATCAGCTTGTTCTAAAGGAAACTGTGAACGTTCAAGACTGAAAAAGACCTTTGTATTCCCTAACATATATTGGTAAGAGGTATCCTGAGTAATGTTTAACCCCAAGAACAGACTTCCCAATACCTGTTGCTGATACTGTCAAAGGTTACTGGAAAAGAAACAGAGAGGATCCAGGGGCCAAAGAGAACAATACAGGTACTTGGTAGGGTAAGGGGACAAAAATCAAAACCTCATCCATTCTCCATCATCAGGACAGGGAGCATTTATAACATCTATTTTTAAGTCTTTCATAGGCTAGAACCTTTCCAAATGGGATTTTTATTATGATTATTGTGTTCCCATCTTCTACTATTGTAATTTGTCTATGAGGATAGCAGACAACTCTTCTTTTTTAATTCACTGTCCTCCATGTCAAGAAAAAAATACATCAAATCTGATGTAGAGACTACTAGTCATCACCCAGGAATCTTAAACTTGGGAGTTAGATGCCAAAAATGAGAAAGACTTTGGGGTGCCACCTGTTGAGAAGGTGGTGGTATATTTTACTAAGAGAAAGTAAATAAATTATTTTTGGCTAGATAATAAAAATTTTTAGTGATGTTTATCAAATATTTCTCACACTCAATCTTCAACATAGCATTATTCATCTTGATATTATAATTAAGTGGGCCACCCAACCTAATTCTGGACAAGATGCAACTGAAAATGTTGTCAGTCTAGTTCTGGACAAAATGTGAGCTCTTCCTGAGTCTCTTTTACACAAAATTTTCAATGTTTTTGAAGGTTCAAGCTCCATCTATCTGGATCCCCAAATAAGTACAATAAAGCAATGACTTCCTATAATGTTGCATAGGGCATGGGATACAAATAAGAAAATAACTTTTTTGTTTTAGGCCAATGTGATTTAGGATTTAATTGTAATGTGAACTCACCTACTTTAATATATACACAAAGTTTCTGGCTCCTTGAAATTGGAACAGAGGAAGGTATGAGGGAAAGGAATATGTTAAGTTCTTATCTATTTGAACAGGATTCTATATCCTCTGGGAATGGCTAAAAATTAAAAGTGAATTTTTCTCTTGCAGGAATTTTAGTAGATTCTCAAGAAATTTTCCTGATGGACTCCTCTTACCCTAACCCTTTTGTTTTGGCTGACTGTTCTTGTATCACATCAGCCTCAGGTTTTTTCCTAGGTCCACCTATCATAGATTTCTTTCTGGGGGCCCTGCATCCTCTACTAGAGACCATTTTGGACAAATCCCTTTTAATACATACCTACACCCTACTGGGTGTTGCACAACTAATCCCTGGAGATGGTGCACTTTTATTCACCAATAGCAGTTTGCTCACTTGCTTCTTGAAGTAGCAGTAGCCCTCTCTACACTGTGGCTTCAGGGTGTGTGAGCCTTTAGTTATCTCGCATGTGTGTCAAACACCCCAATCAATGTGCTTCCATATTCCCTGCAGCACACACCAAGTTTTCAGATTTGCTCTTTTGAAATTAATGCACACAAGGATTGAAATTAGAGGGAAACAACTCAAGCTATCTCTAATGGAGGTGTGAATGAGACTCAAAGCAGTTCAGCAACTGTATCCAAAACAAATCTCTTCACAAACCTCCCTTTTATTGACCCTTTTATCCACTCATTGTGAATTTTACAACTGTGAATCTTACAACTGTGTATTCTTTTATGTCACTTGAAAATGTGCAATCTAATCTGGTACTTCTCTATGGAATTTTTATCTATTATAATTTGGCATGCAAGATGAAATGTATAATTTAACATGGTTTCACATAATAGCATGTATCATTTACTGATCACTAAATATGCTAATAACTGCACCAAATACTTAAAAGCTTAAAACTATTGGGGTACCGGGTGGCTTAGTCAGTTAGGCATCTGACTCTTGATTTCAGCTCAAGTCATGATCATTGGTTTGTGAGATGGAGCCCAGGGGTTGGGGTCCAGCACTGCACTCACTGGGGAGTCTGCTAGAAATTTTCTCTCTCTCTGCCCCACCCACAGCTCATCCATGTGCACACACACGTGCACTCCCTCTCTCTCTAAAAGAGATAATAAATAAATAAATAAATAAATAAATAAATAAATAAATAAAGATAGATAAATCTTTAAAAAAAAAAAGGTTTCAAACTGTTCTCTTTTAAGTCTCACAAAGTCTTTATGAAGCTGGCTTATTATTCCAAACAAGGTGAGAACCCTTAGGTTTGGATAGGTTTAATATTCAACTGCTCAGAGTTTTATTTATTTATTTATTTTTGGCATGGTTTTAACCACGATGCTACATTAATTGTCATTAAGTGATATGCATGTTAGTTACTGGAAATAAATATAGGGGAAAACGGGCCTTATTCCTATTAGGTTTTCTATATATATTTGGCACACTTTAGATATGACTACAGAGAGAAAAGGGATAGCCTCACTTTCGATTGTCTAAAGTGCTATACTTTATTTTACAAAATTTTAAATATGAATGCTCTACAGGTGTCTCTATCAATATATTTCACTTCCCAGTTTCTTGTAATACTGCAAAATGGAAAGTATTATATCAATACTGAGAAATGTCTATTTCAATAGTAAATATGTCATCTCACTCATAATTTTCTGGCAATAGACTTTTTTTAAAAAAAAGTATATCCAAGTATTCTATGTTCTTTATAATTATGAGAACAGCTTGAAAGTTTCACATTTAAAAAGGGATTTCCCCTCAGTTTTCTCTCTGACACCACCCACCCTTCCTGCCTTCTGTTTGTTCTTTGCAAGCTTGTTCTGTTCATTCTCGTTACAGTTACTTGCTGTTAGTCAAAAGGCTGACTTATGGCACCTGTCACCCCAAATGCTTGAGAGCAGCACAGTAAAGGATTACACGGGATTAAACTGCTCTTCTGAATACGTGAATATATCCTCTTTGGTATTAATTGTTTATTTTGCAGTTAGTGTGACTGCAGGCCAGCTGGTTTTCTCGCTGAGCTTCTTCATCAAGCACATGCCAACTGACACTTGAAAGTGCTCTGAACTTCACAAATGTGTGCCTTTAAGACTTAGGCTGTCATTTAGCCTACAACAAGCAGTCATGCCCATTTCTTCAGACACATGACTTCAGCAGATTTAAGGCTGAGCAGCAAGTATTGCCCTTGAAGCTAAAGGATAAATGGCAAATATGTGGAATAATAAATATCTTCATAACCTTCTTTTACAGTTACTTTAAAATGGGTTTGGTTGCTTCTACTTACTGCCTTTTAAGTGGAGCTCTGTTTAAATTTCTTAATTAATTTTAATAATCATATAAAATTAATATATATATATAATAAAAGTGTTTTATTTTAAAACGGAAGACTTCTTTGTTCTTCCACATGTGATTTTTATGACCTGTATACCAAAACAATTGACTATACAAGAATTTGATATATTAAAAAACTATACCTATATTTATACCACTTTAAGTAATTTTCATTATAAAAAGTTGAGTTCAGTTAAATGACATTTTTTTTCTGTGAGATGCATGGATATAGGACACAAAAATCACAAATCACATTTGCATTTCATTTTTAAATTAGTTGTTTCATTTTTTGAAGAGACATTCAAGGTCACAGCCCTAGGAAAGGTTTTCAATATGTGATTGTGCTTCCATCTGTGCCTTGGAGACCACAGAAAAGGATCTTATCTCAGAATTCAATTTAAATAACATTCTGAGCACCCCACTCTGTCTTCTCTAAACCAAATATGCCTGCCAAAGATGTTGAGGGACAAGTATCCCTCATTTAATTGTAAGTAGATTGCTTTCAAGTTTATAGATGAACTGAGAAAATTTTTAATTCATTATCTCTTAAAAAAAAACACAAGGGCAATGGGCAAAGGGAATATGCAAACCATATACTTGGAATTTATGATTATCCACAATGAAAGAAAGAAAGGTAGTTTTATAGGGTGTGTAGAGGAAAGCAATTTAGAATTTGAGGGGATGGTGGAGGTTAGTGTCAGGGAAAGAAGAGAAACTTAAAAGAGAAAAAAAATCAAGACTTTCTTCTCTTCCTTATAGAAGGGTGTCTTGCTTAAAACACTGTTATGAACACTATTCTGTGTTCCAAAGCCGATTAGCTTAATTTAAGAACATAAGCATCTATGACCTGTTAACCTTACTATGTTGTTAAAAGGAACCAACTTTTTTCTCAAAGAAGAGCTCATTTCTTTTTTCTGTATGATTATCATATCACCTAGAAGATTTTCTGGATTTCACTGAAAATGTAATATCTTAAGCCATTAAAACTTTAAGCTATCAAAACTTACTTAAAAGCTATAGATGCTGTTTGCTTTGTGTTTTCTAATTCCGACTCTCCTTCTGTAATAAACAACACACAGTGTCACCCCTGGAAAGCCTGAATGTTTGTACAGACACAGCATAAGAGACTTATAAGGATCTACGTTTTAGAGGCAGGGACTCTAAAACATGACAGTGATTTGTATTAGAATAAAAAAGACAAAAGGCCAACAAGAACACTGGGAAGAAGAAAGAAATAGCAAGGATTATTAGCCACAAAATCAGTATAATAATCTATACTGGGGTTCAAAGCCCTGGCAAAGAATAGTGGTATTTTAAATTGTCAACTCCTGTAGGCTTTTAGTAATAACGTATTTACCTAGAATCTATCGTATCAGATCTACATAGAGAATAGCAATCAAAATAGCATTATTCTTTCTTTATAGTTATACATGGAGTTGACAGTACAATTTGGCAGTACTGGCTGTTTACATTTTCTTCTTCCAAAAGAAATGTGTGCTGAAATACAATGTCCCTCACCAAATTTTTCAAAATAGTTTTGAACAAAACCATAAATACTGTCTGCCATTGTTGCTTACACTTAAGGAACACAGTTCAATACATAAAATAGGGTGAAATGGAAAGAAAGACCAAAGATAAAACAGCTCCCCAACTTAAAAGAACATAAAAAATCCCTTTGAAGTCACATTGTTTATTATCAATGAATGTTGCAGGCATTTACCATACATGAGATTTGTGCATATATTTAGAATTTAGGGATTCTGTGTTCATTATAGCAAGCCATTAAACATCAGCTACAACAAAGCCATCTGTCCCGCTGGCTCTCTTCATATCAAAAAATCTGCTGGTAGAAATGCCAGACTTAGAAAATAATAAAATGATAATAATTAAAAAAAACTAGTTACTAGAGAAGATTAAGTTCATAAAACAGGAAAACATAAAAATAAAAACATAAAATATTATTCATTCATTTAAAAATATATCATTCATTCAAAAATATATTCATTAAAGCAGGCACTATTTTAGGCACTGGGAGTACAGCACTGAACAAAATAGACAAGCATTACTTCCCTGAAGAGCTTACAGGTTCCTGGAGGAAGGAGACAATAAATAGCATAAATACATAAAATATACAGATGGTCCCTGACTTACGATGGTTTAACTTAGGCTTTTTTGACTTTATGATAGCACAGAAGTGATAGAGATTAACTAGAAATCGATTTCCAATTTTGAATTTTGATCTTTTCCCATGTTATTGATAATGTGTACAAAGTTCTCTCTTGATTCTGGGCAGTGGCAGTGAGCCACAGCTCCCAGTCGACCATGTGATCACGAGAGCAAACATCCATACACTTACAACCATTCTAAACCCATACAAAAAACTATTCTGTTTTTCACTCTCAGTATAGTATTCAATAAATTACATCTTATAATAAAATATGATTTGTGTGAAATTATTTTGCCCAACTGTAGGCTAATATAAGTGTTCTGAACATGTTTAAGGTACATAAAGCTAAGCTATGATATTCGGTAGGTTAGGTGCACTAAATACATTTTCAACTTCACGTATTTTCAAACTTATAATGGGTTTATCAGTAGGTAGCCCCATCATAAAATCAAGGAAGATGTGTACAGACTTTTAGATAGTGATAAACACTACAGAGAAGGGGAATAGAAAATGTGTTTGGACAATAAGGATTTAAAATGGCTAAAATTAATAAAACAGGAAACAACAATGTTGGTGAGTGTGTAGAAAAAGGGCAACATTTTTACACTGTTGGTGGGAATGCAAGCTGGTACAGCTACTCTGGAAAATAATATGGAGATTCCTCAAGAAGTTAAAAATAGAGCTACCCTATGAGCCAGCAATTGTACTACTGGGTATTTATCCCAAAGATACAGATATAGTGAAAAGAAGGGGCACATATACCCTAATGTTCATAGCAGCAATATCCGCAAGAGCCAAACTGTGGAAGGAGCTGAGATATCCTTCAACAGATGAATGGATAAAGAAGATGTGGTCCATATATGTGATGGAATATTACTCATCCATCAAAAAGGATGAATACCTACCATTTACATCAACGTGGATGGAACTGGAGGATATTATGCTAAGTGAAGTAAGTCAATCAGAGAAAGACAATTATCATACGGTTTCAATTATATGTGGAATATAAGAAATAGTGTAGAGGATCATAGGGGAAGGGGAGGGAAAACTGAATGGAAAAAAATCAGAAAGGGAGACAAACCTGAGAGACTCTTGACTCCAGGAAACAAACTGAGGGTTGCAGCAGGGGAGGTGGGTGGGGGGATGGAGTAACTGGGTGATGGGCATTAAGGAGGGCACATGATGTGACGAGCACTAGGTGTTATACACAACTGATGAATCACTGAACACTACATCAGAAACTAATGACGTACTATAAGTGGGCTAATTGAATTTAAATTTAAAAAATAAATAAATAAGTAAAATGTTAGAGTAGTCTGAGGAGACCTTATTGAATAAATCCCTAAATGAAAGGAGAATGGAAGTCATGCAGATATCTGTAGGATGAATATTTCAAACAGTGGAAATAACAATGTAAAAAGAGAAGGCCAAGTTGGTTGGAACAGTATGAGCAAAGGAGAGAGACTAGGAGGTGAGGTAAGAGGTAATGGCCAGCCACATATGTAAGAACTTACTGGCCCTTTTAATGAATTTTTTTTTTTTAATGACATGAGGGTTTACGCAGTGGGGTGACACTCTTGCTGCTGTGTTGATAGCAGGTAGTGGGAGACAGAGAAAATGAAAGAGAGACTAGCTGGAAGCCATCCCGCACAGCTTCATTTTGTCCTTCCACCTTTACTCTCTACCTTTTTCACCCTTTTCTTTCCTGTAGGAAGGTGACCTGTGTATACTCAACCAGCAGACCTCCCAGGAAAATCTAGGAAGAGATCAGAGGAAGGAAGAAATGTGAGGTTGGTACTTCCTTGGATTTAGAGTTGCCTGTGCCTAGTTATATTATTCAATGAAAGGTCACTGATCCTTTCAAATCTACCAAATTAAATCAACTTTCTAAAGTTGGGTTGGTCCAATTATCCTCATTTATATTAGCATCCTACAGTTGTCCTAACAAAGTACCACAAACAGAAAGGCTTAAATAACAAAATTTATTGTCTCACTTTTCTCAGGATGGAAGCCTAAATCAAGGTGTCAGCAGGGTTAGTTCCTTTAGAGGGCCATGAAGGAAAATCTATTCCATGGCTCTCTTCTAATTTCCAGTACTCTCAGGTGTTCTCTGGTTACAGATGATGTTATCCTTGTGTCTTCACATTGTTTTCCCTCAGCACATGTCAATTCTGTGTCCAAATTTCCCCTTTTTATAAGGATACCAGTCATCTGGCGTGAAGCCCATCCCAATGACCTCATTTTAACTTACTTACCACAAATAACCTATTTCCAAAGAAAGTCACATTCACAGATACCGGGGATTAGGACTTCAGTATCTCCCCCTCGCCACCATTGGGAAGACATGTCAACCCATAAAATTAGTCTCCCAGGCTCAGGAATGAAAATTACCTAGCTGTCACTAGTTCCAGTTCTGATTTTCTTAAAACTCATACTTATGTAAAATGTCTTTGCAAAGAAAACTTGTTAACTATCATATTTGAGTATGTCATCTATTTACTCTTGGGATTCTAGTTATATACACTAAGAGAAATGGTGGTAACTTGCACCAGAATGCTGGCAATAGAATTAATGAGATGTGGTCACCAATCTGAATATAATTTTGAAGATGAGGCAACAGGACCTGTCGAAGAATTGAATACAAGTGGGGTATGACAGAATGAGGTAAGTCTGTGATTTGTGATCTAAATAACTGAAGAATAGTGTTGCTATCTACTGAGATAGAGAAGGCTATCAAAACAGCTGGTTGAGGGGAAGTATGATATCAAAAACTCAGTTTTGAATATGTGAATTCTGAGATGCCCATTAAACAAATAAGATATATGTTTCAAATTTAGGAAGAGGTAAGAGGTCTGGCAATGAACATTTGAGAATCATCAGTCTACAGACAGCATTTAAATCTACTGGGCTGAATGAAAATCAGAAAAGGATTAAGTGTAAACAGAAAAGAAATTCAAAGGGCTAACTCTTAGAACTTTCAAATTTATAGATAAATGAATAGCAACCAATAAAGTTGACTAAGAAGGAGTAGCCATAAAAATAGAAGGAAACTCAGGCAATTTGTGGGTCAGCAGGAAATAGAAAGCATTTTCAGGAAAGAGAGTGTTCAACTGTATCAAATACTGCTGGTAAATCAAGTAAGGTAAGTTCTGAGAAATGGTCCTTGTATTGCATTAAAATTTATGGAAATAAGTCAAAGACTGAGACAGGTAGCACAGGTATAGTCCTGTGCACAAGGTATAGCTTTTGTGCTTGAGGCCCAAGTTAAACAAGACAGTTGTGGAACTAACATAAGAAAGGTTAAAACAAGAGTGTCACATGCTGTTTACAAGGGATATCTGTTCCTATAGAATTCATTTTATGCCATTTTAAAACTTAACTATTAACTTTAACTTAGCAATGGTTTTTCCTAAGGAGCAGAATTGACTGGAAGGGAGTATAATTTTATGACTTTGTGAAGTTCTATATTATTGAGATGTTTCGTAAAAAAAAAAAAAAAAAAAGTGCTGTTTTTATAATTAAAACTAACAAGAACACATTAAAAAACATATGTAGGACTGGATCAACTTTCAGTATGACAGAATAAAGAGCTCTGTTGACCCACTCCAAGGTAAGACTGGTGAAATTTGTTTTAAAAAACAATTATTTAAAGACTCTGGAAATGGTTCCCAGGGCTTTTACTCTCCCCAGCTCCTAGCCTAGGGCTCTTTCTGGGAGAAGCAAGACTTCAACTTTTCTCATCCCACCCCTAGTGGCCTGTTACTGACGCTAACTCCTGGGCAAGTAAGTCAGGAATAATATTTTTAAACACATCTTTCTTATGAAAAACAAAAAAAAAATCATTTTATGGTTATATGAAATTATCATTTTTTCTTTTCATTTCTTGAAAGAATAGACTGCTGCATTCTCATAATGGAATTCACAAGTATAAAAGGTCCACCTAGACAGCTGACCTGAACTAGAACATGTTCTTGTGTATGAATAATATGTAGTTAATATGATTCAGTAACATATACTTTTTCATGAAAATTTTACTATGACTACTGCAGGAATAATGTAATGTGAAATTCATTTTTCAAAACACAAAGTACCTGTCTCCTCAGAAAATATATCATTAGAACAGATTTAAGGCAAAATTCAAACTATTTCTACACCTTTTTCCCCCATCTCCCAAATACTTCCCAGGCTCTCCTTATTATAACTTCCCTAACTGTTCCTGATCACTGTTTTTTTTTTTTTTAATTGAAGTATAATTAACATACAGTGCTATATTAGTTTCAGGTGTACAATATTATACAACACTGCTATACAATACTCAGTGCTCATTACCATAAGTATGTTTTTAATCCCTTTAGATATTTTATCTCTCCACCCACCCACCTCTCCTCCATGTCAATCACCAGTTTGTTCTCTGTATTTAAAAGTTTGTCTCTTTTTTTCCTCTATTTGTTTAGTTGTTTTGTTTCTTAAATTCCACATATGAGTGAAATAATATGGTATTTGTCCTTCTCTGACTGACTTATTTCACTTAGCATATACATTGTAGGTCCAATCATGTTGCTGCAAATGGAAAGATCGCATGCTTTTTGTGGCTGAGTAATATTCCACTGTGGAATATTTACACACACAGTGGAATATTTAATACACTCACACACACACACACACACACACACACACACAGAGGACAAACACCCATCTCTTCTTTATTCATTCAACTATATTTCTGAGGCTTTTTCCCCATCTCCCAAATATTACCCAGGCTCTAGTCTCTATTTTAACCCTCCAATCAGTTCCTGATTACATTTGTGAACATTACAGTATATTAGAAAGGAATTGGGAATTCTCTTCAGCTTTCATCACATCTTTTTCCACTCCCTACTTCTTCTCACATACCTTTCAACTTCACTAAAACATGTTGCTTTTTATTTTCTATGATTCTTTAAAGAGTTACAATTAATTGTTCAAACTCTCAATTCTTTTAGGAATATAGCTGGACAATCAGCTCTAACTTTCAAGATTTATGTAATATTACACTCCTTAAGGTATTTCAATGTGAAATGAAAATATCAGTATGTACAGACTATAAGACTTATCATTTAAACATTTCGTTTTACTTAGAAATATATTATGCTATGGTCTATGAGGTAGAGAGAAGATAATAATTCAAGAAATACTTAATAAGCATCTACTGTGCGAGGCTATGGACATACATATTTGATTAAGATCGGTGTAGAGTTTAGAGTATTGGAAATATTTTAAATCATTCACATGTACTGAAGTGGGGGGATCAGAGAGGATAGTGCATTATTTATTCAAAGTTATTCTATTACTAGTGGTGGAGCTTATACAGTTTCAATCACTCCAAAGTTAGTTTTCAAATAACTCTTACATAATACCCTATTTTACTGAATTATCTCCATCTGCATAGATAGATAAACCACAACGGTCTAAAATTACGAACTATTGTTCTTAGAGTATATTCAAAAAAATCACTTAGAGTTGATTACTAACATGGAGAAATCAAGAGTTTTGGAGAAAAAGAAAACTTCAGTTTGAATATGGTTCCCATTTACTTAGGAGAGTAGATGTTGAAGGGATATTAGTAAATCTTTTATACATTAAAAAAAAATAGTTATGAAGGCTTCATTCTCCCCATCTGCTTTAATGGAACTATGGTAGAGAGAGAAATGGACCCACAAAGATGTCTGCATTCTAGTCTCCCGAATCTGTAAATGTGTTATCTTCAATGGCAAAAAAGACTTCACAGATGTGACTAATTTAAGGATCCAGAGATGGGGATATTATTTCAGATTATCTAGGGTGGCCCAATGTAATCCCTACGGTCCTTATAAAAGGGAACAAAAAGATAAAATTCAGAATAAAGAGATGGATTAATAGAAACTAATGACATTGTTGGAAGAATCATGAGCCAAGGAATGTAGAGTGGACTTCTGACCACTACAATTATAATAAATGTGTGCTGTTTTAAGCCACTAAGTTTGTGGTAATTTGTTATAGCAGCAATAAGAAACTAATGCAGAACCTACTGTTATAACATACTAAATGAACTTTAAAGAGAGCCAAGAAAACAAAGAAGCTATGAAAAGTTCGATTCCCAGGCAAAGATAAACTGAGTCTGTTATCTCTTGATCAAATTTTCTTCTAGCTATCCCCTTACTCTCATTCCACTGTATTGGCTACAATGAGATTTCACAAATTAAAGGCTTTTATTTAGAGTAAATGTTCACATTTATTGATATTTACCCTATTTTATGTATGGTTCTAAGGGCAGTAATAGAGTATATCATTTACTACTCCCAAAGAGATAAGGTAGAATGAAGTACTCACTCTTATTATTTGATAATGGATATGGAGAAATTCAGGCATGGAAAGAAACCTGCCTAACATCAAGCAATTAAAAGACGTGCTGCCACAGGTTTAAGCTAATAGATAACTAGACTAGAGAGGCATCCTTCTCACATTTAACCATTCAAAACTATAAACATCACTTATAACTTGGTAAGAATTATGGCATCAGGTCACTTTCTAGACAATACCTAGTAGATTTTAGTACAAAAGAAATGAACACATTTGATGCAAAGAGGGTAATGTAAGTTGGCTTTGAGTCGTTTACAAATTATATGGCTAAGGATGCTGAGTATTTATGAAAAACAGACATTAAGAAGCAGTTACGAGAAAGGAATAAAATTAAGGTAGGTATATTTTAAAAACAAACTTTTATTTTCCTTTTGATGTTCCCCAAGATTAGCCAGACCTCACAAACACAAAAGGAAACTCATCCTCTCTTAAATCAAGCCCAAATGCTCTGGGGTCTCATATCCCAAGTCTTTATTCCCATTACTATATATTAGCAACATATTTTATTTTTAGAAATTGTGATTTAAAACCAAGCAACTATTTATAACATTATTTTAGGAGAAAAATGTATTCTAAGTTCCAAATAGCCAACTGACAAATAAATTTTAAATGACAAGTAGTGTAGGGGATTTTAGAGATTGCCTGTGGGATAATATGGCAAGTAAAACAAAACATAAACAAAAAGTTAATCAGCTGAAAATACTCATAACTTAGTGTCCTTCAGTTATTCGGAAGGAAAAAACAAAACAAAACGGTTGTCTTCCCCAGATGAAGCTTAATCACTTTGTCTTAAGGCAGTCTAAGATGGCAATATAGGAAGAGTCTGAACTCACCTGCTCCCACAGACATGCTGAATCTGTAGCTACATATGAAAGAACTCCTTCTGAAAAAGAAACCTAGCTAAACAGCTCCTTTACAGCAAATGGTAAGAGGGCCAAACTGAGATGAGTAGGAGAGGCAGAGATACAGTCCCACTGAAATTCAATGCCCTTAACAGCAACCACAATTGGGAGGATCTCCCAAATCGAGAGTTTCCACCTGAGGAGTGAGGAGTTTGTGCCCACATCAGGCACCCAAACCCTTAGAACCTGAAATAGAGAGACAAGCCCCCAAAACATCTGTCTTTGAAAATCAACAGGGCAAACAATTGATCCACACCAAGACACATTATGATTAAACTGCACAAAAGTAAAGGCAACAAAAGCAAAAATAAACAAGTGAAACTACCAAACTAAAAAGCTTTTTCACTGAAAGAAAGCCATCAACAAAATGAAAAGACAACCTAATGAGCAGGAGAAAATATATGCAATTCATATACCTGATAAGGAGTGAATATCCCAAATATATAAAGAACTCACACAATTCAATACCAAAGAAAGCAAAGCAAACAATCTGAGTTAAAAGTGAGTAGAGGATCTGAATAGACATTTTCCCGAAGAAGACATATAGATGGCTAATAGGCACATAAAAAGATGTTCAAATGAGTCATTATCAGGGAAATGCAAATTAAAACTACAATGAGGTATTACTTCACACATGGTGTATAGTGAGTATCAAAAAGATAAGAAAGAACAAGTGCTGTCAAGACTGTTAGGAAAAGGAACCTTAATGTGTTATGAAATGGGAATATAAATCGGTATAACCACTATGGAAAACAGTGTGGAGATTCCTCAGAAAATTAAAAATAGAACTATCATATTATCCAAATTCCACTTCTGGGTATTTATCAGAAGAGAATGGAAACAAAAATCTGAAAAGATACATGCACCTCTATATTAACTGCAGCAATATTTACAATAGCCAATATATGGAAACAATGTAAGTGTCCATCAAATGATGAATGGATAAAGATGTGATAGATACACACACACACACACACACACACACATTGAAATACTTCTGAGCCCTAAAAAAGAATAAAATCTTGCCATGTGCCACATGGATAGACTTGAGGGTATTATGCTAAATGAAATAAATCTGACAGAGAAAAATACTGTATCATATCATACCTTATATGTAGAATCTAAGATGAAACAAAACAAAACAAAATAATGAATAAAACAAAACAAAATAATGAATAAAACAAAAGAAAACTCACAGATACACAAAACAGAATGGTGGTTGCCAGAGGGGAAGACAGGCTAGGGAGTGGGTAAAATGCATGAAGGAGGTCAAAAGTACAAAATAAATAAGTCATAGGCATGTAATATATAGCATGATGACTATAATCAATAATATTATAGTGCATATTTGAAAGTTGCCAAGAGAGTAAAACTTAGAAGTTCTCATCAAAAGAAAAAGGTAATTTTTTTTTAATTTTAGATCTTTTTCCTACTTTTGTTCTCAAAATTCAGCATACCACTTTTGAATATACAACTATTGAAACTTTCATACAATAGGACTCCTTTCTAGACATTTCATGAAGAATTAATTACCTGACAGAAATTTTTAACTAACTGTTTAAACTTAAGATTTCTCTGTAGAACAACTAACATATTTACTAGATTTGTTACAATAAACACTTAATAAAATCCACTCTCCCTTTTAAATTACACTAGTTCCACCTCTAAATTGTCTAGCCAGGTACTCTTAAGTATTTTTAAAATATCTTTCCTAGACCAATGACTATGATTTTCTTGCAAGTGTCTACATAAGACAACAATGTTCTGTTTTTCAAGTGAGAAACTTTGATAAAAATAAAACAATCATTATCCCTTAGAATTCAACCCATATCTTGAAAAGGACACTTATATTTGAACAAATTTGAAGATGAAAAAGGCAATAAAGTTGTCTTAACACTTTAAAAGAACATGATTAGTATGTTCCTATCGTATTTCAGAGTATGTAAAGCAGTGTATAATCTGGTTTCTAACAATGTCTTAGGGCCCATGCTTTCCTAATTAATATTGATTTTCTAGATTATTTGTGTATGATATCCAATTAGAGGTTATTATGAGATTACTTTCATCTTTCAAAACATTTACTTTGATTCTTTTTATCTAATAATGCTGATGGAGTCCTGTTGTAAGGACTGGTAAGCCAGTTACATTGTCAAGAATGATGATAGTGAACAGTGATCTGGGTCCCGTTTATCTATGGCCCTTCCTGAGGAAAAGACAGTTGAACTGAAAACATAATGAAAATCTGTTACTGCATCCATAAAGGGAGAGATAAAGTTACTTTCCATGTAAATACATTCTCAAGAGAACCAGATGACATTAGCAAAAATGCCAGAATAAGAATCTCCAAAAATTCTCTTCTATATATACACAATTATAAATCTATAAAATATTGTCAGAATCAACATCTTCAGGACTCTGGAAATTAGGCAAAGACTTACAGCAATTCTTGGGAGTGTTTATTCAAGAAAAACAGCTGAATCTCAGTAAAACTAGTGAGCTTTGTGGCATTTTTAACTTGTCTTGATCATAATCCCAACTCCCCATCTTGGTGGTAGCCTTGCAAACCACCAGGCTGCAATCACAATCAAATCTAGCAGCATGGCAGTGAAAAGAGGGCCAGAACACTGTTAGAGCACTTCCAAAGCTCCATTTGCAAACAAATGTTAAGTATTTGACTTGAGTGATACCAAAGAAGGCCTCACTTGCAAAACTGCTTTTATTTGACCTCACTCTGAACTAACCCAATGTGAAAAGCCTTCCCCTGGAGTATGTACTAAAAAAGTTACAGGTAATTATTTAAATTTGCAGCTCCCTGGAGTAGTGGGAAAGAATTGGGGCAAGTCAAAGACTAACCAAAACCTTTATAAAGAAAACCTACAGAATGAGATGCCCACAAGGTCTTTGAAAAGTTCCAATATATTGCTGGGAATCTAGAAGGCTGTAGGCATTCACTGGGTTATGCACTTGCCAAGGACTCTGCACATACTTAGAAAAGACCTGAGAAGGCCCTAAAATCTCACCTCTGGCTGACTTTAGGCTTTGTTCAAGCAGTAAGTGAAGGCTAATTAATGGGGAATATTTCAACTATCTAAATGGGTATTGAAGATATACCTCACAATACAGAACCACTCTCAGAAAAGACAAAGACAAAATCTCTACCCAAACATTAGCTGACAATTAAGCTAAGTGAGCAAGGATGGAAGATGTAGACTTAACAGAATTAGTTCAGAAAAGTCCCAAAAATACAGCAACAACAATAAACTCTGGCAAAGATAGGGGAATGGGGTATTAGGATTTCCAAAGTTGCCATGTTATATTATTTAAAATGTCTGGTTTTCAAAAACAGCAATAAAAAATTAGTCTTAAGAAGAAACAAAGTTGCATAGACATTATGCAGGAAGATAAAAGCAATTAATAAAACTTATCTCTGAAAAGCCTGGACATTGTACTTATAAGGCAAATAAATCAGATAGTCTATTTTAAATATGTTTGAAAAGTAAAGGACGCCACGTCCAAAGAAATAAAAGAAAGTATGACAATACTGTTTCACCAAATGGAGAATACCAGTAAAGAGATAGAAACTATAAAAAAGAGGCAAATAAAAATTTGGGGGCTTGGAAGTAAAAAACTAAAGTGAAATCTGTACTGGAGGAGAGTGGGACTAAAAAGAAGATTTAAGGAGAGAGAAGAACCAACAAAATTGAAGATAGATCAATTTAGATTACACAGACTAAGGAAGAAAAAGGAGAAAGAATGAAGAAAAATGAACTGACTCTCAGAGACCTATGAAACACCATTAATTCATAATGGGAGTATCAGAGAAGAGGAGAGATATAAAGGAGAAAAATTATTTGGAGAAATAATTTGCCACAAATTTCCAAAATTTAATGAAAAATATAAACCTATACTACATTTCCAAGAAATCCAACACATTTACAGATAGGAAAAACAAAAACAAAAACAAAACATCAGAGATCTACACCTAGACAAACTGCCAAAGCCAAAAAGGCAGAGGGAATCATGAAAGAACTAAGACTTATCATGTATGATGGATTCTCAATAAGATTAACAGCTGATTTTTCATTAGAAACCAGGGAGGCCAGAAGGCAGTGGGAACATATACTGAAGGTGCTGAAAGAAAAACCAACAAACCAAAAAAATGTCAAACAAAAATTTTGTATCCAGCAAAGTGATTCACTGAAACTGAAGAAAAAAATTAAAAATTAAAATAGATATAAAAAGTGAGAACATTTTTTCACTATCAGGCTTGCACATGAGAAATATTAAAGAAAGTCCTTCAGACTGAAATGAAAGAACACTACAGAGTAACTGGGTGAAGCTGGATCCCTACCTCTCATGATAAAGAAAAATCATTTGGGTGCCTGAGTGGCTCAGTGGGTTAAAGCCTCTGCCTTCAGCTCAGGTCATGATCTCAGGATCCTGGGATCAAGCCCTGCATCGGGCTCTCTGCTCAGCGGAGAGCCTGCTTCTCTTTCTCTCTCTGCCTGACTTTCTACCTACCTGTGATCTCTCTGTCAAATAAATAAATAAAATCTTAAAAAAAAAAAAGAAAGAAAAATCATTCAAAATGGATCAAATACCTAAATGTAATATTTACAATGATCAAACTCTTAGAATAAAATAGATGCACATCTTCATGACCTTGGAGCCTTAGATATGATCTAAAATATAAGCAACTAAAAAAAAAAAACACTAGATAAATCAAACTATCAAAATCTGAAACACTTGGATACTCACAGAAAGGGAGAAAGCAATTACAAATCAGATATCTCAGTAGGTATATCTAGGCAGGATATATCTCAGTGTTATACATAACTGCCATATATCTAATATCCAAAATATTTATAAGATTACTTATAAAGCAGTAATAAAAAGACAAATAACCTAATCTAAATATGGGAAAAGATCAGAATGGACATTTCTTCAAAGAAGATATACAAATGCCTAAATGCTCATAAAAAGATACAAAGATATTTAACACCACTGGACATTAGATAAATACAAAGCAAAACAAAAAAATGACTAGGATGGCTATAATCAAAAAAGAGAGTATCAAGTACTGATGATGTGGAGAAAATGAAACCTTGATACATTGTTGGTAGGAATGCAAAATGGTAGAGCTGTTTTAGAAAATAGTTTCACTGTTCCTCAAAAGTTAAACATGGAGTTACCACATGACCCAACAACGCCACTTCTATGTATATACTTAATAGAATTGAGAACATATGTTCACACAAAAATGTGTACACAAATGTCACATCAGTATTATTCACAGTAGCCCCAAGTGGAAACCATATGCTCCAAGTAACCTCAAATGTCCATTAAATAATGAATGAATAAAACAAAATGTATATGATAATTAATTTTATGTGTCAACTTGACTAGGGGGAGCTCAAAACACGTTAAACAATATTTCTGGTATACTAAGATATTAGTATTTTAATTGGTGAGATGAATACAGCAGATAGCCCTCTTTCAGTGTGGGTACAACAATCTTCTCTCAGCACTCCTGATTCTCAGGCCTTCAGACTGGGACTGGCATGTATACCATCAGCTTTCCAGTTCTCAAGCCTACAAACTATACCACTGATTTCCTGGATCTCGAGCTTGCAGATGGCCAACTGTAGGACTTTTCAGTCTCCATGATCACATGAAATAACGTATAATAAGTCATATATACACATACGCATGCCCTAATAAGAATACCGATTGGTTCTATTGTTCTGGTTCTCCAGAGCATCCTATCTGATATAATGAGATAAATCCAAAAAATGGAATATTATTCACCCAAAAGGAAAGAAGCATTGATACATGTTCTAGCATGAGTAATATCCTGAAAACATAAAAAAGAAATCAAACACAAAAGGCCACATTTCAATATGATTAAATGTGATTCACAGTCCATATGATTCAATTAATGAAATATCCAGAATGGAAAAATTCATAGAGACAAAAAAAATCCCTGGTTGCCAGGGTTAGCAGGAGATAGAAATGGGGAATCACTAAAGAATAGCTACAGTGTTAAAAATAAAGTTAAAAATAGGACTACCATACAATCCAGCAATTGCATTAGTAGGTATTTACCCAAAGAATACAAAATACTAACTCAAAGGGAAACATGCACTGTTTACAGCTGCATTATCTACAATAGCCAAACTATGGAAACAGCACAAGTATCCATCAGCTGATCAATGGATATAGAAGATGTGATACACACACACACACACACACACACATATATATACACACATAGGAATATTAGTCATAAAAAAGAATGGAATCTTGCCATCTGCAAGGACATGGATGGAACTAGATTGTATTATACTAAGTGAAATAAGTCAGTCAGAGAAAGAAAAATATCATATGATTTCACCCATGTGAAATTTAAAAAACAAAACAGAGGAGCATCGGGGGAAGGAAGGAAAAATAAAGTAAGATGAAATCAGGGAGGGAGACAAACCATAAGACTCTTAACTATAGGTAACAAACTGAGGGTTCCTAGAAAGTACGTGTGGGGGGGGATGGGGTAACCTAGTGAATGGAAGAAGATATTTGCAATATTTGCAAATGATATATCTAATGAGGGGTTAATAGCCAAAATACACAAAGAAATTTTACAACTTAACACCAAAAAAAAAAGAAAAAAAAGTGATAAAAAACAGGCAGAAGGGACACCTGGGTGGCTCAGTGGCTTAAGAGTCTGCCTTCAGCTCAGGTCATGATCTTAGGGTTCTCGGATGGAGCCCCACATCAGGCTCCTTGCTCAGGGGGGAGCCTTCTTCTTCCTCTCCCTCTGCCTGCCACTCCCCCTATTTATGTGCTCTTTCTCTCTGTCAAATAATCTTTTAAAAAATAAAATAATTAAAAATGGGCAGAAGACCTGAACAGATATTTTTTTTTTCCAAATAAGACACACACAAGGCTAACAGACACATGAAAAGATGCTTGACATCACTAATCATCAGGAAAATGCAAATCAAAACCACAAGAGGATATCACATCATGTCAGAAAGGCTCATATTAAAAAAAGAAAAAAAGCAACAAATGTAAAGAAAGGAAACCTGAATACAGAGTAACATAAATTGGACAGCCACTGTGGAAAACTGTATGAAGGCTATTCAAAAAATTAAAAATAGAAATATTATATATTAATTTCATTATTGGGCTTTTATCCAAAAAATGAAAACACCAATTCAAAAATACAGATGCACCCCTATGTTCACTGCAGCATTATTTACAATAGCCATGAAATGGAAGCAACCCAAGTATTCATTGACAGGTGAAAAGATAAAGATGTGGTATTTATACACACACACACACACACACACACACACACACACACACAAAGGCATATTACTCATCTATAAAAAAAAAATGAAATCTTGCCATTTGCAACAACATGGATGGACCTGCAGGGTATTATGCTAAGTGAAATAAGTCAAAGAAAGGCAAACACTATATAATTTCACTTATATATGGACCCTAGAGAGAAAGAGATCATTTGCTTCATTTATAGTAAACATCATAATGGACTTGGCTCTAATTGATTCAAAAAGATCCTTAAAATATCAATGGATTTTAATATGAAGGAATGCCATGAGCATGTTGTTTTAAATCAATGTAGTGGGTATCAGTGTCTCACAAGTTTTTCCTATATATGTTACCAAAACAGTTTCTAAGAAACTCCAACTTTAGAAAAGTAAAGATAATTATTAAGTGTCACAGGGATATAATATGTCTACCAAGTATAAATGAAGCAGCCCCTAGAAATGGTTTACCAGTGGTCCTTACCCATATTTATTTACATACTGGTAGGAAATCATGCAAATTTCTTTCTGCTCCTTAAACAGGAGGCAAATGGCTATTTGTAAACTGTTAACTTTAGATACACACACAATGAGACTGACAGCATCCAAGATGATCTAGATATATCAATTACTACACATTAATGTATAGTTTAAGAGGATTTCTTCATCTTAAAACCCAGAGGGGAAAGAACATAGTTGACACAGACTTTCATTTATTCCTGCCCAGAGTGATTTGTGGCCTGTCATTCTTAAAGCAGTTTGGAAAAGAAGATGGACATCCTGACAGTCTCCTTATCTCTATTTGAGAAGACACAACTGTCTGGGGTTTTCTGAACTTATATGTCACTGAGGCTGCAAAATTGCTGAGAAATGGTTTTTAAAAATTTCAAATAATTGTGAATACAGAAATAACATTCTCTGATCAATTACTTCTTGTAGAAAAGTGATTCTCCAAAGTGTAACAAATAATTCTTGGATGTTTCCATAGTTGGAACCCAACTAGAATGGATTACTGTTTCCTTGAACTTAAATTTTGTATGTACCTCTGGAAATCAAATTCTCACAAAGCAAACAAAAAGGGCATGTTTGTTTTATTTTGCCTTCTGCAGAAGATCTCTTTATATGTGCTATATTTGTTATTAAATTTTAATTTCCTTGACAGTAGATAATGTTATTTTTAATTCTCCACGTGCAGACATATGAAGATAGGCATTCAATAACTATTTGTTAGAAGAACAAATGAGTAAATGGGAGTACATTTATTGATCATATCAAAAGATAAACTAAGACCTTGAGGATCCAATAAAGGCCCCATATTTTTATTAATACATTTATATTCATATTTTTCAAGTCTGTTATGCAGAACTTAATGGCAGCTATAAATTAGCTGTTCTGTAAAAATATCATTAGAATGTTTTATAAAATATTTTTTTAAGTTTTAAGTTTTTTAAGTTTAAAAATTTTAAGTTTTATAGATAAGTCATTTCCACTATAGAATTTGAATTTACATAGATTACTTGAAGAACTTAAAATGCTGCTCAGAGGTACATACAGTTAGGCAACAGCACACCTTTACTAACTTCAGGAATTCCTGAAGTGAGGGTCCCACGTGAGGGTCAGGTAGGTCCTCTCTTCTTCCACAGTAACAGAGTTGCAATGGAGTACATTGCTGCCCAGCAAGAGGTATTTCCCAGCCTCCTCTGAAAGAGCCTCTTTATAAAAAGCCTCTTCTGAAAATACATTCTAAGGAGAGTGACTGCTAACCTTTGAGCCATTGCCAATGTAAAAGCCCCCCTTCCTTACTAGTGTTCTCCTTTCCTTTTTCTGTGCATTAAAATAATGATGTGTTTGCAATTAAGCGCTGATTATTCAGATAAAGATAGCAACTTTGTAGATTGTCAAGCAAGGAAGTGAGACCAAGCTCAGAATGAGAATGCAGAGCACAGCCACCCTGCAATCTGGACACTCATCTTGAGACTGCCATATGAAAACCAATGCACTCATCTTTTCTATAAGCAGCTATACTTTGGGGTATCTTTGCTATAGCAACTTAGCCCTTACAGTAAATAATAAATTTCCGAAATAGATATAAGAAACCAAATTTCTGGGGCTCCCTTAAGGCTGAAGTTCAATCAAGGAGCCTAACTCTGCAAACTGGGCCCACTTAAACAAGATGTTGATTCAGAAGCTGATGATGCAAACAGCAGACTATGTATAAGAGCAATGCATATGTATTAAATATATATATATAATATTCTGATAAGAGCAACGCATATATATTAAATATTTTACAGACTGATTAAAGGTGTATGTAGATAGCTCTTTTTTAGTCTTTGGAATTAAATATATCCCAAAGAAATTAAAAGGTAAAACACAAATGCCAAGTCCTATTCTGAAAGCTACTAAAATATAAAGTTACTAAGTGAAAATCTGCATACACTAAAATCAAATTACCAGAGCCAATAACAGACATTTTCTTTGTTATATTTTGAGCTAAAGACTCTTTTGGCCCCTAACAAACTCATTTGATAACCAGAATAATTGTTCCTTTACTCATTCTTCAGCACTTACAAAATGAAATAGTTTTCATCAAGATATGTCTCAGCATTTGTTTAGGCATGAAGAAATTTTGGAATGCAAATAGAAGGCATAGCTGTAACACTCCCCTCTATAGAAATAGAAGGAGCTCAAGTACCATCCCTGTGGAAATGTAAGATCTCCCTATTTGTGTAAATCTCATTTTTCTCATCTCTTGAATGGCTAGGACTGGTCTACACTGCATAGTTTTGTGTTTTTAACTATATTGTTAATCACTTTATAAATAAGAGTGATGAAGACATTGGTTGAATAATAATAAGACAAAAAAATTTACTAATCACAGAATGAGAGCATTTAAGGAATACTTCATAATTCTAAGTTTGAATTAGTATCAAAAGTATACTTTCAATGGGGTGCCTAGATGGCTCAGTCAGTTAAGCACCAGACTCTTGGTTTCAGCTCAGGTCATAATCCCTGGGTCTTGGGATAGAGCTCTGTGTTAGGCTTGGTGCTCAGCCTGGAACCTGCTTGAGAACATTTCCCATTCTCTCTTCCTTCCTCTCTGTTCCTCTCTGTTCATGCACTCTCTCTCTCTCTCAAATAAATCAATAAAATCTTTTTTAAAAAGTTTACCTTCAGCAATTATATATATTTTTAATGATAAATCAATCAGTCAACTGACAAACTTCACATAAACTTCAGGACTGAGACAACTGGTGTTTTTGTTTAACTTTACTTTCTGGGTGATAATCTGATTCATATCGATAATCAGATTCATTGTATCATAATAGACTGGGAAATGAAATACAACATACTTAAGGTTGTGACAGATTGCAGGTATTTAATGAATAATAATCAGATTTTGTTTTATTGGAGCATGCATATGTTTTGTTAAAAAAAATCAGTAAAACAAGAACAAAATTCAGAAAACGACAGAAGGGCCATTTCTATGTTTAACTAAATTCAAAAAATGCTGAAATATCTGATACTAAAAATCTGTCCATTGTTACCAGGAGCCAAGTTACATCACAGGCTTAAGGAATTTTACTCAGGGAAACCCTGTGTTCAGAAATTTCTAATCACACAAGGTTGAATTTCAAGTCTCAACTTTGAAAGCCCAATAAACTGATTACCATGTAAAGATATTTTATAAAAGACTTCTAATAGAACTGATGTATTTTAGAAAGCAAGGGAAATATTTTAACAATCACTTTTCTCATATCAGAAGCAAATTTATAACTTCAACAAGGAAAGCAGTTTTCTAAATTCAGTCTTTGCCACCTAGTATTATTTTACATCTTTACAGTCTAATACATGAAATTTGTGTTTCACTTTCAAAATAATGGGAAAAATCATAATACCACATTGAATTTTTGGAAGCTCCTATGCTTCTGACTTGTTTTATGTAAAATAAATTTTACATTTAGACTTTAAAAAGCAGAAGCCTATTAATGTTGGTTAATTAAATATGCTTGTTATTTGACATAAAGAAAAATGAATTACCGGGGCGCCTGGGTGGCTCAGTGGGTTAAAGCCTCTGCCTTCGGCTCAGGTCATGATCTCAGGGTCCTGGGATCGAGCCCCACATCGGGCTCTCTGCTCAGCGGGGAGCCTGCTTCCCCCTCTCTCTCTGTCTGCCTCTCTGCCTGCTTGCTATTTCTCTGTCAAATAAATAAAAATAAATCTTTAAAAAAAAAATGAATTACCAACATTTAAGAATGCAGAATAAAATAAATTTGGTATGATACAATTTTTATTTTTCTGATGAATCAATATGTACATATATATATTCTGAAATACTCAACAGTCACTGTAAAAGTATGATATTTAGTTTATTTTCTTCAAGCATGTCTTTTTTTTTAAAGATTTTATTTATTTATATGACAGAAAGAGAGTGAGAGAGGGAACACAAGCAGAGGGAGTGGGAGAGAGAGAAGCAGGCCTCTCGCAGAGCAGGGAGCCTGACCTCGGACTCAATACCAGGACCCTAGGATCATGACCTGAGCTGAAGGTAGTTGCTTAAAATCTGAGCCACCCAGATGCCCCTCTTCAAACATGTCTTAAACAACAATAAAATTCACCCAGGGTGTAGCATTTACAATCAGATTGTATAGCAGATATTACCTGAAATTTGACTCCTCTTAAGGCTTGAGTGACAACAAAATAAAAATTGCTTAAATCCTACAGAACTACAGCATTTTCTTATAAAAATGGTAAATTTACTTTTTAAAAAGCAATATACAAGTATTTTGGATTTTTTTTATTCCTTCTCTTTAGTACCCATTAGAGAAAAAAAAATGCTCACATCTGGACCTGTGCTTCTTTTGAGGCCATTTTGTGTCCCTACTCTGCTCCTTCCTGTCCTCATGATGGAGAAGAGAAAAATCCAAGAGGGCCAAATAATCTGGAGAAATATTTTAAAATTATTTTTTGCTGTGTGTACATATGTGTGACTTCATTTTTTGCCTAATCAAAAAAATAAATAAAAATAAAGGAGAAAAGAGAAATATTTTCTAGATCAATGGTATGTGCAAGTACATTAAGTAGTGAAAACAACTATATCACATAACATTTATATTGCATTCTTACCCTGTGCCTATATTGTTCTAAATGGCTTACATGTATCAACTCATTTCAATTTCACAATGACAATATGAGTGAAATATTACTGAAAAATTATTTTTTCCTTTTTATATCTGCACACTTCTCTTTTGTGCTATAAAAGCAATTCTGTTCTAGTTATTCTAAGACTTTTTCCCAATGACCTTGGTTTTTGCACATGAAGTGTAAAAATGGAATAACCAGGCAGTTAAGTTCTTTCATTGTCTTCCTGTCTCTCTGTCTCTCTCACTTTCTTTCCTGTGTTTGTTATAAGTAGCAATGTATTTACAAATGAGTAAACCCTGAGTATGCAATAGATTATTGGCCCTTTCATGGCAAGGAAATCTCCAGAAACAGATCCTGGTATCCTTCTTAATAAAAACAATAACACTTATATTAATAAGTAATTATTAAGAAATAATAAGTTATTAAGAAATAAAATATTAAGACATATTTCTTAATAAAGTATTAATAAATTGTAATTATTAAGAAATAAAATTAATGATTAAGAAATAAAATAAATATAAAAATATTTGTATTATAATAAAATAAAAGAGATGTATATGCTTATATTACAAACTAGTGAAAATATTACATTGGTCATTTTAGTTACTTATAAATGAAAAGTCAATTGAATTGAAGGTCGAATCCTCCACACAAACAATGGAAGCAGTTAAAACAGAGTGTCTTAAAGACACCAGTGGAGATCTCATTTACAAAATTAGCTGTAAGTAGAATACCATAGGCTCTAGAGATTCAGCATTAAAGACCCATTAATTTATGCTAGGCATTGTTAAGATATAAGTAGTGTTCACTGAATGACAATACCGATACAGAAAATTTATGGTACTATTTTTATTCTTTAACAGAGACTGTCAATTCATTTAACCTAAAATAATATATAACATGAAAAGTTCAAGAAAAATTGCAGGGCTAGAAGTATGGGATAAGGAAAGTGGTGAAGAATTTTCTGTACTCAAAATTTACATAATAGAGAATTGTCTATTTTACAGCCAACATGGTTTTCTGAATGTTTAGACTGTAAAACTACAATTTTGTTCCAGTCTTTGCTTATTCTTCTTCACGTTTTCTAGCTCTTAGTCTGAAAGTAACATTCCAACTTCCTGATCTCTGGTCAAACTCCAACCTCTTGTCTCCACTTTCACTTGCAATCTCTATTCACCTGATCGAAATCACTCCAAATTGGATCTTAAATATTAGGGAATGACTTTATATTTATTAATATGTGATGAACAACCTTCAGAAGATGAATGCTGATTTATGAAATGTCATTATTCCTTCAAGTTACTTTGAAATTTTTCAGTTATAGAAAGAGGAAAAGAACGAGAGAGAGAGAGACAGAGACAGATAACTTATGGAATATGTTAACTATTGAAACTGTATGTCAGTATAAGGGCGTTTGCTATACAAATTTTTTACTTTTTCTCTACACTTGATTTTTACCAACATTGAAAAGCAAAAAACCAAAAAACATTTCATGTGTGTTCACATATATACCCTCACCATTTTTCTATTTGTTTTTTTCATCTATCCCTGTGATCTCAGAGTGAAAGGCAAACTCCTTCTCTCTCAAACTCACTTCTTTACTATAGAGCTTTATTAAATTTTCTATTAATTTTGAGGAATATTATTTATAAATATCTTTTCACTAGCATCTTAAGTGGCATTGTCTCAGCTTTTATTTCTTCCTCATTTTTTGTAATTCAGAAAAGCATTTTTTTAATATTATAAAATACCTTACGAGAAAACACACTCACACAATCTTCTATCATTACTTCTGACTGCTATCCTATTAATTATTCCCTCTTCCCCAGTTAAAATTCTTAAATAACATTATTTACTTATACCTGATTTTTCCTTTTTCTCTTCAAACTTCCATCAATCATTCCATTGAAATTCCTGTAAGATCAACAAAAACCTCCTTGTCACAAAGTTCACTAATGTGTTTCAATCCCCATCTTTCGGTCACCCAACAGTTATCACCCTCCTTGATCTTTGCACTACAGCTCTAACTCTTTACGACTTTCTCCTCCTGAATGCTGTCTCCTCTATCTGCAAAGACAGTATTCTTATGTATCTCCTTTTTTCATTCCTCCTAGACTCAGTGTCTTTCCCCTCCCCCCAATATTTCCATTAAATTTGCTCATCTCCTTTAACAGGGATTTAGGACATCCAGGGTAGTTTGCTTATATACTGCCTTTATAAAAATGTCCTTTTTAAAAAAAATAAAAAAATAAAAATGTCCATTTTTTTATTGTAAAGAGAAAAAGTTAAAGTATGGCCTCTAATATGAACTCTAGCTCTTTATTTCTTCCAGAGACTACTTCAGCACTTGTTTCTTGAAGCACCTCTATCTTTGTAAGTCCACAAGGGTCCTTTTGTAAATATTTTTGCACTGATAGTTTTATATAAGGCAACACCTGACTCAACACCATTCTTTTACTCTTGTCTCCTTGTTGTTCTGTTGTATACTTTCTGGTTTTATTGTGATTTTTTTTTTGTAAGCACCGATTTTCTATTTAGATCTCTTTCATAAATATCTCAGAAAACTTCTCGATTTTCTCTTAAAGCCTCATTAAAATACTGTGGTTTTTTAATCTGTTGTATGTTAACAACTCATGAAACACCTACAATAATCTAACAACTCGATTTGCTTAAGAAATCAAGGAAAGCACTAAAATTTAAAATTCAAGAAAATAATCTATCGATTTTTTTTCCAAATTCAATTGGCACTTTTTTTTTAATTTCAAGATTTCTTATCCCATTTACCCTTGAGAAGTAAATCAAAAATCTCTTGACCAAACCTTAAAATTTCATCCTAAAACAGGAAAGGGAGAAAATAATTTACTTCAATTCTTTGTATGAAACTAATAGTTTTGTGTCATGAGAAGGCTGCCATTTTTTCCAGTAAGTAAAGATGCCCCATACTATGAAAGGTTGCCATTTAAAGAACATCCAGGAAGCAATTCAATGAAGAGGAATTGTTAAGGATAGGTTTCTTGCTGCATTCCAATCATGTTCTTTTCAAAACCCAGCTTTATGGATTTTAAAGAAATCCTGAGGGGGCACTCTTTTCCTTTTGTCCCACTGAAATATCATCATTAAACTCCTCTAAAAATGGTTTCTGATATGATTCTGCTTTCCAGCTGAGGCAACACTTTCTATAAGTAATAACAAAACAGCTGAAGTGAGTAAAAGCAAACTGGGCAGATAGGAATATCAATCCTGATGGGACCAAAGGGAGCCCTGTGTTAACTTTTGAAGTACCTGACTTTCCTGAACCAGTTGATTTTGACTGAAATTGAAAATGCTCTTTTACTTCCGAATCGCTGCCAGAGGGGGCTGCTATGGTAGACTTCTCTAGCTATTTTTCTTCTTTTTCAGAAGAATTCAAGACGGGAGATGTCAATGTGTGTGCTTAAGCGTAAAAGTGATCATTTTTTAACCACTAGTGGGAAAGTAGTTTGCCAGTGGGGAGCTAAGTGTTGAAATCTGGCATTAATCCAGCAGAGTTGGACCAATAGATCACAGATAACTACACAGTATATGATGGTGGGTTCTCTTGCTTAAAATGAAAAAAAAAAAAAAATAGGGAGTACTGAGAAGTGAGACAGGAGATTTTTCAAAAGGTGCACTACACTGCTCTATTGACTTAAGTCAGCCACAAGGAAATTTAAAAACAATTTAGAGAACAGAGTGCAACTACCTCTATGAAGATCACTCTTCATAATATAGGTGGAAGGGGAATACTCCAATATGAAATACTGTCTTGCATGTATGTTTACCTTAAGGCTTCAGTAGATACTAAATTGCATTCTAAAAGTAAGGTGAATTTAATCTGAAAGGGTCAATTATGTCACCCAAATGCAACAACATTGACAACCCCCCAAAGTAGAAGTGGAAGTAAATAGCCAAGTGTCTATCTCTTGAGGAAAAGTTAAATAACAGAAATCTAATCCTTCCACAAGATTATGGTGAGCTGGATTTTTATATGTGTGGCTAAAAGCTTCAACTGTCATGTTTTTCATGTCAGGTCACAAATGTCAGCTGCTTGTTATTTAAAAATAATCATCAAAAAATACACGTTGAAGAATCATTTTCAAATAAAAAATCAGAAAGGGATACTGAGGGGTTTTTTTTGCACTTTTTCGAAAACATAACTAAATTATCATGACTGTAGGCAGAATTTAAAACCCCAATCATTTGCATTGAGAATAAACTTCCCCAAAATATATTTAAAGTCAATATTTAATTAAAATAGGTAAGAAAACAAAAAGTAACACCAAAGCTATTATTATAGATAAAAGGTATATTTTCCATAAGTTTCTTCAAAGAGTCAAAATTATAATTTCTAAAGTCTTATAAGAAAGGGGCCATATGTTTTCTCCTTCTTCATTTTTCTTAAAATGAATACAGAGTGTATTTATCTATAAACATTGCTTCTCTTTTTGCCATATTTGTTTTGAACCATGCCTTTTTTGCCAATAATTTATTTATTCACTCAGCATTAGTTTGGTGACCACTGTGCATAATATTGAGCTTCTCCTGACATTAAAAAGTAATATCTAGATTATTGGTCATAGTTTAGTTTTCAGAAATCTTAACCATGAAACTACAGGCAATAAAGGTATTGTTTGGAGCAATTGTAAATGCTTTTGGGTCTCTTCCTTGAGCTGAGAATTCCAAGTCCTGAATTGAAAATTCTTTTGCTCTAATTTTCCAGTGCAGTTAGAAACAACCAACTACCTCTGGCACATTCCTTATTTATTCCAACATATCTATGGCAGTTACTTCATATTGTCTCTCTAGAAGTATAATGAGACTTCTCTTACGGTGGCTTATGAAAGTGAGTCTTCCAAGAGCAAAGAAATGGATGTTGCCTATCCTTTCAGAGGCATGGCCCAGAGTTGGCAGAGCACCATTACTTCCATATACTACTAGCTAATACAAATCACAGAACACCTCAGATTCAGAGATGAAGGGAAATACAAGATGGCATACTGGGAGATACAGTTCATTGGGGACCACTTGTAGAAACTAGGTATCACAGACAGTTTGGAATTTTTGTTTGTAGTGGTAAGACATGCTATGGAAAGATGCATTTTATTAATGGAATTGCCTGTTCCTGCCTATCCTCCCATAGTTAAAAACATGAAAGAAATTTAAGATTATGTATTCATTTTTTGTTAAGTTCTTAAATGCCCTATATAACTATATTAGTATCTTTAATCTTAATTCCAAAGATCTCAAAATTTGAGATTCCTAACTAAAGAGATTTAATTTTAGAATTCCTATGGCCTTCCATTTCTATGTTATCAGACCATATCTATATTTTTTGCCTCACCAGAATTTATTTTTCTGCAATATGAAGTATGCATCGGACTGTACCCAAAATTCCTTCTAAGGTTCCCATCACATTCATATCATCAGGCTGGTCTTTCATGGAGTTCAAAATTAAGTCCAGACATTTTCATTATCTTATTTCACACTAAAAAAATGTACTAAATAAAGTACGTAAGGTAACCTTCTATCAAATAAAATTTCTGCTTTAGCAACATGACAGTTCTATCTGGTATTCAAATACTTTAAGGCATTTCTCTCTTCCTTTTTTCTTCCTTCATTCCTTTCTTTATGTGAGCTTACTCAGAGGTAACAGCTTTAGGTTCCGCAAGCCAAAAAGAGGGCCCTCATTAAGAATTAAATCTGTTGGGGGCTCCTAGGTGGCTCAGTCAGTTAAGCATCTGACTCCTGACTTGGGCTCAGGTCAGGATCTCACTGTCATGAGACTGAGCCCTACATCAGGCCCCATACTCAGTGTGGAGTCTGCTTTTCCCTCTCCCTCTGCTTCTCCCCCTGCTCATTCTCTCTCTTTCCCCCTGTCTCAAATAAATAAATAAAATCTTAAAAAAAAAAAAAAAAAAAAGAATCAAATCTGTTGGTACTTCAAAGGTACTACTTCTGTTACTACTTCTGTCTTTGTGGGTTTTTTGGTTTTGTTTTCATTTGGTTTTTTTTAATATCCTTAATGCTCAGTGTCAAAATAAAGTATACCAGGAATACTGCAGAAACCAAGATTGTATTTGAAGGAAAAATTCTACATTAGTCAGAAAACATCAAGCTTAACTGAAAGCTTACACTTGTAAACATAGACTAAGTTTTCCCTTCAACCTTTTTCTTTTTAAAATTTTTTACATAATAGAAACTGCCTAACAAATCCACTTTAACTTTTTTTAATTTTTTATTTAAATTCCAATTAGTTAACATACTATGTAATAGTAGTTTCAGGTGTACAATATGATTCAACACTTCCATATGACATCTAGTGCTCACCACAGTAAATGCACTCCATAATCCTCATTACCTATTCAACCCATCTCTCCACACACCATCCCTCTGGTAACTGTCAATTTTTCCCTATGGTTAAGAGTCTATTGCTTGAGATGCCACTCTCTCTTCTTTTCTCCCTTTGCTCCTTCCTTTTGTTTCTTAAATTGCATATATGAGTGATATCATATGGTATTTATTTTCCTCTGATGGACTTATTTCAATTAGCATAAGATGCTCTAGCTCCATCCATGTTGCTACAAATGGCAAGGTTTCAGTCTTTTTAATCACTAAGTAATACTCCATTGTACATACATACCATCTTCTTTATCCATTCATCACCCAATAGACACTTGGGCTGTTTCCATAATTTGGCTTATTAGGTAATGCTGGCATAAATACTGGTGGGACATTTCCCTTTGAATTAATATTTTTGTATTCTTTGGATAAATACCTAGCAGGGGAATTGGGGAACTGTGGGGTGGTTCTATTTTTAAGTTTTTGAGGAACGTCCATACTATCTTCTAAAGTAGCTGCACTACTTTGCATTCCCACCAACAGTGCAGGAGGGTTCCTCTTTGTCCACATCCTCGCCAACATCCAGTGTTTCTTGTGTAGTTGACATTAGCCATTCTGACAGGTGTGAGGTGATATCTCATTGTAGGTTTGAATTGCATTTCCCTGATAACTAGTGATGTTGAGCATCTTTTCAAGTGTCTATTGCCCATCTGGATGACTTCTTTGTAAAAATGTCCACTCACGTCTTCTGCCCATTTTTATTTGAATTATTTGGTTTTGGGAGTTAAGTTTTATAAGTTCCACATATAATTTGGATACTAACCCTTTGTCAGATATGTCATTTGCAGATATCTTCTCCCATTCTGTAGGTTTCCTTTTAGTTTTGTTGATTGTTTCCTTCACTGTGCAAAAGCTTTTTATTTTGATTAAGTCCAAAGAGTTTGATTTTTGCTTTTGTTTCTCTTGCCTCAGGAGACATATTTAGAAAGAACTTGCTATGGCTAATGTCAAAGAAGTTACTGTCTGTATTCTCTTCTAGGATTTTTATGCTTTCGGTCTCATATTTAGGTGTTTAATCCATTTTGAACTTGTTTTTGTGTATGGTATAAGAAAGTGATCTTGTTTCTTTCTTTTGCATATTGCTGTCCAGTTTTCCCAACATCATTTGTTGAAGAGGCATTCTTTCTCCCATTGGATATTCTTTTCCTGTGTTGCTGAAGATCGACTGACCATGTAGTTGTGGGTTCATTTCTGGGTTTTCTATTATGTTCCACTGATTTATATGTCTATTTTTGTACCAGTATCATCCTGTTTTGATCACTACAGCTTTGTAATATAACTTGAAGTCTGGAATTGTGGTATCTCCAGCTTTGCTTTATTTTTCAAGGTCACTTTGGCTATTTGGGGTCTTTCATGATTGCATACATATCTGAGGATTATTTGTTCTAGCTCTGTGAAAAATGTTGGTGGTATTTTGATAGGGATTACATTAAATCTGCAGATTGCTTTGGGTAGTGTAGACATTTTAACAATATTTGTCTGCCAATCCATGATCATGGAATGTCATTCCATTTGTGTCACCCTTAATTTCTTTCATCAGTGTTTAAAAGTTATCAGAACACAAGTCTTTTACCTCTTTGATTAGAATTATTCCTAAGTATTTCACTATTCCTGGTGCAATTGTAAGAGGGATTGATTGATCCTTAATCTCTCTTTCTGCTGTTTCATTATTAGTATATAGAAATACAAGCGATTTCTGTACATTGATTTCACACATCCTGGGACTTTACTGAATTTGTTTATCAGTTCTAGCAGCGTTTTGGTGAAGTTTTTTGGGTTTTCTATATATATTATCATGTCACCTGCAAATAATGAAAGTTTTACTTCTTCCTTACCAATATGGATGCCTTTTATTTCTTTTTGTTGTCTAATTTCCATGACTAAGACTTCCAGTACTATGTTAAATAACAGTGGTAAGAGTAGACATCCCTGGCTTTTTCCTTACCACAGAGGAAAAGCTTTCAGTTTTCCCCAATGAGGATGATATTTGCTCTAAGTTCTTCATATATGCCCTCATTATGCTGTACCAACTTGGTGTACCAAGTTGTTTGATTTGTAAATATTGAGCCACCCTTGCAAACCAGGAATAAATTCTGCTTGATTGTAAGCAATATTTTTAATGTATTACTGAATTCAGTTTGCTAGTATTTTATTGAGAATTTTTGCATTATCAGGAATATTGGCCTCTACTTCTCTTTTTTAATGGTATCTTTTTTACTGATTTTTCATATCAGGGTAAGGCTGGTCTCTTAGAATGGATTTGGAAAATTTCCATCCTTTTCTATTTTTTGAAATAGCTTCAGAACAATAGGTATTAATTCCCCTTTAAATGTTTGGTAGAGGGGTCCCTGAGTGGCTCAGAGGGATAAGCAGCCAACTCTTGATTTCTGTTCCTGTCATGATCTCAGGGTCATGAGATCAAGCCTCGTGTTGGATTCCATGCTCAGCAGGGAATCAGCTTGAGATTCCCTCTTTCTCTTTTTGCTCTTCATGCAGTTTGCATCCTCTCTTTCTCTCCCTCTCTCCCTAAAAATACATAGATAAATCTTTCATTTTTAAATTATTTTTTATTTTTTATTAACACAGAATGTATTATTCATTTCAGGGGTACAGGTCTGTTATTCATAACTCTTACACAATTCACAGTGCTCACACATACTCTCCCCAATGTCCATCATCCAGTCACTCCTCCCTCCCACCCCCTTCCACTCCAGCAACCCTCAGTGTTTCCTGAGATTAAGAGTCTCTTATGATTTGTCTCCCTCTCTGGTTTTGGCTCGTTTCATTTTTTCCTCTCTTCCGCCATGAATCTCTGCCTTGTTTCTCAAATTCCACATTTCGCTGAGATCATATGATAATTGTCTTTCTCTGACTGACCTATTTTGGTTAGCATAATACCCTCTAGTTCCATCCACAACATTGCAAAAGACAAGATTTCCTTTTTTATGGCTGCATAATATTCTACTATATGTATATGTGTGTGTGTGTATATATATGTATGTATGTGTGTGTATACATGATATATATAAATAGATAGCTATATATGTATAATATATAGATATATCAATAAAGATATAGCTATGTATAGCTATATCTATATATGATATATAGATATATATATATATAGCATCTTCTTTATCCATTCATCTGTCCACCCATTCATCTGTCAATGGACATTTAGGCTCTTTCCACAGTTTGGCTGTGGACATTGCTGCTATAAACACTGGGGTGCATGTGCCCCTTCGGATCACTACATTTGTATCCTTGGGGTAAATACCCAGTAGTGCAATTGCTGCGTCATAGGATAGCTCTATTTTTAACTTTTTGAGGAACCTCCATATCTCAATAAAATACTAGCAAACTGAATTCAGTAATACATTAAAAATATTGCTTACAATCAAGCAGAATTTATTCCTGGTTTGCAAGGGTGGCTCAATATTTACAAATCAAACAACTTGGTACACCAAGTTGGTACAGCATAATGAGGGCATATATGAAGTAATTTACAATTACTCCATATTGTTTTCCAGAGTGGCTGCACCAGCTTGCATTCCCACCAACAGTGTAGGAGGGTTCTTCTTTCTCCACATTCTCGCCAACATCTGTCATTTCCTGACTTGTTAATTTTAGCATTCTGACTGGTGTAAGGTGGTATCTTATTGTGGTTTTGATTTGTATTTCCCTGGGGCTGAGTGATATTGAGCATATTTTCATGTCTGTTAGCCAAGAAATAAATAAATCTTAAATAAATAAACAAAGAAACAAACAAATATTTGGTAGAATTTGCCTGTGAAGTCATCTTGTTTTGGAATTTTGTTTGTTGGGACTTTTTTGATTACTGACTCAATTTCTTTGCAGGTCATTGGTATGTTCAAGTTTTCTTTTTCTTCCTGTTCCAGTTTTGGTAGTTTATATGTTTATAGGAATTTGTCCATTCTGCCACTTGTCTAGTTTGTTAGCATATAGTTTTTCATAATGTTCTCTTATGATTGATTGTATTTCTGTGCTATTGTTTATTTCTTCTCTCTCATTTGTGATTTTAGTTATTTGGAACTTTCTCTTTTTCTTTTGGTAAGTCTGGCTAGAAGTTTATCAATTTTATTAATTTTTTCAAAGAACCAGTTACTGGTTTCATTAATCTGTTCTACTGATTTTTTAGTTTCTATATCATTTGTTTGTGTTAAAATTGTTATCATTTCCTTCCTTCTGTTGGCTTCAGGGTTTGTTTATTTTTCTTTCTCTAGCTTCTTTAGGTGTAAGATTAGGTTGTTTATTTGAGATTTTTCTTGCTTCTTGAGGTAGGCCTGTATTACTATATACTTCCCTCTCAAGACCACTTTTGGTGCATACTAAAGGTTTTAGACCACTGTGTTTTCATTTTCATTTTTTAAATTCTTTTTTGATTTCCTGGTTGACCCTTTTTTTTTTTAGTAGCATGTTGTTTAACCTCATGTACTTATGGTCTTCTCAGATTTTTTCTTATAGTTGACTTCTGGTTTTATAGCATTGTGGTCAGAAAAGATGTGTGGCATGATTTCAATCATTTTGTATTTGTTGAAGCCTGTTTTGTGACTTAATATGTGTGATCTATTCTAGAGTATGTTCCATGTGCATTTGAAAAGAGTGTGTATTCTGCTGTTTCAGGATGGAATGTTCTGAATGTATCAGTGAAGTCCATCTGGTCCCGTGTGTCATTCAGTCATTATTTCCTTGTTGATTTTCTGTTTAGGTAATCTGTCCACTGATGTAAGAGAAGTGTTAAATCCTCTCCTATTATTGTATTATTATTAGTTAGTTCTTTTATGTTTATTTTTAACTGTTTTATGAATTTGTGTCCTCCTGTGTTGGGTGCATAATATTTATAATTACTCTATCTTCTTGTTGGATTGTCCCCCTTATGATTATATAGTGCCCTTCTTTGTCTCTTATTACAGTCTTGGTTTTAAAGTCTAGTTTGTCTGATATAAGTATTGCTGCTCTGGTTTTCGTTCACATCCATTTGGGTGATAAGTACTTCTCCATTCCCTCACTTTCAATCTACAGGTGTCTTTAGATCTAAAATGAGTCCTTTGTAGGCAGCATATAGATGGGTCTTATTTATTTTTAATCCATTCTGACATCCTATCTCTTTTGATTGGAGCAATTATTTCATTTACATTCAAAGCAACTATTGATGTATTGCCATTTGATTACTTGTTTTGTTACTGTTTCTGGAAACATTCCATGATCCTTTCTTGTCTTTGTCACTTTTGGTTTCTCCTTCCACTCATAGAGTCCCCTTTAATATTTCTTACATATCTGGATTAGGGATCACAAACTCCTTTAGTTTTTGTCTGGAAACTCTCTCCTTCTATTCTGAATGATAGCCTTACTGGATTGAGTATTCTTGGCTGCAGATTATACCCATTCAGCACTTTGAATATATCATGCCACCCTCTTCTGGCTTGCCAAGTTTCTGTTCAGAAATCTCCAACTAGCCTTATGGGTTTTTCCTTGTAAATTAAGGACTTCATTTCTCCTGCTGCTTTTAAGATTTTTTTCTTTATCACTGTATTTTGCAAACTGAATTACAACATGTAATACATATTGTACAAAAGAGGTGTTGGCCTCTTTTTGTTGCTTTTGATGGGAATTCTCTGTGCCTCCTTGATCTGGATAACTGTTTCCACCTTAAGATCAGGGAAGTTTTCAGTTATTATTTATTCGAATATATTTTCTCCCCTCCCCTTCTCTCTTCTTCTTCTGGGACTCCTATAATATGAATGTTATTACATTTGTAGAAATCACTGAGCTCCCTAGCTATATCCTGGTGTTGCATAATTCTTTCCTTCTTTTGTTCAGCTTCATTATTTTCCATTATTTCATCTTCTATGTCACTAATTCATTCCTCTGCTTCTTATAGCTTATTCATTGCATCAAGCCAGTTTCCAATTTCATTTATTGCACTCTTCACCTTTGACTCTTTTTTAACTCTTTTTATCTGTGGTAAGGGTCTCCCTGAAGTCTTCTATTCTTTTCTCAAGGCCAATGAGTATCATTATGATTGTTGCCTTAAACTCTCTATCAGGCACGTTACTTATATCTGTTTTGCTCAGTTCTCTGACCATGACCTTTTTTCTTTCATTTGGGATAAATTCCTCCATCTTCACATTTTGTCTAAATCTCTGCCTTCTGTGTGTTAAAAAAAATAAAAAATAAAAAAAAGCCAGTTCTGTCTCCTGCTAATGGCCTTATGAATAAGAAGTCATTCAGTGCCCAGGGCCTGGCACTTCAGGGAGTGTTGCCAGTGTGTGCTGTGTGCATTGTGCTGTTGTGTTTGGCTGCTCTATCCTTCAAGCCAGTCCTCTGCAGAGGCTCTCTTTGCCTGCTGTGGGCAGTATTTGGTCCCTAGCCCGAATGTGGTGAGCTTTAACTAGCTGGGCTCTGGTCTGCTTGTGAAATAAGACCTGCCACCACCTGTACCAGACCTGAGGCCCTGTAGAACCCTCTGGTGGGAAGATGTGGTATGAGCAGGGGTTTGTGCTGTTTTTTGGGGGGAGAGGGCCCACTGCAACACTGGGACTGAGGCAAGGGAGTAAGAAGGGAAGTCCCACCAGAGCACAGGGGAATGAGGTGTGTTGTATCCAAGGTAGGCAGACAGTTTTGGTGCTGTGCTGCTTCCCTTAGGTGGCTCTGCATTTATGATGGGGGGTGGGAGAAGAAAATGGCACCAGCCAGCTCCTTTTTCCAGGAAAGTTGTCTCCATGAATACTGCCTCTCAAGACAGCAATCTGAGAAGAGCAAATAATCTCCCCACCATGTGGCCCAGGCACTCTTCAGATCACTGTTTCCACGCTGTCTATTCCCATGTTGCTTGCCTGCCTTCTCTCCAGGAGCAGTGCAGTGCCCTCTGGGCTCTATTATAGCCAAGCCCATTGATCTTTAAAATTCCTGGATTAAAACCCTGTTGGTTGCAAGAACTCATGAAATTCAGGTCCTCTTGTTTTCTAAGACAGTGGGTTTGGGGAACATTCTCCTTGTGTGTTCCCTTGTGTGTGTGCCTCTCTCTCTCTCTCTCTCTCTCTCTCTCCCTCCCTCCCTCCCTACCTTCCTCCCTCCCCCTCTCACTCTTCCCTGTGACCATGGCCCCCACCCCTCCAAAGCAAACACAATTCTGGTTCTCCCTTAAACCACATCTCCATACTTCCTCCCTTCTTTGATGTGGCCTCTTCTCTCCCTTTGCTTGTGGAGTTTGTTGTCAGTCATCAGATCAATTTCTAGGACATTAAAGATGATGTGATAGTTACCTAGTTGTATTTGTTGGAGGAGGTAAGCCCAGAGTCCTACTGCACTCTCATCTTCCTCTCTGTAATTCATTCTTATTCTCATTCAAAATCATCCTTAACTATCTATGCCATGTTGCAATTATGTTGATATCTAAAGCAACTTATTTATTTATTTACTTACTTACTTACTTACTTATTTATTTAGATTTTGTTTATTTATTTGACAGAGACAGATACAGTGAGAGAGAGAACACAAGCAGGGGAAGTGGAAGAGGGAAAAGCAGGCTTCCCGCTGAGCAAGGAGCCCAATGCTGAGCTGGATCACAGAACCCTGGGATCATGACCTGAGTCGAAGGTAGAGGCTTGATGACTGAGCCACCCAAGCTCCCCTAATGTAAATTATTTTCAAAAGAACTAAATGGTAACCAGAAATAATTAATTTATTTTACATGCATGAGGCATTAATCTCAGGATTTATTTACTGTTACTGAACTTCCAACTGACTGTCCTTCTTACTGGCAAAGAAGGCAAAGAACTTTTTACAATTCTTTATATTAGTTTTTCTTCACTGCAAAATTCTCTAGTGTACAAGCTGATTTGTCTTTTCCATCTAGATTTTCTTTATTCTACCTCAGTAAATTTCATTTCTAAATTCATCTCAGTAACGAACTATTAATATTTAAGACCATAACAAAGCTTCAATTTTGGTTGAATTTTGGGGGAGGAGGACAAGTGGTACAATGAGAAAACATATTTTCCAAAATGTAGAAATAATTCTGTGGTTGAAAAGGAAATAAGGTGGATACTTAAAATGTGTAAGATGAGGACAAAAACCATGGACTTAAAATTCTCTTACCAAGGTAAAAGATGAGAAAAATAAGTTGAGCAGCTTTTTGAAGAGTATAATTCAGAGGCCTGATGACATAAAATAGCTACAATCATCTTCAAAACATGCATAGACAAACACCACAGCCAGGGACTGTAGTCAGGATTGCATTTTTCCAGAAACCACAGGGAGGTAATACATGGGTGATAATGAATTCTTGTATTAAAAAAATCTACTCCCTGCTGTTTCTCGACAGGAGAAGGGCAAGTGAAACAAAGCCTGGTTTTAAAAGAAAAAGGAAAAAGGAAAATATTTTCATTTCAGTAAAGCAATTAATTTTTTCTTCCTTTTGGTAACCAACTGGAAAATATTTTTCAAAGTATGCTCACCAAATTTAACTTGTTTAAGCATTACTTTTTCTTCCCTAAAGGGTGTACAGACATTCTCAACATAGGAAAAGAAAATAATGGATTAAGAAAATAAAGCTTTTCAAGAGGAAAGAATATTTATAATAAAAATGTTGTATTGGCTATCAATAGTTCAACTGATTGCAGAAGACATACTTTTATGTAGGATCCAAAAAAGCCTAGGTAGTTTATTTAGAACATGTTTTATTGATCAATTAATTTGTTGTCTGACTGATTTGTATGAACTCTATCTTTAGCCTAAACCATTCTCCAAATTTAACCCACTTCAAGTTCACTCCAGATATCCTACAGGCACCTCAACTTTAACATGTCACCGATTGTCCTTATGATAAACTATCTCCTTCTGCACCCATATTTGCTCTTCCTTCTACAGAGCCATCAAACTTGAAGTAATCCTTTCTATGAATCTAGGAAATCCTGGTCAGCCCCTGTCTCTATTAATGCCTGCAATTCATCACTGTGTCTAGCGACTCCTCTATTTAATTTTTCTTAAGTCTGCCCATCTTTACTCCTTGCACCCCCTCTATTACCATATCTTAAGTATTATTACACTTCACATAGAAAATCCAAATCACCTGAAATTTCCTTACATATAAACAAGTTTAATACCCTGCTATATATTTTTAAATGATATGTATGTACAAAAAATCCACAATATAAAATAACTGTAAAGACTTGATCAGATTTAGGTTTTGTTTGTTTATGTAAGAAGAATGTATTAAAGATGACATTTTATATCGTACTGAATTTTGAAAAAGCTGACTAGCAGATAATTCACAGTTTAGCTGTCCAACCAAACCCCTTGAATGCCAGAATCCTGTATTATAACTGAAGAGCAACTGAATATCTCACTACTACCAAAAAGGCAGATGCCACAAATAAGGCCTTTAATATCAACTGAAAACTTAACTAGATTCATGCCTATGCCATTCCAAATATGTTTCTGTGGGAATAAAAATGATATGGTTATTATTATTTTATCATAAAGAAAACAAAACATACCTATCAAGTGCTTATAGCATCCCAGAGACCATGCTAAGTGTTTCTAAGCTTCCTCTCATTTTATTCTTAAACCAGCCTTATAAGGTGGGTACTATTACTATTATCCATTTTATGGATGAGGAACATGAGTCCTAGGGATGTTAAATTACCTTCTCAAGATGAAGCTAGTGAATGTAAGAATTTAAAGTTCTGTTTTACTCCATAGCCTACAGCTTTTCCATTGACAGCACTGCTTCTGCTTCATCATGAATAACTGATTTTCATTTACTGCATATAAAGACTCAATATTGTATTTAAATTTTAACAAATATATAAATTTGGGCCTTTTATAATCTTCTGTCACATGACTTGAAAATAGGCATAAAATTCTGAATTACCTCACTGGGTTAATCAGAAAATAAAATAACACTTAAAGCTCATTGGGGAAAGAAAAAAAAATACAGTGAAATTATAGTTGTTTCATTCTAAGGATTAATTGTTTCTCCTCTATCATGAGGAATGTATCTGCTCTTTGATGAACTGTTGACAAGTTTGCCACACTGTGGGAGATCACATATGCTATACTGTGATGTTGTAAAATGAAAATGTGAGATGAAATTCTATTGCCTACAGCTGCTAACTTTTTAAAGAGTGTTATGAAATTTTGTCAAATTAATTCTAACTATATTAGAATAAATAATGTAATAAAAATTTTATTTTGTTTCCACTAAAAAATAAGTATATAATGAAGGAGAAAACAAGGGCACAAAATTGTCATCCCTAAAAAAGACATTAGATTCTGACTGAACACTTCACTTTCAAGTTGAAAGAAAGTGAACAGAGAGAAAAATGAGATACAAGATGTTTCTCTTATACTCATGAGATAGATAATAAGCAAACTTACATTAAGTAATGAGGTAGATAAAATCAGAAGTGTCTCTAATTTCTTCTGTGAGAGGAAAATTGGGGAAATACACACTGGATAATTTTTGTTTGCCAGGTAATTGTCCAGAGAATTCAAAATTCTATTTTACTTAATATGTACTCTCCTAAAATGTGCTTAACGTCATTATTCTCATTTTATAGAAGAGGAAACTGAAACTTGGATTTTATAATCTTAAGAAAATCTAAGGGCTTTTCAGTGCTGGAGCAAACACTCCAAGTCTGATTTTATGACTACAAAATCTGTTTTCTTCCTATCTTTCTACTTACTCTGTTACAATGTATAAAATGGATAAAAATGAAAACAAGGTATTTGATTCCTTATTAGTGTTTATTAGCACTAACGGCTTAATTAAAAAAATAGGTAAGTAAATCTGACTAGTTCTGGGCATCTGAGAAAAGGAAGTAACATGCACCACCTTGCAGAATTTCAAGATGACTAAGTGGCTCTGAATGTATACAGTGAGAGATACAGTACTTGAAAGTCATCTTGTGGCTTAAAGCTTATATATGAAAGAGAACAAGCGGGATACAATCCTCTGGGCAATTAATATTCAGCTGCCACCCCTACCACACCTGCCATTTTCAACCTCGAACCAACTGTCTGGCCCAGTATTCCTCCATGTCAGCAAACTGCCCTTACTCAGACATTGCAACCTGGAGTGCAAGAGCTGTGCTGTCAAACCAGAAATCTTCTTTTTTGTTGTTTTTTAAGTTTTTGTCAGAATTCCTGTCTTTGGATAAAAGCACAATATCCCAGATCCAAAGCAAATGTGACCTTTTCTGATCTTTCCTTTTCTTTTTATTCATTGTCTGAAAAACTCATTGACATATCTTGAAAGAAATGCTCCTATCTTGAAAGAAATGCTCCAGGTAGGAGTTTTCACATGAATTCACTCCTTTGGTATCTCCCAAACAAGATCCATAAGTCAAACATCAGTTGACCCTTTGACCCATATCCTCGTAAGTTCCTTGTATCTGTGAAATTTCTTTCATTCACTGATGGCAGTTTGTCTTTGGCTCTTTTGTAAAGCCTTTTGAGGGACATATGGACAGGCAAATGCAGCAATTCCCACTGCCTCATTCAAAACTATCAAAAAGTGTCTAGGACCTGCATCTTGACCTTCAAAAGAGATAGATACGGTTTTCTATCTGAAGAGAATGATAAATGTAATTCTAAATTAATTACATTCAATTTTGTGAATAAGCCAAAATATCTACACAGCTGAGTTAATGTAACAAATATGTATTGGCCCAGACCCTACAAAGTTTGTTACCTCTAAAACCATAAGAATTCAATTTTTAGTAAATATTATTCTTCATTGATCTGCCAAGCAACTCTCATTTATATATTTATTACTTTAGTGATATAAATCTTTTTCATATAATTGCTACAGTGACAACTGAATTAAATCCAAAGCTCTCCAGCTTTGGAATTAAATTCTTTGATCAATTTTCATGTTCTATGACACCAATAATAGTTGGGCACTGAAGCTCCTTTGAAAGACCATTCCATTTGCAGGGTTTACTTCTATTGCTAGAGTTTGCATTTTGCCAGTGAGACTGTAGAATGACTCACATGTTGAGAGAGATCATCAAAATACCAACATTTAATATTTTTTTAATCTTCAAAGTATAAATTGGGGGCATTTTAAGGTTTAACTGGGATTATAATAACTTTAAAAAAACAGAATATTGGTTTCTTAAAAATATACACAAGTGAAAATATGTTAACTAAATCTATTAAAATTAATAACTTCTATTTGGTGCCCATTTGTTGACCATTCAGAATTTTTGGCAGTCCTTAATATGAGAAATAGTTAATATCAGGGGGATAGTTCACATTAAAATCTATATATCATGAAACTGAGATATCTAATTGTGTTTGTTCGTGTATATTATTTCATTTATTAATCATTTCAATCTTGTAAGGTGGGAAGGAAAAGCATCTTTAGGCCACTTTACAGGTGAATTGGTCATGGTGCTACAAATCTAAATGACTTCTCCAAAGTCATACAGATTATAGAAATAAGTTACATAAATAGGAGGTATTGAGGCCAGATTCAGGGCACAGTCTCCTAATTTCAATTCTTCCATTCAATAAAATGCCAGAGGTCTGGGTTCCTTCTCTCACACCTGTTAAAAGCTTCTGGAAAGGCCAGATGAATTACCTAATTTTCATTACTTCCGCTTCTCAGCTGGAAAAATTTTAGGTAATTTTATTTATGTAGTGAGAAAGTTGTAGTGAAGAGAGGATGAGAGAAAAAAACAAAATGTTCATGTTGAAACTGTTAATGGTTTTATATTTGGTGCATCCTTTGCAGATTTTTGCTTAGTTGTTTTGAATTTTATTGTTACTGTTCTTAGCTAGAAAAAACATAGGAGTTGAATATACACTTTAATCTAGATAAATATGTATATTCTTGGCTATAAGGCAAATCAGTTAGAAACTCTGTTTTTCTTCACTGTGCACCTAAGGGTCCCATGTAGTGGGCTACAACAGAGTAAGTGCTCATTAAATGTCTGCTGGGCTGAACTGAACATTTTCTTCCTCTTTTCAACAAAGAATCAAAATGTTATAGGTATTCTCAAAGGTCCTAGTCCAGTGATTCTGTCATTATGATAAAGAGGATAAAGTCAGTGAGGTCAATTACTAACATAAAACTTGATACAAAATGTATATAATGTGTATCTTCTCATGTACAGGGATTTTGTTCATTTTCTGCTTCCTTATGTGAATCCATGGTATATGCAATTAAAATGGATTAATATTTGCTCAGTTTTCATAACGGAATTTTACGGTAAAACATATTACTTCATTCACTTCTGGTATTTTTCCTTAGCTTTGAGACAAATATAATTTTTCACATTTTGAAAGCAGGGTCAGCACAAATGAGAGCTGGAGATAGCATAGTAAGTGGTAAACAACTACCCCAAAAGCCACATTTTAAAAATAAGGGGGAATTTGATACTGAACATTTACCTCTAAGCAGTCTGCATTCTGACAGGGCCAGTTTCTCATATTTTCAAACCCTCAGGGATTGTCTTGGTTAAAAACACAAGCTATAGAGTCTATATTCTAAAATCAGCACTGCAAAACAGCACTGCAGTTGATCTATGACATGAGTGAAGCCCCACTGAAATCTTAATATTTTTTAGTATCTTGAGTGTTCAAATTAAGGTTTTTTTTCCTTTTCTTCTCACATTACACTTATTAGTTTTACTAAGGATAACGAAGTCCTCTGAAACTGGGAAATGAAATTTAACTTGGGAGTACTTTACTTATTACCTATTAAGAATGGTTACATAATCCCTAAAATATTTGGCTTTGCCTGTCAAACATGAAAAATTGAGAACTGTAGTCAGTGACATAATGTTTCACAGGTATCATACTCTTACAGGAGAAGTAGTTTGTGCTTCTGGACATTGTTCTCAGAGAGCCTCTCAATCCTAAATTACAAGTACTACAGACCATTAGAGGAATAAGAAGGCAATTTATTCTCTTTTGCATGCAGCCTAGACTGGTGTTTAAAATTGGGGCTGCCAACATAGCAACTGTGTGGTGTTTCTTTAATGAGGGTGTTGCTGGACCAGAAACACAGCTGAGACACTTAGATTTATTTTATGGCAGTCCTGAGAAACGATCTATTCCTAATCAGAATAATTTGCCCATAAATGACTTCTGACAGAGCTCCACAAGAAAAGCAAATCTAAAAGTCCTAATCTCTCCAAAGCTGTGAATCCCAAAAGACACATGTACCTTTGTTCAATAAGTCTGCAGACACAACTGTTAAATAGGTATAAACAGAATTCATTACAATAAATCTTCTCTCTGAAATGATAAAAAAAAAAACTGCAGTTGGCTTTTAATTTTGATCTCCTAGTTTTAGGCATCTTAATAAATGTCCAAATGGCCAAAAGATGAACATTATTCAGTCTCTTCAACTAAATTTAAACTCCATTTGCTCAGTGCAGAACCTAGGTTACAAAACTGCCAATTTGTCATCCAATTTTAAAATAATAGCAAAGTTAATAATTCATTTACTCTGAAAAATTCTTATGGGCTCTTTCTGCTCTTCAAGCGCATCTTTTAGCAAATTCAAATTAGTAACCTGTATATATCAGGAATTCTAGTTTCACGTGATTTTGCACAGTAGATCAGAAAAGCAGAATGGGCAAAGGGGTCTTTTGATTCTAAAATATGTAAAAGAAGATTATTTCCCAGAAGGTACGAATTGGGTAAAAAGTAACAATCAGGGAATTTTATCTGGTAATTATCTGCGAAATTTTTTTTTTAATTTTATTTATTTTTTTCAGTGTTACAAGATTTATTGTTTTGCACTACATGCAATATGTGCCCTCCTCAATACCCACCACCAGGCAAATTATCTGCGAAATTTTAAAGGTAAATGCCAAGATAATAATTTTCAGAGTTCTCTAAATAACTATAAAATTGTTGTTTATGGCAGCCACATGCCATTTAATAAATTAACTGGAAATATACTTTAAAAATATTCTTTTCAGATAGTTTGCACATGACAATTGTTTCATTAGAAAATAAACTGTTAATTTTAAGTAATTTTTTCTCTACTTCTTTTTTTTTTTTTTTTTCGGTAAAATAGGACTGATCAACAATTTTAGCACATGACTGGCCAATGTGATTTTCAACAGATATAATGAACGATATATATATATTTTTTTTTTTTTTGTTAAGCACAGCACAAGGTTTTGCAATGCAGCACTTCACAATGAACTGACATTTGGCAGTGAGGAACCTTTCTAAAGTTCAGGAACTGCATTAAAAAGAGAATTATAAAGGGCATCATTAAAATTTAGGTAGAAAACTGTTACTGAGCATTTCAATTACAAAGCTACATGACTGGCAGTAAGAAATAATAGGCACAAATTAGTACTATTGACTGTTTCTTAACATCTATTCAGCTGGTCTAAGGAGTGACTGTCTTGGATACTGTCATAAATTCTGTAATGTTCAAAAATCTTGTCTGATTATCATCACTTTTTCACTGTGACCCTTCTAAAGAATTTTTGTTGGTGCAAAAATTATAGACCCAAAACATTCACCTTATTAGCTTAATTGCAGTTCTATTTAGCATTTTCTCCACCTTTCTCTCTGCTGTAGACACACATCCCTTATTTAAATTTTACACAGTAGTTAGAGGCCAAGAAAATAAGGAGGAATGCTCATTCCATAAAATGTGATACTTCTAATTAGTCTGCTGAGACTTTTGGAATATGCATAAAGCTGTAGATGTGGTATTAAATCACATTTTTATTACCCAAAAATTAATGTTTACCATGTGTATGCAAAGGTGTTAAGGATATGAAGTGTTAAGTTTTGAAGATCCTAAAAGTCATTTGTTTCTATAACATACTTTAATATATATTTTTATCCTTTAAAAAAAACTTTGGAGAAAATAATCTTGCTTTTCCCACTTCCTTTATTGTGACTTTAAATTTAAGTTTACTTTTTGCTAGATTGTTCACAGAAATATATACTCTGCTGATATTTGGAATATATTCAATTTGGGTAAAATCTTTCTGTTTTAGATAGTTTAAATGAGCTGGAAAAAAATAAACTCGAAAAAACAAAGAGGGCATCATTGAGGCCAACAATGTGTTTAGCTCACTAAGAGAGATACAACTTTATAAATTTAAATAATATTTGGCTGTCACATTTACTCATAAGAACTGATAAATTTATAATGGCTGACAGACAGAAATTGATTTATGAGTTTTGGGAATGGAAGGAAACCAATGGAAATGCCCTTATTAAAAATCTGCAATTTTTTCCTCAGGCCATGTTACCATAATAAATGTGAAAATAGGCTTGATTTCATTCAGAATTAATGTAATTTAAAATTGAAATGTATCTCACCTCCTGCCTCTAGGAGGTTTGCTGACATTTCTAGGGCTGTTTCAGAGAGTCCACATGATAAACAGAATGCATGTGCATATATATGTGTACCTATCTATAAAGTATACCCAACAAAAGCACAATTAATAAGGTAATAGTTTATCCAATCCAAGATTATTAACTGTAGAGGTAAAACCCTAAAATGTAGAAAATGTTGGGGCACCTGGCTGGCTCAGTTGGTTAAGCATCCGACTCTTGATTTTGGTTCAGGTCATGATCTCAGGGTTGTGAGATGGAGCCCCTACATCAGGCTCTGTGCTCAGCGGGGAGATTCTGCTTGAGATTCTCTTCCTCTCTCTAAGCCTCTCCCCCTGTTCATGCTCTCTCTCTCTCAAATATTTTTTTAAATGTAGAAAATGTCCACTTTGTAAAATTCTGAATAAGTTTATAGAGTATCAATAGTTATTAGTACTATTTTGCTAATAAACGTGGTTAAGAAGAAAAATTTAATAAGCACATTATCTTAGAGTTTCTCTCTCCCTTCCTCCATCTCTTTTTCTCTTCACATCGAAATTTTTCCTAAATCAGAAACTGCCAATACCTCATTCTTGATGTAAAGAAATCAACTTTATTCTACAATAGGGATCACACAATTAAAGAGAATCACGTCTAGTGTTAACCAACATTATAGAGAGGTTTAAACAAATTTAGCTTCACAGAGAGAACTCAAACCAAAGGAAGAAATTAAGTTTACCTTGAAATGATAATCCCCTTCAAGTGAGTTTTATTTGAAAAATAAACATCATCTTCTAGTTTTGAGAAACATATCTTTGCAAAAGTGAAGTTCCCATGCATACATTCTAGGGAGCCTAAATCAATCTGAAATGTGGTACTTAAATAAAGTAGTTGAAATCAGCTACTGTCTATAATGTGGCAGTTGAAGGTTTATGTACTTATTCTCTTATTTCCCTCTCAATAGTGTCCAGGAGGCTTTTACTAAGGTCATCTGGTTTTAATTAAGTCAAATTTAAATTTATAGTCCATTCTACTGATAGATCTCTCAGCAGAAAAAAATCTGGTCACCAATTCATGTGGTAATGGATTTGATGGTTGAATTTAGGAAAGTAAGCTCTTATTCTTTTATTGGCACTAGTTTTATGTATGAGAAGAATATGGACTATATCTCTGTAGTACAAGGTCAAATTTTTGTTGCATGCAAACCCTTGTACTACTACTAACTACTGCAAATACAAGAGAAACAATGAGTATGTTTCAATGAATGCCCCCAAATTCTAAGGTACCAAAGATAACCTAAAATAAAACATTAAAATTGTTTCTCTTCATAAATATACGAAGGTATACAATGAAATTGTTTAAGACAGAATCTAAGGATACATAAAAATATTTTCAAAAACTAGATATTTTTAAGTTACCTCTAGGCTCAAAGTGAATTCCCAAAACAACTGCATAAAACAAAAAGGAACAGAAAAGAGAAAAAAGGCATTTGACATTAATGATGGTGACCTATAGATGAATGGAAGATAAAGCAGATTATTCAGACAGAAGAAAAATTGGAGGGGATGATTATCTTTTCATGTGACAAATTAGAGCATTCTCTTGAAGTGAGGTAATTTATGTGGTAATTTGGGACAATTAGAGGAAAGCAGGTAATATTTAATTTGGGAAAACAGTGATCCATTTGTATCAGCTATTTGGGGTTCCATTATTCAGAACAACTTTATATTCCACAAATAATCAATTCTAAAAAAATACATTTTTTTGACTTTGGGGGAAGATGTTGGAGTAAAAGGACTTTAAACACAGATACAACTATATAACACTCGTATCAATATAAATACCCCAGAAAATGCCCAGAAAACAAAACAAAACAAGCAAGCAAACAAACAAACTAAAAACCAGACTCTTGTAGAGAACAAAATGATGGTTACCAGAGGGGAAGTAAGTGAAATAGCCAAAGGAGAGAAGAGTACACTTATCAGGATGAACACTGAGCAATATACAGAATTGTTGAACCACTATTTTGTACACCTGAAACTGATATAAGATTATATGTTAACCATACTAGAATTGAAATTTAAAAAATAATAATAATACATATTTTTTTCAGGTAGACAAAAAAGAAAAGAAAAAGAAAACTAATTTGGAAACTTAATTATTTCTGGAAAAAAACCATTCACAGCAGTAACTAGTTAAATGTTTGACTGAATAACTAGTAAACATGTATACATCTTGGAGGTCATTTAAAATCCAGCTTAACACAGTCTGTCCTCTGGCCCTCAAAGATTTATGCCCATCCCAAATGGAAAAGTACATTCACCCCATCCTAAGCTTTTCAAGAATCTCATCTCATTCAAACAGTGGCTCAACTCTAAAATTTCATTATCTACATCTCATTATCTACATGATCTGAATTAGGGCTGATCAGATTCCAAGTTACAATGACTTTCTAAGGCCCTTTTTAAGAACCTGTGGACCTAAAGATAAAGTTATATGCCCAAGTTATGCACACTCACAACCTTTAATGGTGGAACTAGTATAGGATAAAAATTGTAGGCAGCTGATTTCAAAAAGAAAGAAAATGTAAATTTTTTTAAATGACCTTTTTTAAAAGATTTTTTTATTTTATTTTAGTTATTTGTCAGAGAAAGAGAGAGAGAGCACAAGCAGGCAGAATGGCAGGCAGAGGGAGAAGCAGGCTCCCTGCCAAGCAAGGAGCCCGATGTGGTACTCAATCCCAGGACCCTGGGATCATGACCTGAGCCGAAGGCAGCCACCCAACCAACTGAGTCCCAAGAAAATGTAAATTGAAATGGAGTCACTGGGCCAAAGCAATTCTGAAATACAGCCAGGCAAAATCCAACCAGACTTCTCTGACCAGGGAATAAGCCTTCTGGGCTTTCAGCTCTACCCCCTCCCTGGGCTCCTGATTTGACCTTCTGAGTCATTACAAGTAGAAAATGTTGGCAGCTAAACAGTTTTATCAGCCTGCTTCCCAATAGAATTTTGGGTGTATGATAGCCTCTTCATTTTATATTCTCTCCCTCTTTCCTCTAAAATCTAATCTAGAAATCGTTCTTTTGACATAATTTTCTCAAGAATTATAAATATCTACTGTGAATTATACTGGGTTTCATTCCTTTACATAAAATCGACAACTACAAATATTTTGGAGATTTTATATATATACATACATACACACACACACACACACACACACACATAACATATGTGTATGTATTTATTTGTTGTTGTTCCTGCTGAGATGGCTAAAGGAGGACAAATCTCCTAAGCTTCCTAGAGGTACTCCCCTTTGAGAAGATTGGTGAGGCACACCCTTAATCTCTCAAGTAGCGATCTTTTATCTTCCTGGGGTTTTAACGAAAGACTGTAGAGCCATACCCTCCACTTTTACTCTATGCCATACTTTGAGAGAAAAATCTAAATTTTATAATCTTTTGCCACATGGAAAGATAGTTTGCTAACTTCCAAAATCATTAAGAATTTGGGGTTTTTTGTTTAGTTTTGTTCTGGGTTTTTGGGATTTTTTTCTTTTAACCAGTTTTTCCTCGATTGTCTCCCCCTCTCATGTTTACTGTAAGCACTAAGAGGAAACCAATAGGACCTCCAGTATTTTTGCCTGTAACATCCAGGTATACATCCAGGTTTATTGTTTACAAATTCTTTCCACATAGCTGTAGAATACAATTTTGCTATACATCCAGGTTTATTGTTTACAAATTCTTTCCACATAGCTGTAGAATACAATTTTGCTAACCATTCTACATAAGAATCCCCCTTCCTTCAGTTTCCAATAACACATTCATTACCTCCTTTTGGGCCCTCACTGTCAGCATTCTTAAAGTGCAGATTTCCACTCATAATCAGTCCATAGCTATTTAGGTTTTCTTTATCGTGTTCGTTTCCTTTTGACCTCTCGCCATCCATGCCTTTCAATATTCATATTTTTTCTAACACTGTGTCCAGGAATCCAGGCTTCCTCTGCACACTCCCCAAATTTCTCCCTTATTCTCTGTACTGACCAGTTCCAACAGTGTGTACTCGCCACATTTTTAGGTATTCATTATAGCACTTAACGACCTCTGTTAACCAAAATCTGTATTAGTTTTCTACTGGTGCAAAACAAATTACTACAACCTCTGTGAGCTAAAGCAACACAAATTTATGAACTCACACTTTCTGGGAGTCAAGAGTCCAGTTAGTTTACTTGAGCCCTCTGCTCAAGGTCTTACCAGGCCAAAATCATGGTTTCAGCTGAGACTGCAGTTCACTTCTGAGGTTCACCATGTGCTTCCAAGCTAACTAGCTGTGGGAAGAATTCATCTCTTTGTGGCAGTATGAATGAATTTCCCATTTCTTGCTATCAACCTGGGGCCACTGCCAGCTAACAACAACCAACTACATCCATTGCCCAATGACTCCCTTCATCTCAAAAAGGCAAGGCTTCCTAGAAATCTTCTCATGCTTCAAATCTGTGATTTCATCCTTCTCTGACCTCTTGACTCAGATTTAAAGGTCTTATGTAACAAGCCAAACACAACTAAATAATATCCCTATCATAAGGTCAACTGATTTCTAAAATCCTTTTATAGCAGTGTCTAGATATTGTTTGAATGAATAACTGGGAGATACAGCAGAGGCTGGGAATCTTGGGGCCATCTTAGAATTCTGCCTACTAGAGTCTCTATGAGGCTGAGAAAACTGTATTTGAGTAAGATTTTTTTTTCTTATATATTCTTTTCACTGAGATTTTTTTTTTTTTTTAAAGATTTTATTTATTTGACAGAGAGAAACACAGCGAGAGAGGGAACACAAGCAGAGGGAATGGTAGCGGGAGAAGCAGGCTTCCTGCTGAGCAGAGAGCCCGATGTGGGGCTTGATCCCAGGACCCTGGGATCATGACCTGAGCCGAAGGCAGACGCTTAATGACTGAGCCACCCAGGTGCCCCGTGAGATCTTAATATATCAAGTTTTGATTCCTGTCTTGGTCAAGAGTTAGGTTTGTGACCTTGGGCAATTTCACTAAAGTCTGTGATCATTTCTTCTTCTGCAAAGTGAAAGTAATCTCATAGATTATTGTAATATTTAAGTAAATATTCTAGCTCATAGGTGGTATTTAATAAGACTTTATTCCTTTATTACTTTCCCTTGGAAGTTTGGCTCAAAACTGCCTTCTCAAGATGTCTTCCTTTCAATAAAAAAGAACAATTCTCTCTTTTACTTCCTGAATATGAATATATTGTTTGTAAACACACTGCACAGTGATTGTCAAACTGAATCATGAATCAGAATAATCTTGACATCTTGTTAGAATACAAATTTCTGGGCTTCACCCTCTAGTTTCTGAATTAGTAGGTCTGAGAAACAACCTGAGAATCTGCATTCCCAATCAGCTCCCAGGTGATGCTGATACTGAGATCCAAGGATTAAACTTTGAGAACCTCTATATTATGTCATTAAATTATTTCCCTTCAAATATGCATATGGGCATGCATATATTATTTTCTTTGATCACCGAGCATTATAAATTTGTAGACAGGAGGTTGATTCTTACCCATCATCTTAAATTTCTCTATGTCTAAAAAGAACATTACATGTAGTAGATGCCCAAATGGTGTTAACAATAATTGAACGATTATATCACTACATTATTTTAAATGGTTCAATACGAGGGATATGATTCTACTTCAGCAAAAATTACACTTTGAAATGAGTATGGTTTTGTCAACTGAATCAATTTTTTCTTATTTTATGAACTGGATGACTTTCATAAAATCTACTTAGCAAAATACAGTACTTATTTTTAAAAACATTTTTTTAAAGATTTATTTATTTATTTTGGGGGGCAAAGGGAGAGAATCTCAAGCAGACACCCCTCTGAGCATGGAGCCCAATGAGGAGCTTGATCTCAGGCCCTGAGATCATGACCTGAGCTGAAACGAAGTCAGATGCTTGACTGACTGAGCCACCTCGACACCCCCAAAATTTTTATGTAAGGGTAACTTGTATGACTAGAAATCTCTTTTTAAACCTAATAGAAAATACTAAATAATGGCTAATAGACAAATAATAACAAAATAAATTCTGGTCATGATCATACCAAGATGTATCCAAAGAAAATGTTATAAATTCCAAGAATAGCATAAATGCTTTGGCATCTGAAATCAAAGGGCAATGGAACTCTTTGAGGCATCCCATAATGATGTCTCAGGTGCTGTGCTATGCTCTGCAGACAGCCAAAGTAAAGGTAAAATTTTGACTCACAGGCAGTGGTGATTTATTCCATGTTGATTTTATTTGACAGCAGGTGCCTGGTCTATATTTTAGCCATTACACTTTTTTTTTTTTTTCATTCCTGCCTCTGAGAATCTAACCTGAAGAAAGCTAGGTAGCCAAAACCCAGCACAGCACCTGCTAAAGTAATAAAAGCAAGAGAATAATGGTCCCAAATTTAGGGTAGCTATAAAATAAAAGGAAAAAATGTACCTCAAATAAAGCCAAAATAGCCAGATAGGTATGATCTTACTTTTTATGGATCTTTGAATGGAATATACAGAATATAATAAAAGTTAAACAGTGACTAATTAAGGAAAATATTTTTTAATAAACCATATAGAGAAACTCCTTAAATGGCTGAAATCAGAATGAGTTTTTTAGGATCATGACAATATTTTTAACTCTTTATTCAATCTATACCCTAAATACCTTTCTTACCTTTCTTTAAAAAAAATACATACGCAGGCAAATGTTCTTTTCTGAAAATTTTTCACAAACGACATTCTCCTATTTATAGCTTTAGATTCTTACGGGACCATTCAGGAACGATTAAACTTGTTCTTTTAAAATTAAACCTAAATGCTGACTAAATGAGTGTTATCTTTTAGCCTACCTATAGTCAAAGTCATGTTTTCCTTTCTAGTTTGTACAATTTTCTATGGGAAGTAGCTTTTAAGGACTTTCTATAATTTGAAGCATAGTCTTAAGATTCAAATTCAGATTTTTTTCACATTCTAAATCTACTCCAAACCCATTCTAATGGCTCATTAAGCCATTAGATACTTTTGTGATAAGATACTTTTGATTCTAATCACAGACAGCTCATCCTCATAGTCACAGACAAATAAATTCATTTATATTGGGCATGTAGAGTTGTTCCTATGTCTGAATTTCTGACCTGCAGAAGCTAGAACCCTTTATGGCTCACAGTCCTCTATGCTTTGACTAGTCAAGACTTTTAATGACTTCAAGCATCATTACTTTCACTTTCACTACTCTTTCACTTAAGAGATAATAAAAACAAACATGATCTCTATTATTTTAATGATATCTTCAATTCTTTTATACATTCCAGTTTCCAATACCTGTCAACATCCCACAAGTTAAGATTACCTTGTTATTAGCCTTCTGAAAGAAAATCCCCAACTTATTCTATTTCATCCTAAATCTTGATGTTGCATTGATTGGATTTTTTTTTTTTTGCTCTTTATTAAACTGATATGTCAATTCCTGATATTCTCAGAAGTTTAGCTCTAATAAAGGTGTCATGCCTCCCTCCTTGAAGGCTTTAAAAAAACTGAAAGTTGTAAATTGATTTTGGATAAAGTCCAATCTCCCCAAACTATTTTTTTAAACACAAAATAGCTAAACCTTAAAGCAATGATGAGTATGATTGCTTAAGATTTCCTCTTATGTCATTTCTAGCCACATGTATGTTAGGCTTCTTTCTCCCAGTCTCCCCCACGCACACCCTTACCACTAAACTTACCTAATCTAGAGTTCATAGACTACCGCTAAATAAGTGTGCCGTTGAGTGATGAACAATGCCGGGAATAAAAATGAACAAGATGTCCCAAGTATGACACTGTTCTGACATACATTTTTAGGCAAGACAAATGCCATTTGCAAAGAAGATAGAGATACCTGTGAGAATCACATCAAGCTTAATTTCATTCTAACACATATGAAACATATTTTTAACATTCAAGTCAAAGCAAACTTGGCTTGTTGCTCAATTCATTTCAGTTTCTTTTTGTGTGTGATTTTGCATAACCTAATTAATAATTTTTAAATCCTTTCAAAAATTATTAGCCTCAAAAAATAAGATGTCAAACTGTATCTAACGTCATCATACATACAATCCTCTGCAAACCTCACTCACACAGCAAATGTGGATTTGACTATGATTAAATTAATCCTTGTTTACACATATCATGCAATTCTATTTCTTTCACCCCAAGGGATAACACAAAGAAGTTCTGAGGCATGAGTGAGCATGCTAATGTTAGCCAAAATAAACTATAAGGCACAAAGAAATGTTATAATAATAAACTATAGAAAGAAGTGAAGTACCACTTGCCAATTACTCCCTATTCCCAGGCAGACTTGCAATTCCATTGAGAAACTTGGTTTCATATGCACAGTCTTAGGCAATTTCATGATTTCCATCACCTTTTTTAAGGCAATAATTTCATTGACACATGGTAAATTATAAAATATTACCTGTTAACATAAACACTGTATACAAATACAAGAAACACTCTTCTCTAATTTGGTAAGAAATCAGTTAAAGATAGTTGGGCTCTCTATGAGAGTACCACAGAGGGAAGGAAGAAAGTTAACATTCTAGACAGTATACTATATTCTTAAGACAAATGCTATGATATTGTTATGCTATATACAGACTAAAAGCGTACATTCATAAAGGCAGGTAAATTCCATATATCAAAGAGCTAGAAATGGATAGAGCAATGATTTAAAACCAGGTTCCTGTGACTCCAATGGCTATTTTTTCTTTTGTTATATTTTCATTATTGTATTAGCTATTCCTGGGAAAATGCCAATGACTATAAAGACTGTATATGTCCTATAGTTTATTATAACTATTACATATTATAATACAAGTATTGCTTTTATCATTAACATAATTGTGAATATGAAATAAATAATGAATTGAGAAACCATCATGTCAGTATACATTCAACTAAGTGCAAGTTAAAGCTAGCTATAAAGATTTTTGAGAAAAATACTGCTTTATTGTTCCACAGGATAACAGAAAGAAAAATGGTCCGGAGCTGTCATCTGAAAATGCAACAAATGGTACTAACAGGATCATCCTTAATAGTATTCTTATGAATGCATGGGAAAGTCATTCTGTGATGAATATTGATGATCTAGTCTACTCTCTCTATCTACACTCCTTTCTGGATATTTAAGGTTTAAGTGGAAGTTTTGGAAGGTGGGAGAAAACAGGCCCTAGGTTCTCTGTCCATAATATCTCATATCATTACGGTTCTAAGTATTATGATATTTCTAGTTCTGCATTTTTAGATATTTGTGCAAGTTGTGAGCTTCCAGGTAAATTGTCTAGCCACAGCAGCCATTCAGGCATAAAAGTAGAGCTGGCATTTGGATATTTAGTAAGGTGAAATATTTAAAAAAGGAGCTGAGGAGCATACCAAATATACCTTTTCCTCCTTCCCATCATATATAAAAATGAAAACTAGGGACAAAGAATGAGTGAAGACCACTCAGATTTCCTGTTATGGATAGCTTCTGAGTATTTAACAAATTTGGAAATGGAAGGTTGCATATTACAGGGCAAGTCTGGTTAGTGCCACTTTATTGGTCAGGGGTACTTTGTGTAGTTCAGAGTAACTTTGTAAATAGTCTGAAGGGAACTGAGATTTTATTCAAAACTCTATATGGTAGCAACATTTGGAATTCAGCATGGTAAAATTGTACAAGTCCCAAGGCTATAACAGTTAAAACAAGAAGTAAAATTATTTAACTAAGTAAATTTAACATATAATTTGACAATAGGCCTATCTATCTATGCAATAGTCTCTGGCCACCTTAAATGTCATTGAAGAATTACAGAGAAGACAGCAAACATTTTTTTTTTCTTTTTTTTTTTTTCCTTTGGGGAGGGAGAGAGAGAGAGTGCTCAAGAAAGAGAATGCACACAGGAGAGAGACAGAGAACATGGGCAGGGGGAGGGGGAGGCAGAGAAGTGGACTCCCTGCTGAGCAAGGAGCTCAATGCCAGGCTCCATCCCAGAATCCTGGGACCATGAGTGGAGCCAAAGGCAGATGCCCAACCAACTCAGCCATCCAGGAGCCCTGACAGCAAACATTCTAAACACTATAATATTCATAAGTACTTCAGATAGGTATATAGACAGATAAAACAGTTTAGGTGTATAAACATTTCTCCCCTTTACCATTTTATTTAGTCTTTCCTAAACCACAGTATCATTTTCAAAGACACTGTGAAGAAAATTTAGTGTTTACAGCAGTAAAATTCTCATTTTAAAAATTAAAAAAAATATACATTTAGATGATTTGTCTAAGACTTTATGAGTGTTAAGGGACTAATCTAGGATATATAACCCCTGATTTCTAGTAAAATAAATGTCTCACACTATAATATTGTCTTTTAATTCAAACTCTAATTTTCATTTATTAAAATTTTTTATCCAGAATCATATTTAGTAATGCAGACCGAGACACACTACATCCAGTATGTTACTATATATAATGAAGTATAGTGCCTATTGCTTTTGGCCATGTGATGTATCTTTCCACATCCTTCTAGTCTTGAATTTAAACTTAATGTCCAATTCCCTGTTTTCAGTACACATATATTGATACAGAGTTGATCAACATAAATTAGCTCATTTCTCCTAACACGGGGATTGGTGTGGGAACAGGGCATGCTAATCAGAGTCCAGTACTGATTTGAAGAGAGTGGGGAAAAAAAACTGTTTTTCTTGGAATAATGATTAAAACTGGGAATGGCTAACCATGGTCTTCATCCCAACCATATGAAGAGAAACAGTCTGCAAAATAAAGCTAAGAATAGACAAGTAGAAACAGAAGATGGATGGGGAGAAGTGTCCTTGTGAACTTGAGGTTCTAGTGTTACCTTTGACATCATGGTTCCTACAGATTTTCCAGAGGACTTGAGAGCTTTCATAATGTTTCTGACTTTTTGCTAACACCAGTAAAAAATAAGATAACATTATAATGATGTTTTCTGGGTTGTTCCCCATATTATTTCTGATGACACATGGAATATGATTGGTCTTTTTGACCAAAAGAGTATATCAGAATGTCTTCAGGAAACAATCTGAAAGAAAACTCATTTCATTTCTTGTCTTAGAAAATCAAATCCGGGGCGCCTGAGTGGCTCAGTCGTTAAGCGTCTGCCTTCGGCTCAGGTCATGATCCCAGGGTCCTGGGATCGAGCCCCGCATTGGGCTCCCGGCTCGGCAGGAAGCCTGCTTCTCCCGCTATCATTCCCTCTGCTTGTGTTCCCTCTCTCGCTGTGTTTCTCTCTGTCAAATAAATAAAATCTTTAAAAAAAAAAATCAAATCCCACTTATAAGGTAAATTAATTACCTAAAATAACATATATTTTTCTTTTACTAAAATTAATGTAATCTTTCTGTCCATCTAAAAAACTTACAACATCTTCACACAAATGATTTCAGTAATTTTCCTTTCTTTTTGTTTTTATCCTTTAAGTTTTGTTTTTTGGGTTTTTTTGGGGTTTTTGCTTTTGGTTTGTTCATTCCAAACTTTTGATCCAAATAACTGACCTAATTCACTACTGAAACCTGCCTGGAAGCCCAAACATAAGCATGATAGATAAATAGATAGATTATGACAGATAGATAGCATGATACATATATTGTGATATATTAAGTCACTCAAGTCACTATTTATTTTTGTATGTATCAGCATATATACATGTATATAGTTTATAGGAATGTCAAGGGAAAAAGAACCAACAGGAGATATATAGAGATATATATACTACGCATATAAATAAATATATATAAAATACATACAATATATGGAAGTATGTATTTTATATATAGGAGGATTGTAATATTTAAAATATTTAAAAACCTTAAAATATCTTATATATTTATCCTAAGAAGTTGGTTCACATAACTATGGAGACTGGGAAGCCCCACCATCAGCCATCTGCAAGCTGGAGACCCAGGAAAGCAGTGGTGTAATTCAAGTGGAAACATAATTCAATTTGAGTCCAAAGGCCTGAGAACCAGGGAGCTGAGGGTATTAATCTCAATCAATAGACAGAAGAATACTCTTGCCCTGGTTAAACCAGTAAAGCAGAGAAGAACAAATTCCTCCTTCCTCCATCTTTTGTTCTATCACGGCCCTCAAAGGATTGGATGATTTCCTCCTATATCAGGGAAGCCAATTTACTTTGATAATTCAGACACACCCAAAAATAATGCGTAGTCAAATATCTGGGCACCCCATGATTCAGCCAAGGTGACAAATAAGGTTAACCATCACAATATTATTCACTGTAGGGGATATATCTATATCTATAGGAACAGATAGGATGTATCTATGAAATATATCTATATTTGGATATAAAGGTCCATAGAGATATATGGATATATCTCCTATAGGGTGTAATATAAGGCCAACAAGAATAAATTTTTTTTTAAAGATTTTATTTATTTATTTGACAGAGAGAGAGAGAGATCACAAGTAGGCAGAGAGGCAGGCAGAGAGAGAGGGAGAAGCAGGCTTCCCGCTGAGCAGAGAGCCCAATGCGGGGCTCGATCCCCAGACCCTGAGATCATGACCTGAGCTGAAGGTAGAGGCTTTAACCCACTGAGCCACCCAGGTGCCCCAAGAATAAATTTAGATGACAGTAAAGGTCTATATCCGTGGTAAAGATAATTGCAACTAAAGCGAGCACCATTGTAGGCATATCAAAGTAATCACTAATGTGAAAGAAGACTTGTGAAGTTCAAAACACAGAAGAGTTCAGAAAGACAGCAATAAAAAGAGAATAAATTAATTCTAACTTGCATTATTAGAAGTACATGAGTGGAATTAGTGGCATTTTGTTGATCACACCTGACACTATTCAATTCTATATATATCAAGGTTGTAGAACACTTAAGGAAATACAGAAAGCTGGCCAGTCAAAATTGGGAACAAACATTATGTTAAATTAAGAATAAGTATAATTTATGTTTGTGGTTTTTTTTTTTTAAATTTATTTATTTGAGGGGGCGCCTGGGTGGCTCAGTCGTTAAGCGTCTGCCTTCGGCTCAGGTCATGATCCCAGGGTCCTGGGATCGAGCCCCACATCGGGTTCCCTGCTCGTCAGGAAGCCTGTTTCTCCCGCTACCACTCCCTCTGCTTGTGTTCCCTCTCTCGCTGTGTTTCTCTCTGTCAAATAAATAAAATCTTTAAAAAAAAAAAAAAAGATTTATTTATTTGAGAGTGAGAGAGAGAGCATGAGAGGAGGGGAGAAGGTCAGAGGGAGAAGTATAATTTATGTTTTAATCTTATAAAAGGTATGCAATTGTTCTTTAAATGCAGAAAGTTTAATACTCACTTTGGAATATTAAAATTGAATAACTTTGTAGACATTATAAACACTAACTGCAAACATGTAAAGGAATGTGAAGAAATATACAGTTTCCATACTATTTCTTTCTATTAATATTTTCATTAATGTTTTATTTAATATTTATGAAACCTCAACATCACATATAACTGGTTTCATTCTTTTATTTTTTGTAATAGATTCAACAATCAAGAGAAATATATTATTCCTCAAGTCACTTGAGTATTTTTCATTCTACCTTTGATATCCATATAAATATGTGCTTTAAATTTATCTCTGCATAACACATCCCTAATGACAGTGCTTCCTAATGATGTGTTTTTTAAAACCTACAAATATTTTTCAATGAATTTTTCAGATAAAGAAAAATTTCTTCACTATTTCATTTGCTTTAACCTAGTTCTATTAGATTACTCTTTATGGTGCCATTTAAGAGCACTTTTTTATTGATCAAAATTATATTTTTTAAATGAGTTGGAGATAGTCTTAAAAATTTTTATGAACTATTAATATTAACTGAAACACACTTACCACAAGTTGAGAAATAATATTTAATGATATGCCTCTAAAATGATAGCTATTAAATATGTAATACATTAAAGCTGCATAAAATATGTTTTAATTGATGTTTATGAATTTATTCTGTCATTTGTACCTGAAAAGTAATTAAAATTTTAAATTACATGTGTGCTTTTATTAATCTCCTCTATTTAAAGATTGAAAGAAAGGCAGGTCTATAATAAATGAAAAATGACTAGAAGCAAAACTAAGAGTTACTGTTAAAGAACATTTTAAATAATTGGGTTGTTACAATAGTGGACTAGGCTACTCCAAAATATATTGAGTTTTCCATTCCTAAAGGTACTCAAACATAGGGTAGATGACCTTTAATTCAGATTACTCCACATGGGACTCGTAATTGAGTTAGTAAGATATAATGGATGAGCTTAAGTATTCCTTTTATTGTTTCAACATTAATAATTCTATGACTTTATTATGGAAAAAAAAGATTATGGCCTAAGAAAAGAAAGATGCTTTGAAAACAGCAGGATTTTGAGTAAAAGTGACTCCATACTTTAATGATTAGGGCTTTTCTAAAACTTTGTGCTGGGAAGCCCAGAATGCTTAGGCATTCCCTCCCTTGCCTTGTCATAGCACACAGTGCATTGCACTTTAATTGTTTATGCATTAATTTCTCTCGCTAGACTGTGAGATTCTTCAAGCCAGGTCAAATATTTATTTTTTCCCTTTTGAATATCCAGTGTAGTCACCAGATTTTGAAATAAAATTATTTCAGTATAAACATTAAAGCATAAAAAGGTAAAGCCAGCATTAAATAAATACCTTACCTAACCTGTTCCATAGTCCTGAATTCCTTAATTACTGGGAAGTACCTAGACTGTAGGAAATCAATCAGCGTGCTTATAAATAAAATTCTTAGGTCAACAAAACGTAATAGAGGCTTATGGGGCGCCTGGGTGGCTCAGGGGATTGAAGCCTCTGCCTTCGGCTCAGGTCATGATCTCAGTGTCCTGGGATCAAGCCCCAAATCAGGCTCTCTGCTCAGTAGGGAGCCTGCTTCCCCCTCTCTCTCTGCCTGCCTCTCTGCCTACTTGTGATCTCTCTCTCTCTGTCAAATAAATAAATAAAATTTAAAAAAAATTTTAAAGAAATGAAATAGAAGCTTAATATTTAAAATTAGACAAATTTAAGAAATCTCAAGTTTCTTAGATTTTATTCAAAATTTTCTCTTATTGTCACATATACTTATTCCTCTCTTATATACAAAGTATATTACTCATGTCTTCTATTTAACTTTTTTGATAAACTTATGATCTTAGAACAGATTAAAAGTCAGGCTTCTTCACTGTAAAATCATTCTATCCTTTTCTTTCTATACTGTACTCTGAAAGGAAATCATTATGGGCAGCCCATAGAGGGAGAGGGGAGCTATGTTCCACCTCTTTGAAAGTAGTAGAGACTGATACCTAGCTCCTCCCTCCATGATTTTAATTACAGGAAACTCAGATTAGAAGAATCTGATAAAAAAAATGTACTAGGTCTTTTTTGTCTATAAAAGAAATTTTTATGGAGTCCCCTTAAATTATCTCTTAAAGGTATCATATATTAAAGGGAAGTGCTATCTACACAGACTCTTGATTAAAATGAACTGCATAGGACTGCTATAGGACAGAGACTACAATGACTTTTTAGAAATGCCAACAGCTCACAAAAATATTAGGGAAGATCTGTTTCATACTTGTCTTCAGAAGTCCTGTTCTTATTGAATTCATACAATAAATGAATTTGTCTCTATTCTATGAATAAATGTTTATTTCTACTGTGAGTGCTTGCAGGTTTGTGGCATGTTTGTATCTCTATCTGCTGCTCAAATGTAAACTCTTTCTTCACTGTATATTTTTCTCCCTCTTATGATGATTCAACATATAGAAACAGATTTAATTACTAAAGATTCAAAATAGTGATCTAAACATCAGTTTAAGCAATAATGTATACATTTGTGTATGTAATATATAATAATTTAGTATTTCCCACAAAACAGATTTTGGTTCTTGTTCACTTGCCTACTAAATATACTCCGAATCAGTGAATTTTAATATAAAGTTCACAATTTCTGATTATTTTAAAAGTTAACTCATTCACCTAAGAAATATTTTTTATTGAATCCTACCACAATCTAGGCTCTGTGCTTGGTATTGAGGATAAAATGATGAGGGAAGAAGTTTGGGTTGGGGTTTGGGTTTTCTCCAATACACTACTTATAATCCTCCAGGTCTCCTGCACTCAGTTCCTTTCCTCCTCTTTTTCCTACTGTATTCATTTTGCATAGTTTCTACACTATGTCTACAAGTTCACTAACATTTGTTTCTTCCATATCTAATGTGCCATGAACCTCATCCAGTGTTCTATTCGTGTATTTCTAACTCATAAAATGTTAAATCAAATGTCCAACTTCCCTTTGCTTTTTGATTTTATGGAACAAATAACTGCTTTAGTCCTTGTATGCTATTTCTAACATCTGTGTCAGTTTTAGGTGGATTTAGACTGATTTTTTTTCCCCTTAATGATCATACATCCCTGGTTCTTTTTTGCATGCTTCGAAACATTCATTAGATGAAAGACATTGTGAATTTTACCTCATTAGATTCTGGCTAAGATACACACACCCACATCCACACCCACATCTGTATAGCCATTAATGTATATAACATATACAATGTAATTTCTATAAATATACTCAGGCTTTGTTCTAGAACATAGTTAAAGTACTCAGACATTTGTTATGTGGAACCAAAGCAGTATTTTCTCTAAAGCTAATTATTGCAAAGAGGTGAGACCTAACCATTCTAATCATTTAATTTAATCAATTCTACTCAGTGATTGTTCTATCCCTTACTTAACATAGTTTTACCACACGCATTTGTTAATGCATCCACTGAACACTAGAGGGGAAACCAATGAAGATTCCAAAGTTGTCTTTCTTTGTTTCTTTCTCTTTGTGGATATTCCACTCTGAGGACTTAAGCTTTCCTGTTCTTCCTAGAATGTTTGCTCTGGCTCCTCAAATAAGGGAGTCGGTCGTCTGGACTCCCACATTAGTTACCCCTCCTTGCAATGTCACCTGAAAACTCTTTTTAAGGCACTAAACTGGGCAATCACAAGTTTACCTCATTAGTCTCCTATCTCTCAAATATCACTGTATGTGACTGTCTGATGTCCAAAATCTTAACAAAACCAATTTTCATGTAATTAATCCAGTTGTTTACCTATTTCAGTTAGAATCTGAACAACAGTATTAACCAACTTGACAGTTATAAAACAATACGCCTAATTCAACTAGCTATCTCTTGCTGAAGAACAAATTATCCCCAAAGCTTACTGGCTTAAAACAACAACATACTTATTATTTCACAGTTTCTGTGTGTCCAAAATGTAAGCACAGCTAAGGTGGCCCCTCTGTTTCCAGGTATCCCACCTTGTCAGAAAGAAGAGGAAACCAGATGAAGAACCGGAACATTTCCGGTACCAGAACATGTACGCCAATGTTCAGAGCAGCAATGGCCACAATCGCCAAACTGTGGAAAGAGCCAAGATGCCCTTCAACAGACAAATGGAAAAATAAGATATGGTCCATATACACAATGGAATATTATGAATATTCTCCATCAGAAAGGATGAATACCCAACTTTTGTATCAACATGGACGGGACTAGAGGAGATTATGCTGAGTGAAATAAGTCAAGCAGAGAGAGTCAATTATCATATTGTCTCACTTATGTGAGGAGCATAAGGAAAAACATGGAGGACATCGTGAGAAGGAAAGGAAAGGTGAATTGGGGGAAATTGGAGGGGGAGATGAACCATGAGAGACTGTGGGCTCTGAGCAACAAACTGAAGGTTTTGGAGGGAAGGGGGTGAGGGATTGGGCGAGCCTGGTGGGTATTGAGGAGGACACATACTGCTTGGAGCACTGGGTGTGGGACATGGACAATGAATCTTATAACACTGAAAAAATAAAATAAAAGTATTTGGGGAAAAAAATTCACTGAACAGTGCACTCTAGATCAGTGTACTTCTATACTTATATATCTCAATAAAATTTTATATTATATTAATTAAATGAATAATAAAATAAAGACATGCTACAACAACCTTCTGGTCAATACTGGTTAGCATTGCTGACTAACTGTTGCTGCTGTCCACTGTCATTCCCAAATCTAGTTTCTTATGGTAACTACCTTCTATCACAGTACTACAACATCTCTTTCATGGAGATTCAGGTGCTGTAGTTTCTTTCCTAAAGCCATACTGAAACATATGGTTCTTTATGAAGCTTGCTTCAAATCTATCAACTTAGATTCATCTTGGTACAAGGCTTCATTAATAGGATTGGACTCTACCTTGAGAAATAAGGTAAAAGTCTTCGGCTTGGGGATTCTCCCAAATCTACCTGAGTAGTTCTATCACCACCCTACCCCTCTCTTCCAAAGGGTTGTGACTAGGAGAAAGCCATGTGGCAAAATGTCTACCCTAGGCAAACACCAGAGTATACTCTTGATTCTCCTCTCTTAATTTCCTAGAAATTGATCTCCCAAGCTGAGGACAACTGCTTTTACAATAGCATCCTACACTCACTTTATTGTCTATTGGTTTGAAAAATCCTATACTAAAGGCTGATAAGGTTCAATCTCTTAATATAGAAAAAAATAGATTTGTAAAACTGATCTTTATTTTTTCCACTATCTTTTAATTTTTTAATTTTTATTTAAATTCAATTAACATGTAATGTATTATTAGTTTCAGAGGTAAAGTTCAGTGATTCATAATCAGTCTTATATAACACACAGTGCTCATCATATGATGTGCCTCCTTAATGTCCATCACCCAGTTACCCCATCCCCTATTCCCACCCTTCCAGCAACCCTCAGTTTTTTTCCTATTATTAAGAGTCTCTTATGGTTTGTCTGCCTCTATGATTTCATCTTGTTTTAATTTTTCCTCCCTTCCCCTATGATCTTCTGTTTTAAAACTGATCTCTAGAATAACTAATTTGAGTGGAGCATGTGTTCTTCTCTTCTACCTCTGCTCCAGGGTAACCCCAAGACTCATTATAATGCAGCTGCATTGCCAATACAGCTCCTGTCAGAATGGAGAAAGGCTGCCATGACAGTTAAGATACAAACCTTATAAGGTAAAAAACTCCCTCTTCCAACATGTGGTAGGAGTTCCCAAAGGAATGGAAACAGCATCCATTAGAAACCACCCCACTGTACTTCACAACTCCTGCTAGCCCTGGGAGACCCAATAATAACCAAAACAACCCAGGGGCCAGTTCCATCTCCTGGAACCTGCCCCCATCCCACCTTGTGAGTGTATATTTGCTTTAATAAATTTTGTATTTGCTGCTTTCCTTCCTGCTGTCTATATTCCAGCACAGATCCTCATGTAAATCTTCTTGTGGGAAATCCAAGGACCTAGACCTCCATTTAGTACATTGCAGGCTTTTACACCAGTAGTCATGGTACCCAGACATTAGTATTTTTCTAAAACTACCTTGGTGATTACAACTGTTCACAAGATAGAGAATCACTAGTTTAAATATGTGGTTCTCAAAGCACGCTTCGTACTAGAATTGCTATGGGGAGGTTTTAAAAAATATTTGAGCTTCACACAAATTAGTTAAATCAGAATCTCTCGGTATAGAGCCCAGGGACTCGTATTTTATAAATGTTCCCACATGATTCTAATGTGAGATTGGAGCTGAAAGCCATTCAACTAAGTAGATTAAACTTCCAGTGCCCCAAATTATTCCTGACTTATAATAGTCACAAGACAAAAATTTGTTGAAAAAATAATTGAATTAATTAATAAGTTAATAATTAATTGACTTTGGTTACTTTGATTATGTAATCATTCTTTTTTTGTGTCATCTATAATTTTTACAGAAATCAATATAACCCTTACTTAAACTTCAGAGGTCAGCATAGGCTCCATAGGCTTGACAAGATTTTAATCCTGACTTTGGGCTCATTTTAGATGAGTTCAAAACAAAATTGAGCAAGGAAAAACAAAACAAAACAAAACTGAGCAGAAGGAGATGCTAAATTAAACTGAGGTAAGTATATTGTGAGATTTGAATACTGATGTGTATTAATAGACTATGTCAGTAAAATGTAAAACTTCTTCATACAAGTTATCAGTTTTTCTATACATTTCTATCAACATGCCTCCAATAAGCAAACACAAAAACAGCATGTACCATTTATTGACAACCTACACGCCAGACACAGGGATATGTGTTTTCTGGGTATTATCTCATTTAATTTCCATATACACTCAAAAAATCTGTAATGTAAAATCGGTACCCAGTTTCTAGAGGTGAAAGAACTGAAGTTTCATAGTGTTTATGGTATTTAATCACGGTCATTCACCTAAATGATGGACAATATGGGATCATCCAGGCCAATCTAACTCTGAAGTCATGCTATTTCTATTTAAACTAAGTCCCTCCTTTCCTGTGATGTTGTTAGAATCTGTCAGTCTCTTTGAAAAAAGCATCTTTGCAAGTGCCCCCATATTATTCAAGTTTCTCCAAGAAGTAGATGAATTTGCAGCAACATTCATAACAATTTTACCAACTGTTAATTTGGAAAATATTTAGCATGTTAAAAATAAATAATCACCATTCCTTATACTTCACTCCTGTTAACACATCAACACCACTTCTTTGAAGAACTTCATGCTCTTTATTTCGCAAAATACCATTTCAATTAAAAACAGTGGCTAGCTTCCAGATTCAACAGTCATAATTGCTTGTCTTGCTAACTGAAAACCCAAACCAAAAATGACTTGGGGAGGGGAATTATAATCTAATAATCTATTTTGTAAAAATAACATAGCCCCCAAAAGTGAAATTCAGGGGCTATCATAGTAAAAAATAAATGCCTCTGAAATTAATCAAATTATATGTTGCATTATTTAATAATCAAAACAAATATATTAATTTTTTTCATTCCATGCCTATTTTTCCTATTTAATGTGTAAGTTCTAGATAAATGTCATAACATTTTATAAAATTACATACTTCAGTAAGACTCCCCATAAGAAATCAACAAGTATATATAATCATAGCTAAATTTATATAATAGCATTTTTCTAGTCTGGTAGTGAAGCATAGGAATCAGGGACAGTGGCTAGGATTTATTACTAAGATCATGAGAAAACAAGGTTTTGGGCCTAATGGCCAAAGGTCCACTCCATCAGATTAGCCTTATCTTTGCATCTCAGCACAAATCTGAGAACATTAGAGTGCCCAATGTGTGATATTAATTAATTAACTAATTAATGGAAAAACAAATGTATTACATTACTAGGGGTCAGATCCTCAGCTATACAAGTTGAGAACATCATCAAGATCTTTTTGTTTATTTGTTTTAAATTTTGTTCTTTTCTTTGGTTTTTCAATTCCTGAATGACATTCACTTTCTTGGGAGATGGAACACATCAGAACTCTTTTAAAAGGCTTCTTTCAAGCTAGATTGATAATTTATTAGGAGTTACTATTAATTTGTATATACCACTTCCTCCCGGTGTGTAGTGTCATTATGCAAACCAAATCATATAATTCTGTCCATTAACCACAGAACAATTATAGGAAGTGTTGCCATTGCTTCAAGGATATTTACGTCAGGCAAGTATTTTATTCTTTAAATCCTCAGAGATACATAAATCTAGAATATAACTAGTATCGGTCATCTGAAACCTTGAAACATCTTCCTCCACCAGTGCTGGAAAAACACTGAGCATTTTCTGTACCCAGTGCTTCTTTTCAATATCCCTAAGTAGACAGATGTTTCTCATCACAATTTTTTAACAATTGTCATGTGATATTTACCTAGAGAGCAGCTTACATGATACTAGTTACAATTTCAGTTAAGACTTTGGAAACAAGAAGCATATTTACAAATCCTCTCCCAGGATAAAGTATTCCAATCTGTCAATCATTAACTCAAGAAATGTTTTGTGGTGGACATTTCTGATTTTTTCCACAGTATCAATTCCTACTTCCCGAAAGTCCTTAGTTATCCTGCCGGGAGCCACAGGTTCCAGGAAACCCTACTACAGTGGTGAAGCACATCATCTACACTAAGCCAAGCAGGTAGCCTATCCCCTGAGCACACGCCATGTAACCCATGCCTATTTAACTGGTAAGAATCTCAAGAGATGGAATGAGATATCTGGAACAAAAATACACTTTTGCTTAGGACTACCTAATACACTCAAAAGAGACTCGGAACTCCTGTGACCATTTCTCTTCCAGGCAGGAAGATAGTCAAAGGATGGAACCAATATAGGAAATAACTCCGAAAAGTCAGAGAAAACTGCCGAGAAAAATAGAATGAAATCCCGACACTATAAACCTCTGGATCAAACAGCACCTAAACCTGCACCACGTCTGGAATTTCAACGGCTCCGTTGCCAGGCCATCTGCTCAGCGGTTCCATGCCCAAAAGGGAACTCCACACCTGGTTTAATTCCCTGCTGTTGCCTTCTTGAAATTATTACATACTTTTATCTCAGGGCCTATGTTTCTAAGTGAGATTCTTTGTAATTACAGACCTTGTCTGTGAGCAAAAAAGATACACTTGGCAGCAACTAGCACAGGAGGGTTCGTCAAAGCAACATGCGCCTGCCTAGCCCTCTCCAGGACTCCTGGGACTCGGAGAGAAAAAGCTGGCCAGGACATGGGTACAGATCCACAGCAGCAGGTGCAGAAAGAGCAGCTGGGGTGGCAGTGAACGAAGGGGAGGAATGACTTCTGGTGGGGGCAGTGCACGGGGACTGGCTTGTCTCTCTGCACCCAACTGCCCAAATGTTAACTCTAGGGACTGTGGGAACCGGAGACAATAAATCACAAGTAAATAAAAGAATATATTTGGACATCCCAATAAAACATGTTAAGGAATTATTAAAATCCTTCAAAGAGTTCAGAAGCTCTGGTTTTGAAAACTGCTGCACCCTGAAATACTGCAAAGCAAATATCCACAGGCTTGAAGAAATAGAAATTAAATTTAAAGATAGTCATGTCACAGTACCGTGTCAGTTGATAAGCTTCTGCACTGTGGTTAAGAGACCAAGGCTTTTTACCCCTGTGCTCCACCATTTCACCAAGTCTTCTGGATCACCTGCATCCATATGAGAGAACAAGAATTCTTTTAATTTTATAAAGAATACAGAAGAGTCCATAAGAGATTTTAGAGGTCATATCTGGTAGTGCTGAGCATAATTTCTGCCCAAACTTCTCTGATCAGGAGTCGGTCTATAACCGGCTAAAGTCAAGAGTTTGTAGCTGGATGTAGGGCAACAGTGTTGCAAGGAAGCAGGGAAGTCAGATATTGGAGCACTACCACTTTCCATCCCATGATGTTTATGCAAAATCGTGGTTCTTCCCTTACGCGTCATTACTACTTTCTGATCTGGTGACTGTCCCATTCCAACCCTCCTAAATAGCCACACATGGAGAAAAAAAAATTTTATTTCCAGTTCCCATATCTTTATATCCTATTCTCTATTCATCCTACTGTAATCTGACTTAGGTCACTACTATTTTAATGAATACGCTTTAACTAAATTACAAATGATCTCTCTTTTTTTTTTAACAAATTTCTTCTCTCGCCCCCTCCCCCACACCTTCTGGACTCAGAAGGACTCTGCCCAGCTACTGGCGGCGTCTCTCCAGACCTAAGCCTCTTCCTCTCACTCCTATACTCTCAGGACCTCCTTGCCTCTCTCGTTGCCAAAGAAATATCCTCAGGCCAAGACCCCCTCTAAAATCCCTCACCCCCTCCCCACGCCCATCCCTGCCATGAGCCCCAGGAAGCCCGTGTCCTCCTACCCGCATCTCCTCAGCCCCCTCCCCACATTTCCCGGGGCCATCCTTTGACTCAGTTCTGGCCCCTAGATTTTGTTCCCTGGCACCCTTCCCTCAAAGTGCCCCCAAGCAGCCTTCGCCTTCTCCCCCAACCCACCTGGGACCAGGGACCTTGTCCACACTAGAAGAGACCGGCAGCCGGTAGTAACACGACCTCCGAGTGGAGCAGACGGATTTCCGGGCGGGGAACGAGCGCCCTCCGGTGGCTGAAGCAGCAAGGGTAGCAAGACGCTCCACTCGCAAAGCCCTGCAGCAGAGCTTCCACAGATGACCTTTTGAATACAACAGTCAAAGTGCGACTTTCAGCATTTAATTGAAGTAATAGTACATTTGGCTGATTCTCCCAGTCCGAATCTGTTATGCCTTCATCTGTGGTACTTTTTACCTTTTAGTCATCACCATTTTGGAATTTAACACATCGCATCTTAAATACCTTGTCTGTCTTGAGTAGACATCTGGAGGTCAGGAAGCATTCTTTCCAACTTTTGTAATTCTGATCCCAGTTGCCGTGTCTGGAACTTATCAGCATCTCGATAAATGCTGGTTGACAAACAAATAGGCAAATGAGTAGCCATGTATTGTATTTAAAATACAGGACATCCAGGTAAAGATGTCTAATAGGTTGACTGTTACATTAAAAAGTAATTGATTAAGAAGCCTGTCTTCTCGGGGCACCTGGGTGGCCCGGTGGGTTGAGCCTGAGGCTCTTGGTTTCAGCTCAGGTCATGATCTCAGGGTGGTGAGATCAAGCCTGCCTCCCACTGGTACCCAGGGCAGATTGGGCTTGAGTTTCTTTCTCTCTTCCACATTCCCTTTGCCCTCCCCCATCCATCTCTCTTTTTAAAATATATAAATAAATCTTCTAAAAAATTTTAAAAATTAAAATAAAAGCATGTCTTCCCTAGTTGACAGTCATCCACAAATATGCAGAACTTGAAATTCATGTGTATATGTTTGGGGTTTACTTAGTTCCTAGAATCTATGAGTTAATAATTTTCATCACATTAGGAACATTTTTGGTGACACTCAGATACATGTTCTGTCTCCCACTCTCTTTTAGGAAAGTCAATTACACATGTATCTGGCTACTTGAAGTTGTCCCACAGACCTATACGTATTTTTTATTCTCTCTCTTTTTTCCCCCCATTTTGGAGAGTTCTTACAGCTTCAAATTTATTATATTATCCTTTATAATATCTAGTCTCCCATTAATTCCTTCCAGTAATGTTCTTTCTCAGATAAAAGTGAATAGCACAACTTTAAGTAGAATCAAGGGGACAGGAGTAATCATGTAAGGGCCTACTTAGCCAGAGTGACTCCATCTTGGTTAAATAGTCATTTTGTTGTAAATTTAAATTGTCCCTGCCCACCCCCCCAGAGGAATTTACTCAAAAACAAGCCCAGGAAGATAAGGGTGAATCAGACCAGGTAAAGTCATCCAATCAGTAAAAATCACATGTGCAACCCCCTTAACCACCAAAGAATGTAAACCCCACCTTTCGCCCGCCAAACTTGTGCGCCAATTCTGACCAGAGTGATAGGCTAGTTCAAACAGTTACTATAGGGTAAATTGCAATTCAACTGGCCACCTGCGTGTGCCCTAACATGACTATGCAGCTTTCTGTGTGTGTTAACAATCTCATTGGCCACCTGTGTATGGTCAGGCTTAACCACATGGCCTTTGCTCTATAAAAGTTAATCTGTGAGACTGGGAGGGGTCGCCTCTCTCCATAGAGACGGCCCTTACTGGTCAGCATAACGCTCGATGCTTGGCGCGAGAGCTTCGCTTTGTATCAGACTCATTCCTTCGATTGTGGACCCCAATATTCAATGATGCCAAATACCTCAGAGAAGTAGAGTCAGACAAGAAAATGTCCTTAAGATAGCCTTGGATTCCCCAGGTACAGTATGTTTGGAAATGAAGTAAAAGTGAAAGTTTGCTTAAAAGTGGTATGTAAGCATTGGATAGCCAATATAGAATATTCTTTCAAAAATTTCAACTGTAAACTAGAGAAAGAAAGGATAGTAGGGAGTATAATGGTGTGAGAAATGAAGTTTTTGTTGTCCCTATTTACAAGGTGGGAGAAATTAGCAATTGCTTATATGTTAGAGGGAAAGGGCCAAATGATAAGATATTTATTGTTAAAAACAGAAGGGATGACTGATGGAGCACAATTCCCAAAGAGAGACCAGAGTGTTCATGCAAGAGTTTGAATGGAGAAAGAAAGAACGGGGAGAGACCTATATAACTTTGTAGTTTGAAAAGGAAGGAGGAATGAGTATATGGAATTTTGGCAAATACCTTCTAGATTTTCTGTGAATTAGGAAAGTAGTTTGCTGAATGAGTGCTTAAATAGACTCAAGTGCAGAGGAGAGTGACAAAATATGAGCGTATACATCCAGGGAGAAAAAGCTGGGTAAATAATTTTATATTTGTTTTTTGTTGGATTTCTTTTTAAAATTTTATTTATTTTAGAGAGAGAGCATAAACAGGGGCAGGGGCGGAAGGAGATAGAGAGAGAGAGAGAGGGACAAACAGACTCCCTGCTGAGCACAGAGCCCACTGTGGGGCCCAATCCCAGGACCTAAGATCATGACCTGAGCTAAAGTCAGACACTTAACCAACTGAGTCACACAGGTGCCCCCAACAATTTTATCTTTGAATTTAAATAAACAATAAATCCCGGGGAACAATGAAGGTCCTGCTCAGCTAAAGACTTAAAAGTAGAAATTTGAAGTAAAGCTCGATCCTAGGGTTAGATTTTTTTTCCCCTTCATTCTATCATGCCACTTGCAAGGCACAGAAATAGAGAAGGATGGTATAAACAGAATCAAAGTTGAAGTTTTACAAGGTGGCCGTGATGAAAGAGAAATCAGGTAAGATTAAGATTTATCTTAAGGAAGATAAATCAGGTAAGATCAACCCAAGGAGTTGAGTGTGTAAAGGAAGAAAGGGAAATCAGTAAGGACTAGTAGCATCCAGAAAAATAGGACTGGGACTGGGAATCCCAAGGGTGTGGAAGAGCAAAAAGAATGAGAGCAAGCTGGTGAGAAGTCCAAAGAAACAAAAAACTGGGTAGAAGTGGATCAATGGACTCCTCGATTTCACACTTGAAAAAACTGTCAGTTATGATGGGCTGTCCTGTGTGATCCCTTGGGTGTGGGTTGCTGCTAAAGGGGAATGGAGATTCACCAGGAAAATCAAACAGGCAAGGGGCTGGATTCATCATGTGAACAGCTCTGACGTTCCCAGGATAATTTGAGAAAGCTGAAGGAGAGAGAAAGACCCTGAGTTAGTTGTCAAATTCTCAGAAGAATATATGGACAGTGTTGGCAAAGAGTGGGTAGGATATAAGAAAACAATGTCCTGAGCATTCATGAAGGAGGCCTTTTGATCATGAGTGGAAGATGGGTCCCTATCCTCACCCTCAGTATGAAGCGTGTGGGGGATGCGAGAAGGAAAAGACTTCTCTGCAGAGAAAAGTAATGGAAATAGTGCCCGTGAAATCTTTCCACCTAATTTCACATATTTTATGTATATTTCTAATTGTTTCAATGTCAACTGACTTTGTCTTTGAATTCTGAGGAATGTCTTATTTAGTTAAATCACACAGAGAACCCTAATAGGCTATCTACTGAAACAGGAGGAAAAGCATTTAGTCACATCAGTCAATGAGGGCAGTGGGAATGGCAGTCAGGAAAATTACATAAGTAAATAAACACAAATTTCCCTATCGGTCGACCCAAAAGGCAGGGGAACCAAATCACGACTGGGTTGCCATATACCTGCAAAGAGAGCTTACTCCAGAGAATCCTCATTCTGAGGATACTGCTTGATTTTTATTCATAAATAGAATTAAAAGACAAAGAAACGAGTATTTTTTCAAACTGAAATGAAAAAGCATCATCCCTACTCTTCATAATGCTCCAGGGGGGCACATCCTAAACAATAGGAATAATCAGATTTGCCTTCTCAGATGCCCAAGGGTACAGATTTCACTCTCTGTTGCCCTTTGGGCAAGGACAGTCTTCACCAACTTGCAGCCAAAATGGTGGCAGAGGGCTCTGTGCACAGTAAAGGCCCAATGCTTGGGTTTTAATGTGACTTGGATCACTAACTCAAAGTTCTTAATAATTTTATCTTGGAATTTGTGCTTTGCATAGCTCAGGGACCTAGAAAGTCTCCTCCCCTGCAGTCCCATCCCCTTCCACCTCTGCTGGACCAATTCTCAGCCTCTCCCTCTCCCTGCCTGCCCAACAATAGCACGGGCCCTCTGTCACCAGCTAGGACCTGGTCATGAGCATGAAGAGAGTGGAGGTCAGGCACCTTCACCCTCATGGGACTTGGTAGTGACCATTCCTCCCCAGACGGCAAAGCCTTGGAACATTCCACAGGAGTCTCTCACTCACCTTGAGCTATGTAGCTAGTGCCTCCAGAAGCAGGAGTCTTAGTGTCCTTTGTGGTTTTGGCCTGACTTCCCTGCTCTATGAGATTCAGCATGTTGGTCTGAAGCCTGGCAGGAGGTGGGGATCCAGCAACAGGTGAGCCATGCAAGCACACCCAGTGATGGGACAGGGCCCTGAGGGGTCTGGGAACGTCTGCAATCACCCTCTAGGTATCCTCCTGCCCAAAGAGCATGTAAATAGTCAATTTAAAACTATGTATTTATATCTATATTTACATCTTTATCTAGGAATATCTAGATAAGGAATTTTTTATTTTATATTTTAGTACCTTTACTAGCCCTTGTTTCCTGCTATTTGAAAAGGATCCTACATTTTCATTTTGCATTGAGCCCCACAAAGTATGTAGCTGATCTTGCTGTGAGCCCTCAGCAACAGCAAACAACTTGAAGAGTTTAAGCCACTCACTTGCATTTGGCAGATTCTGCAGAAGGTTCATAAGAATGTTACACTATTCTTCCATATACAAATGCTCCTTCTCTTCCCACAGATATGAGATAGTTCTGTGTCTATGCCTGTCTATGACACCTTAAGTGCTGGAGATTCAAAATTATAGAAGGTGCAATACTTATGAATTGAACGACTTAAATATCCTGAAACATCATTGTAAATGGTGAGTTCATACCTCCTCTCAATGTGTTATTGATAAGCTCATGGTAAATGAATATTTATTTTAGATTTTGTGCTCTGATAATTTTTTTCAAAAATCAATTTTTTCAAATTTTATTTCAAAAATAAAAATCTATTAATCTTTTTAATGCTTTAGATCAACTGTCTTCTCTCTGCCCCAGTTTTAATTAATATAACTTGGCTTAATATCCTGGATAAGGCTTTTACCACCCCTCTATCAATAACTGTCCACTAATTTTAAAAGAATTCAGACCTCTAGGCAAGACACAACAGGCTTTCTCAACATCATTTGTGTTATGAAGGGATTTTTGTCACATGAAGAAAAATAATTCATCTATCCCTGAAAGAGAATTTTTTCTTTCTAGAATTTTACTATTTGGTAAGACTAGAATATAGGTTCCCAAGTCAAGAAATGAGAAAAACCTAAGTGGTAATTGCTAAAACAGAGAGCCCATTTAGATCAAAGAGATATGTTTAAAGGACTAAAGGTAAAATATGTTTTTATTATAGCTTTTAGCCTTCTTCAAGATCTATTGCATTTAAGGTTGAAAAAGCACTCCAAAGAGGGCAATAATGATTCCAGAAACAGAGATTATACTCTATTGATGATGTCCTTTCCTATCCTCCTGTAAGTGGCTTTCTATTACTGATATATACCAGACCAAATTGTGTACCTTTCTCTATGAATAATGAAAGCAGGCATAAGCACAAGAAATATAAGGGGACTGTTGTAAACAGATACTTCTGTTTCATTACCACTGTTTTATTAACAAATCACTTCCATTAAAGAGATTATGAGATTGCAAAAAGCAATCCAAAATGAAATAGTCCAGACCTAACTTTCATTTTGTAATGAATTGCAACGATTTGTCTACAGTCGATTCAGTTCCTCATTGTTTCTGTGACTGCGCTAAGTCCATTTTGTATTTTGAATTGTGAGTGTGCTCTCTCACTCACACACCCCAGCGGGGTATGTGAATCATCTTTCCTAGGAGAAAAGGATGTCTCCATTTAAATCAAGATACACATCTCTCATCTCCTAATGCAGCAAGTGGTGTGTTATATGTAATATACCTTACATTGCAACCATGTACTCAAGAGCCCCATACTTCTTACTGTAGTTATACTACAATGCAGTAGCTTGTGACTTAACTATAAACTTTTTAACAGTCACGACTCCATAACTTACTATTAGCATCATTTTAATTTTTTTTTTTTTTTTTTTTTAATGAGAGAGGGGTTTGGGGAGGAGCAGAGGGAGAGAGAACTTTCAGCAGGCTTCACATCCAGTGCCAAGCCCCGGCACCGAGCCTGGTGTGGAGCTCAACCCATCTCACAATCTTGAGATCATGACCTGAGCCAAAAAAAATCAAGAGTCAGACGCTTAACCTACTAAACCACTCGGGTGCCCCAGCATCATTTTAATCTTAAACCAGCACTTCACTTTTGAATACTGAAACTTTAACTTCTGGGGAGAGCCACAAAGTGTCCTGTTTCAAACTTTTTTAAGTGAGGGGAACCAAATAAGGAAAATAGGTCTTGCGCTTCAAAGCTGATAATTACTGGGGATTATTCAGGTATATACAATCTTTTCTTTAAGGTGATAAAAAGAGATGTTAGTCATATTTTCTTTCATTTTGGAACTTGAAAAAACAAAATTCTGGCAATATTTTACCAATTCCAAAACGCATTTTGAAATGGGCTTGGTATGGGGTGCCTGGGTGGCTCAGTGGGTTAAAGCCTCTGCCTTTGGCTCAGGTCATGATCTCAGAGTCCTGGGATTGAGCCCCGCATCGGGGTCTCTGCTCAGTGGGGAGCCTGCTTCCCCCTCTCTCTCTGCCTGCCTCTCCACCTACTTATGCTCTCTCTCTCTCTATCAAATAAATAAATAAAATCTTTTAAAAAAATAAAATAAAAAATAAAAAATAAATGAGATGGGCCTGGTCTACGGAAACCAGAAATCTGAAAATCACAGTTCCTGAAGAAACCTAGTGGTGCAAGATAACAACTCACACGAATATCCTCAAGTACAGAGACTCAGGAAATAAGGGGAATTAAACAAAATTAGTTCCCTATGGAATGAACACTAAATATATAATTGAATAAATTTCAATTTTTGTAAAAGTCATTTGAGGTTTGACATTCCTCAGAATTTCCCATATTTGCATACCATTGTGTTTAAACTTTCTGCATACTATATTCTTAATAGACTTCATTAACAAGGTTCTACCAGTCAGTCAATATTTTACGTCAAACTTAAAACATAATCGAATCCTGCAAAATGCAAGTAATTATTATTTATTATTTGTTCTGATATGATTAAGGAATTTTATATATTTCCAAAATAATTCAGTTTTTTGCTTGGACAATCAAAGCAGCAAATACTCAGAAGAATAAATTTGCAAGGGGAGGCTTGGTGGCTCCGTCATTAAGCATCTGCCTTCAGCTCAGGTCATGACCTCAGGGTCCTAGAATCGAGCCCCACTTCCGGCTCTCAGCTCCCCACTCGGTGGGAAGCCTGCTTTTCCTTCTCAACTCACTCTGCATGTTTTCCTTCTCTCACTGTGTCTCTCTCTGTCATATAAATAAATAAAATCTTTTTAAAAAGAAAGAATAAATTTGAAAAAACAGAAAATTATAAAGAATAAAATAACCAGTAAGGCCCTAACAAAAGATATTACTCATTATTTTACAATTGTTTTTAAGTGAGGAGAACCAAATATGGAAAATAGGTCTTTTGCTTCAAAGCCAATAATTACTGGGGATTATTCAGGTAAATACAATCTTTTCTAAGCATTTGTTTGTTTTACAATATGGAGATTTTACTGTTCATATAGATGTCTTTTTTTCCAGAAATGTGTCATTTAAAAGGAGAATTCTAGGGTGCCTGGCTGGCTCAGTTAGTAGAGCATGCAACTCTTGATCACAGGGTTTTAAGTTCAAGCCCCATAATAGGTGTAGAGATTACTTAAAATGATAATTTAAAAAAAAAACATAAAAAAGTAATAATAGGAGATTACTCAATAACGAAGCAGGATTACAAAAATCTGCATCCCTCAATATTAGACAAAATTTTTAAAAGTAGAAATACCTAAATAAAATTTCAATGTCTACAAAACAAACCAAGTTAGAAGTAAAATTTAATGCCATAATCTTTGAAAAATCTGAACCAAGGAAAGAATTCTGCTACATCAATGTTTGTGTTATAACACACTTGCATCATTTCTGGACAGAATGTGAGTCAAGGAAATTCTCCAAAATTCTCATCAATACCCACCAATTTGAAGACCAGTGGATAAACATGGTAAATAGGTAGTCTAGGAAAAGCAGAAACTCAACCCCTACAGAATAAAAGCCTCTAGCCATTTACAAGTATTGTATGATGAGCCAGGGGGAGTGATTTGAGGCACCCAAGTCTTCTGCCAAAGGATGATGATATTCCCTCTAGCTAAATACAGACAACTCTAGTTCATACCATTTCACATAAACTAAGAAGTGTTAAGAAATGTCCAGGATATCAAACAAAAGTTGCATATAATTCTAGCAAAGCTCTTACTCCCAAATGGACCAAAAAGTCACATCTCTAGTTACAAACTACAGGTGGGTAAAGGATGAAAGATGGGTTTCAGACAAAGTAGTCATGGAGTCGAGGAGAATTAATCCACGTGATATAACAACAAACAAAGGTTTTGGCAGAACAAGATGAGAGAAAGAAAATATTTAGCAAGTAAGCAAGTATACCACAGAAATGGATAAAAGAAATGTACAACAAATTTTTAAAACTGTCAGAGTCCAATCTAAAAGGAAACACAATGCAAGAAAAAGGAAAAGAAAAAAAAAAAAGCAACAGCTCTTTATTTATTTATTTATTTTTTTTTGCAACAGCTCTTTAAAAGTGCCTCACGAACAAGAAAAAACAGGACTATTATAGTAAAGGAGCCTAAAATAAATCTTATAGAAATAAAAACTCAATTAGAAATATGTGGAATAGATAACTATGCCCAAAAATCAGAGTATTGATATAAATGAGGCTGAGGAAGGAGAATCCAACAAATGAATAAACATCTGTCATAATAAAAGTATATGTTATAGTAAAATGGCACATTTCATTTTTTAATAATGTAACATATAATAAAATATTGAAAATATTGTGATCATACCGTGAAACTTAAAAAATAAAGAATTCTTCAGGATCCTTGCAGAAAATGTCACCATTGGGGGTTAGAGATGGACCCAGTCAATTGGCCTCAGGTTTTCCCACAAAAAATTCAGATAGCAGTGAACAAATTATCTGTAGATCTGAAAGGAATATATGTTGATGCAAGAATATTATAAACAGTGATAACTTTTTGTTCACATACAATGGCAGTAAAAGAGATATTCCTGAAAATTCATGAATCAGAGGGCTGTGTGTGTAAAATACATATATATATTATATATAATAAATACTCATATATTTTTATATACAAATAAATAAGAAAAAGAAAAGGGGATGGGAGAACTAGGAACAATATTCTTTTAATGCATTATTTCTGAATGGAGGCATATTTTAGTTAATTTCCTTGTTCATCCCCTTACTTCTTAAAATAATGTTTAGGTATTATTTGGTATAAAATAATTAACTGATTATTCTAAAAAGTTTAAAGCATAATTTTAAATTATTGCCTAATGTGTATTTTCTGTATATACTATATATAATCATAATAGTTTACATTTTGTCTCTCTAATTTTTTGTTACTGTCAATCACACTGTGATGAATATCTTTATATAAAATCTATGTGTCACTGATTATTTTTAGGAACTGAGTCTAAGAACTACTTCCTCAAAGAAGACAATATTTTAAGTTTCTTTAGATATTAATATGTTGCTTTGCAGGGAGATTATCTCCATTTACCCTTCCATCAAAAATTAAAAGTGTTTATCAGACTATACCCTTTGCTTGATTAAATATTTAAATATTTTACATTTTTACTTTCTAGTCATATTTTTATATTAATTGCCTTTTCACATCTACCATGTTACTAAAAAGCCTTTTTCAAGTGTAATAAAGATAACTGGGGCACCTGCATGGCTTAGTTGGTTAAGTGTCCAACTCTGAATTCTGGCTCAGGTCATGATCTCAGGGCCGTGAAACTGAACCCCTCATCAGGCTCTGTGCTGGGTGTGGAGCCTGCTTAAGATTCTCTCTCCCTCCTCCTCTCCCCCAATGCTCACACTCTATCTCTCTCTCTCTAAAAAGTAATAGGGTAAAATTTACCTTTACAAAAAAAAGTATCAGGTGCCTGGGTGGCTCAGTGGGTTAAACCCTCTGCCTTTGGCTCAGGTCATGATCTCAGGGTCCTGGGATCAAGCCCCGCATTGGGCTTTCTGCTAAGCAAGAGAGCCTGCTTCCCCCTCTCTCTCTGCCTGCCTCTCCGCCTACCTGTGATCTCTCTCTCTGTCAAATAAATAAATAAAATCTTTAAAAAAAAGATAAAAAGTAAAGTATTACAAAGATAATTAATTTACATGCCTTTTTTTTTTTTGAACTTTAGATAAGGGTCATCATACTGCACATGGGGTTTCCATTCAGTACTATTATAAAAATCCCACCCAGCTACAATTCATTTATTTGCCTTGATATCTAATATTCCATTATTTGGTTGTAATAAAATGTATTTATCTATTATTTATGGAAGTTATGATTTTTGAGGGTTTTCTCTCTATTACAAAAAGTGTTTTTCTGCACTTTAATTGTATATTTCCTGGTGCACTTTCAAAAGCTTCTTCTGTATAAATCCTTAGGAGTTGAACTATTGGATCATAGAAGAAGCAAAAGCTCATTTTTACAAGATAATGCCAAACTGGTTCCCATACTGATTACCCAGTTTATGCTCCTGCCAGCATAATTGACCCTCATGACCCACCTCATCTGTAAAACTCAGTGTAGGCAGATTTAACTTCCTTCCACCGACTGGATGGATCTAAAATAGTATCTCATAGCTATCTTGACTTAGAGTTTTATGATACTAACAAAGTTTAGCACATCACATCTTTTTTAGCCATTTGTATTACTTTTCTTGCAAAATACCTGTTCATGTCTGAAGATTCAGTTCTCTTTACTTGTTTATTAATTCCAAGAGTCTTCATAGATTTGGAGATTAATACTTTTTGTTTACATATGCTACAAATATCTTATTCCAGTTTGTGTTCTATCTCCTCACTTTCTCTAAAATGCATTTCACAAGCTTGAGTTCTTTTACTTCCTTTTTTTATTTTTTTTTTTATTTCTCATTATGTTCAGTTAGCCAACATGTAGTACATCACAAGTTTTTGTTGTAGTGCTAAAGTTCTTAATTTTTGATATTACCAAGTTTTTTCAATCCTTTACTTAGTATTGCTGCCTTGCTTCTTGTATAAGAAATCTACATTTTCCACATCCCCAAAGGTAATAATCACTCCTTTGGTCAATAACCTGCCAGGCCACATCTTTCATAAAGCAAAGCTCCTCTTACATAGAAGTCTTCTAATCTCTACTATTCGCAATTGTCTGTCCCCAAATCACTCCTAAACAATCTTAATATTTTTGTTTTCTAAGAGGCTTTTTAAAAAATTTTTAACGGAAATATTTATTTTATCATTATTTTTTATTATGGTGTGTTAGTCACCACACAATACGTCATTAGTTTTTGATGTAGTGTTCCAAGATTCAATGTTTATGTGTAACACTCAGTGCTCAATGCAATCCGTGCCCTCCTTAATACCCATCACTGGGCCAACCCATCCCCCCACTCCCCTCCCCTCTAAAACCCTCAGTTTGTTTCTTGGAGTCCACAGTCTCTCATGATTCATCTCCCCCTGCGATTTTCCCCTCTTTAATTTTTCCCTTCCTTTTTCTAACGTCCTCCATGTAATTCCTTATCCCCAATGTTCATAGCAGCAATGTCCAAAATAGCCAAATTGTGGAAAGAGCCAAGATGCCCTTCAACAGAAGAATGGATAAAGAAGTTGTGGCCCATATATACAATGGAATATTACTCAGCCATCAGAAAGGATGAATACCCAACTTTTGCATCTAAGAGGTTTTTTTTTTTTAATTTTTATTAACATATAATGTATTATTTGCCCCAGGGTACATGTCTGTGAATCGTCAGGCTTACACATTTCACAGCACTTAACAGCACATACCCTCCCCAATGTCCACAACCCAGCCACTCTATCCCTACCCCCCACTCTGCCTCACAGCCACCCTCAGTTCGTTTCGTGAGTCTAGGAGTCTCTTATGGTTTGTCTCCCTCCCCATCCCTTCCTGTTTCATTTCTCTCCCCCACCCACCCAAACTCCCTCCTTGCCTCTCAAATTCTTCATATCAGAGAGATCATGTGATAATTGTCTTTCTCTGACTGACTTATTTCGCTTAGCAAAATACCCTCCAGTTCCATCCACATCATTGCAAATGGCCAGATTTCGTTTCTCTTGATGGCTGCATAGTATTCCATTGTATATATATCATGTGTCTGTTGGCCATTTGGATGTCCTCTAAGAGGCTTTTTAATCTGCTTTTTTAAACTTCCTTTTATTGGGGAGGTTTGACACTTCTTGGCCCTTTGTACTTCCATATAAGTTTTAGAAACAGTTTATTATTTAAGAAGAAACTTGTTTGGGGATCCTGCATGGCTCAGTCAATTAAGCATCTGCCTTTGGCTCAGGTCACAATCCTAGTGTCCTGGGATCAAGTCCCACATCAGGCTCCCCATTCTGTGGGGAGTCTGTCTCTCCCTCTACCCCACCCCCCGTTCATTCTCTCTCTCATGCTTTCTCGCTCTCTCTCTCTCTCTCTCAATAATAAACAAAATATTTAAAAGGAAAATAAAAGAAGAATAAACTTGTTTGAGCAACTTTGAATCTATATCTAGGCAGTAGTGACACTTTTAAAGTATTTAAAATACATAAACATTAAATTTCTCTTCAATTATATGTCTTCATATAAGAGTTACTCTGAACAATAATTTTTTAAAGATTTATTTATTTATTTATTTATTTATTTGAGAGAGAGAGAAAAGGGAAAGATAGAAGGAGAGAATCCCCAAGCAGACTCCCCACTGAGAGCAGAGGCTAAATCTCATGACCATGAGATCATGATCCAAGTCAAAACCAAGAGTTGGAAACTCAGCTGACTCAGCCATGCAGGTGCCCCCCGTATGATAATTTTTATGAATGCTAAGAATCATCATTTTTAAAGTTTTTATTAGTTTATGGTTATTTCCAATAGGATTTAAAAAGAAACATAATATCTGAAGTTTGGAATTAATCCTTTACACCATTTGATGACAAGATTTTTTTCTCTAAAAATATAACTATATACAGATATGTGTTATATATGATATATAACACAAAATAAATGAATATATATTAGGTATGAGAAGAGGCATAAATATACAGATAAATTATATATAATGTAATTTACAATTATCTAATACAAAACACATATTATATAGAATTATTTATAATATAAAATGTCAAGGATATCTACATAATCCACAATTACTTATATTACTCAAGTAGGAAATATACCTCTTTATTATTAACTCATTTTGATTTTTCAAACATTGATAATATTGTTTCAAAGTATCTCATCAATATTCTTTGTTGATATTTCATTCTATTTATAACATCCTGTGTCATGAAGCTATCTTGTTTGGAGGGAAAATATTAATATTTTTGAGCTTCAGCAAAGATTGTAGTCTCTTTTATAAGGTATACACTTTTTATTGTTTAATACTTTCTATTTTGTGTTCTTCTTCAAGAACACTATTTCTGGGGCGCCTGGGTGGCTCAGTCGTTAAGCAGCTGCCTTTGGCCTAGGTCATGATCCCAGGGTCCTGGAATCGAGCCCCACATTGGGCTCTCTGCTCAGCAGGAAGCCTGCTTCTCCCACTACCATTCCCTCTGCTTGTGTTCCCTCTCTCGCTGTGTTTCTCTCTGTCAAATAAATAAAATCTTAAAAAAAAAAAAAAGAAGAACACTATTGCTATTCTGTTTTCTTATTTTGTTTATGGTAATCCTCTATCTTTGACCAGCCTTTTTTAACTACTTCAGATGTACCTCTGTAAATAAACAGCATGTAGTTACATTGAAATTAAAGATAGATTTTTAGTTTTAAAAATAGATTGCTAGTTTCTTGGGAGGTAGAACGGGGCCTTACATGCCTTTATACATCCTGAGTAGTCTACACTCTTCTGGACATGAGAGAAGTCCTGTAGGATATTGATCTATTAATTCTGACACAACATCATTTATGAATTATCAATATGAACTACTGTAGTTGAAAAATCCAAGGACACTTTGCCTTAGATCTTAGTTCACTATCATGATGCTATTTAACCTTCCTTAACTACTCTTCTCTTAGCTGAAAAAGAAGAAAAATTATGTTTACGCATGAGGAAAACTGTTAAAAATGCCCAGAGTAGGGGCGCCTGGGTGGCTCAGTGGGTGAAAGCCTCTGCCTTCGGCTCAGGTGATGATCTCAGGGTTCTGTGATCGAGCCCCGCATCGGGCTCTCTGCTCAGCAGGGAGCCTGCTTCCTCCTCTCTCTCTGCCTACTTGTGATCTCTCTCTCTCTCTCTCTGTCAAATAAATAAAACCTTAAAAAAAATACTCAGAGTAAAAGACATTTAGAGAAATACTTGGTAACATTGCCATGTCTTGTATAAAAATGAGCACAGGTGCTATTGCTTTTTCATAAAATAAATTCCCAGAACCTAGACACTACTTATTCACCATAGAGATCACAGTTTAAACTTCTGCTAAGATGGTATGAAAGCTTCCTATGATTCAAGTCTAGCCAGAAACCAGATAACTGAATTAATTGGTTAAGTCTGCTCAAGGTGACAAGTGGCGGCACACAGACAAAACATTTAGAAACCAGGTTGAAAACGCTACATCCAATTTTACTTAGGATGTAAGAAGAGATCCAGAAGACTGGTCTCTTTACTGGCAATGTAACATGTATCCATCCCCACGCTATTCTCAGGTCATCTGGGAGGAGGTGTGCTCTTGGAGGAAGAAGGCAGTTTGTCTCCCAAGGTCTTTACCTAATTACTATAAAAATATGTTTGCGGCATAATGTAAAGTTTGACACAAAGAATGGTCATATTTTTGTCACACATGTAAACACTATTATTTAACATAATATAAAACAAAAGCAAATTTTTAGCAGTCTAAATTAGAATACACTACTTTTTTTTTCTAATTCCGTTTCTTAGTAGATAATTCATTAGGTACAGAGTTATATTGCTTTCAAAGCTCTGTGTGCCGTGTGCACTGACTCACACATCTCATATATTCTGTGTGAGGGTTTGTGTAAGGGATGTGCAACAGAAGAGTATGTTGCAGACAAAGGAAGTAAAAAGCACAAATTCTGGCAGCTTCACAAGGGCCATCTAAACTCCTCCAGGAAAATCCTTGAATATAAAACCTTGCCATGCAGACAGTGGTAATTCCTCCATTTAACTTCCTATTTTCTCTTATGCTTTGATTAGCAGTCGATGTAATCATTCATTTATTTTTGGAGTTGTGTGGCCTCTAGTGGTGTATGGAAAAAATGTAGAATGAAAATATTGCAAGACTTTATACCATTATCTCCTGAGATACTCAGCAGAGTATTAAAACAATTATATATGCATGACTTTGACTTAATATAATGCTCTTATTTAACACTTTTAGATTTTGGTCCCACTTGTTTCAAAGCCACTGCTACTTCTAGACATATATTTATAGGAAAATGATATGGAAATAATTATTCTATTTCTCTTCATGCCATTTCTTACATTTTTCCCCAGAGGTCAGCATCAATATTTAGACGTTATAAGAAGATACTTTCCCTAAGTTAGTAACAATTACTTTTCAAAAGAATGTAGTCAAATTATTAAAACTTGCTTAGAAGTGTTATATTTTTATTTTTTTAAAGATTGTATTTATTTATTTTAGAGAGAGAAAGAGAAAGCAAAGGGAGGAGCAGAGAGAGGGGAACAAGCAGACTCACAATGAGCTCAGAGTCCTAAGCAGTGCTCAATCGCAATCCCACAACCCTGAGATCATGACCTGAGCCAAAATCAGGAGCCGGATCCTTAACTGACAGAGCCACCCAGGTGCCTCTAAGGCATTTTATTTTTAACCAAAAATTCCTTTTTAATGAAATTAATTTAAAATGTTTATTTTCTAGATGACCTGCTTTCCTCCCAAACTTCTTAAGCATTTACAGACCCTAACACTAAGTCAGTCAGAATAAGCTGATAGAAATCAAAACAAATATCACTTTTCACTTTGTTTAATATGAAAAACTGCTATTTGTATGTTATTCAGAGTTACTGTACATTGACAGACCCTAAATGGAAGACTAAGCCAAACCAAATTGTGAACTAATTTACAAATGTGTTCTTCAAGAAATATGGGACTAGCTAGTTCATAGCTTTGAAATGATATATGATTTCAATTATATTCTATATTTCAATCAATTGGATCTCTTCCCTATTCTGACCAAAAAAAATAGTATTGCCTCAAAAGGAAACCCCAACAAGTAAGAAAAATGTACAACTTGCTACAATAGGCCATTTGGCACTAGTGTCTTTTGACATATGGTAGTACACGCAGAACAGGGACTGCCTTTGGGATTGCCAAGATCTCTTCTGAGATGTTTTTTGTTTCTATTTCAAAACCTTACAGATCAAAAGTCTAAAAAAAAAAAAAAAAAGAAAAACAAACAAACAAAAAACACTGAAAGCAGACAGTAATATACTCCACAGTTAAAGTATTTTCAAATTTATTACAATGTATTAACCTTCTGCTAGAGTTATTCACTAGACTACAGATTTTAAAGACATTTTCCAATTCATCATGTTTACTAGCACAATTCCCCTCAGATTATAATGAAGGTGTTTACAACTAGAGATTAGAAGATAAAGACAATGCTGTATTTAGTGAGAAACAGAGAGTGATAAGAAAATACAAACTAGGTGTCTACCGATGCCCTTTGCAAGAGATTATTCTGCAGCTTTATCACACTTACACTTTATAAGATAGCTGAAGAAAATGAAGCATTGGAATATGTGAGCTATGTAGTGGCAGTTACTGGAAATGGGTTTTTGATTTAGTTGCCAACTGAGAATTCAGAAACAAAATAAAACCCTTTCATGGCCATCAGAAAATACGACTTTCTAAATAAGAATAATGAATATTGTCTACATAAATGATCCCCATGTTAATTCATCTAACATCCTCCAGAGCCAGAATAGCACTATTTTAATAGAATTCTGATGGTGAATGTCTAACATTGAAAAGTCATTTGTATACACACATAAACCATATTACATAAAACTGTGAGAAACACCATTCCCATAATGAAATTGACAATGCAAAAGTGAATACTCTTTGAAAAAGCAAAATTCTTCACAGTTGCCAACCACCCTTAATGCTGATATTACCAAGGTGTTTAGTGATGGGTGAAATTCGGCTATATTTGGCTGGAGTAAATTTCTGAGTCCAAGAGAGTGGTAAGAAGGATGTGCTTTTAGGAAAGGTTTATATTTGGGGTGTATTTTGAAGTCGATAGAGTCAGCTGTCATGTTTGAGTTTCTGTTTAATTTATTCTTGTCAAGCAGTGTTTATTGACCATATTAATTTTTTTAATGTTTTATTATTGTGGTACCTCCGTGGCTCAGTTGGCTAGGCATCCAACTTTTGATTTTGGCTCAGGTCATGAGGTCAAGCCCTGTGGAGGGCTCTGCTCTCAGCAGAGTCTGCTTCTCTCCCTCTCTCCCTCCCTTTCCTGCCCCTCCTTTCATTCATGTTCTCTCTCTCTAAAATAAATAAATAAATCTTAAAAAAATAAAATATTTTATTATGGATTTTTTCAAATATGGGCAAAACATACACAAATTACTATGATGAATTTTCATATATATAATATCCATCTTCAAACATACTATGTTTTCTATTCTTTATTAGGATCAAGATGCAAAAAGTTTGGTTAACCGGAGACCATATGAAAAATAGTATCAGAAATCTCTTAGCCTTTTAGGAGAATGTTTAGCAGTCACACCCTTTTCCACTAGCCAAATAAAACTAGATAAAACACTTAAATACCAATCATTAACTTTGTTCATTTGAGTGTGTTAAAACTGCAAGGCAGGTTAGTTATCAATTTACTAAAAATTAGATACTAGGAATTTTGGTCCTGATTTGACTGCTACCATATAGCTTTTTTAAAACCTTTTTTTTTTCCACATTTGAAAAATGTGAACAAACGAGTAACATTATATACATGTAGATTATATATGTTAATATATATACACACACATATACATGTGCTTTAATAAGCTGATATTTATACACATAAAAATACCAAAATACATGTGTTTCCTTACATGGATACAAATATCAGTTTACTATAGCAGTTGGTAAATTTTTGAAAATATATTCTTCTGAACATTTGATAATTTTCATTTAGGTTCAAACACCATAGCTCAGTTTTCAACATTCCTGAGAAGTCTTCACAACACCAGGGGAGAAGAATAAAATAGGCTATCAGTGTTACGAGGTTTACTTTGAAGGTGAGATAAATGGTGGTTCTAATATAATAAATAGTCTGGCCAGTATCTCTATAGAGAGATCTCTGTGTTTAGTAAATTGAACTAAATTCAATTAAAATTAAAAGTAACTTGAAATGCTTACCAAGTTGGAAGTAACGTCTCTGAGAATTTAGAGATATTTTCTCTTAATTAGTATTCTGTACAAAAGTTATTGCATCATTGCAACACAGAGATCATAAGTAGGTCTCTGATTTTCCTGTGACAAGCTCAGATGTCATATTTCCTCCAAAAAACATAGAACAATATGAGAAAGAGCAAAGGCCAGGGCCTTCATTACAAATGGCCAAATCCACTGCCTCTCCAGTGAGAGAAATGTGAAGATGTAGCTCAGTGTTTATGATACTCTGTATAGCCTTGAAGCAAACTTGGTTTTTGTTTTTCGGTTGTTGGGTGTTGTTTTTTGTTTTTTGTTTTCCTCCTAGGCCTTTCTTCTTTGACAAAGTTCAGCTTGACTTTCTAAACAAGATTAATGTTTACGGTCGACACAGATTATTCTGATGTCAGTCAAGGCACTGCTCTTTCCTTGGTTACTAAAACAATATTGGTACTGGCAGGTATAAAACACACTTTCCAACACAGGCAGACAGTGAGTTCAGTTTGGAATCTGAATCCAAATTAGGTCCCATATTAATTGCAAATGGTAAAAACCTTTGCTTTAGTTTTCTAATTAAGATTAATGATGGTGGTTTGAAGAGCTGATACCAAAACCCTGGCATTAACAGAAATCATTTTTCAACTGTGGCAAACACGCTTTTCTTTTGAAGACCTTCCTAATCCACAATAAGAGTTGGCAAGAAGGTGGTGTTGAGAGGGGCAGAAGATGTGATAGCAGCATTTCTTACGACTAAATCAAGCAAACAAAAATCTCAGGAAAAATATTGTTTCAGGCAGTATGTACCTGGTCAAAACCTGCTCTCCAAAAAAAAGAAAGGAAGGAGGGAAGGAAAGAAGGAAGGGAGGGAGGAAGGAACGAAGGAAGGAAGGAGAGAGAGAGAGAAAGAGAGAGAGGAAGGAAGGAAGGAAGGAAGGAAGGAAGGAAGGAAGGAAGGAAGGAAGGAAGGAAGGGAGGGAGGGAGGGAGGGAGGGAGGGAGGGAGGGAGGGAGAAAGAGAGAAAGAGAGAAAGAGAGAAAGGAAGAAAGGAAGGAAGAAAAGAAAATTCAGCTAACAGGAAAAACAAGGGGCTCCATGTTCTTGAATGAGATTCTATTGAAGGTTATAAATAACTGGTAAAAATAAATGTTTCCAATTAAAGTGCTTCTGGATATCTGTTGATTGTGAGTGAGATGATTTATACAGAGTGCACAGCCAGAGCACAGACACACCATCTGGAATTACTAACCGAGAAACCCATAAACTCATCGATGTATTACATGACTTACTGTCAGGCCTCCACGGAGTAGGTATCATCAGATTCTAAAGCTTCACATTCAGACCACTTTAGAACTCACTTAAGACAGAACATGTTTCATTCAAAAAAGCCTCCCTTTTTGGATTGCGTTGGGTATGCTCTGAAAACAAATTCCTCAGAGGGAGATGAAAGAAAATCTGGGGAAATAGTAACCAGTAAGATTTTTCTCCCAGCTGCTTTGTCTGTTTTAGACAACCACAGAAATCTTACAGTGGATTTTGTTCCACAATCAGTAATACACGTCATGTCTGAAAATATAGACCTCTTTGGAAGGATGACTGCTTAGTGCCCTTAGGATTTTGAGGTGGGTGTTTAACTTTTTTTTACAATTATATGAACACAAGAGAGCTTTTGTGTGCCAAGACATACATGTTCTTTAAGCAAACAAAAGTGGAAAATTTTAGCACATTCCGCATTAATAGAAACAGAATTGAATTTGCCTGAGTTCTGCTTATGAATGGCATTATTTATACAGCTGTGAATTGTATTGAAACACGACAATGTGGGGGAAAAATCTACATTCATTGAATTACCCAGCTGACTTCTGTTTAAATGCACACTCATCACAAAATCTAAAGCACCAATTTTTAAAAACACTGAATGCTTTTAGAAAAAGTTCCAAAATTCTTTCTCTTTTGGTATAACTGCTTTTCAAATTGGGTTGTGACCTGTAGAAATGAACTATATACACCAGTTTATTTTATTAACATATCTTATATTTTTCTTCCTTTAAGTGTGAAAACCTCCTTGTTTTCTAGTCCTAACTGAGAGAAGAATCCCATTCTCCAAGTCCACAGTCTCTCCTGAAATTGATTGGCTATGGAGAACCTATGGGTCATTATCTGAAAATCATTCCCCGTAGTATATAGAGATTCCTCTAGTCACTCTTCTTGAAACGGGCAGAACAAGGTGTAAGAATAGTTAATTTCTTCCCTAAAGTAGAAGGCAGAGATAAATTCTTGACAATTTTTGAGAAATCAACATTAAAATAGTGTGATTAAAATGAAAATCAATACTAAAACTGTGTGACCAAATCAAAATTTGTACAACCATTGCCAACACTAACCTCAGTTTCACTGTTGGGAATAGTACACTAAATGGGCTTGTTTACCCCTACCAAGGGCAATTAAGAAACGCAAGGTATGCTATGCAACAGTTAAGAGCACACAAAAGTGAGTAGGAGAGGGCATATTTTTGGTAACTTCAGGAGGCAGCAGTGAGCCTTGCTTAACTATAAACTGTAAATTCCTTCTCTTCATCTCCATCACTATCATATCCCACATATGCCAAACAAGTGAATATTCTTGAGTTTCTGAATAACACAAAACTTTCTATGCATAAGTTATTGACCTTTCATATCGTTATTGGCAGAACCGGTCATTAATCTTACTTATTTATCAGAGAGAGAGAGAGAAAGAGTGCATAAGCAGTGAAAGCTGCAGGCAGAACAGGCAGAGGGAGAAGCAGGCTCCTCGCTGAGTAAGGAACCCAATATGGGACTCGATCAATTCCAGGACCCCAGGATCATGACCTAGCCCAAGGCAGACGCTTAACTGACTGAGCCACCCAGGCATCCCTGTATTTTATTTCTTTATCCAAAATTTCCAAGTTCCATACTCTGTGAACCCTCTTGGTATAAGTATTTGATTACTGTTTTAACAAATCCCCACCAACCTACCAGCTTAAAACAAGATGAATTTGTCATATATGTTTCTGTAAGTGCAACATGGATCTTACAAAGATAAAATCAAGGTTTTGCCTAGGCTGTATTTCTTTCTCTTGGCTCTAGGTGAGAATCCATTTCCTTGTCTTTTCCAACTTCTAGATTCTACCCATATTCCTTGGCTCATGGTGTTCTTTCTCTATCATCAAAGCCAGAAAAGTCACATATCTCTGACTTTTTTTTTCTTTGTCTCATCCATTTCTCTGACCAAAGCCAGGAAAGTTTCTCTGTTCTTGGAGACTAATACATATGAATAGATTGAGCCCACCAGATAAATCAGGATAATCTCCCAGTCTCAAACTCCTGACCTAAATCACATCTACAAAGTCCCTTTGTTATGTTAGGTACAATATTCATAGGTTCTAGGGATTATGACATGAATCTCTTTGGGGATTATCGTTTTGTGTACCATACCACTTGAATAATTCTTCTTAATTTCATTTGCTATGAGTTATTTTTCTTGGTCCCAGAGACTACAAAAAGTTGAGATTCAGACTTGGTAGAAGAGGTGGAAGAGATTTGGGTAAGATCAACATTTATGCCTCTACCGCCATCATCTTAGCCATGTGCTTCAAATCAGAAGCTCAACCAATCATAGATTCATAAGTGTTGTCCCTGTCCCTGCAGTTATTCAGATAAGTGGGGAAATAAAGTGATTGCCTTTAATATCCTCCTTTTCACTGAGGTCATGTCTGTTTTACCATTTGTTCTATCCTTACCTTTTAATTCTTGTATTCTGGTGGTTACCCAGAACTTTAGGCCTGCCTATTTTTTTCTAATTTCTGTTCTCTAAGGGATTGTTTCTCTACCTGGCTGAGTGTTCTCAACCTTAATAATATCTGAATATTTCCCTCTTGGCAAGATCAGTGTATTCCTTCCACTTAATACAGCACATACTGTTATAACCTCCTACACTATTGTTGTCCCCTCAGTGTCCCCAAAAGAAAAGAGATATCATTCTCACATTAGGATAATTTGAACAGAGTTTAAAAAAAAAAGATTATTTACAAAATTTCACAACACTACAAGGGACTGTGGGATAATGCCAGCTAGTAAAATCAGAATTGCTCTAAGCCCTGGAAGATCCAGAAGGAACAAGAGGGAATGGTTACTGGAATACATTAGGTGAAAGTCAGTCACTATTGGAAGAGCAGTGAACTGTAGTGAGGGAAATAGCTAACCCAAGATGGTCCTGCAGAGAGGAAGTCAGGAGAATAAATACCCTCCCATTAACTGAACCCAACTGGAAACAAGAAAGCCCATTGTTGTGATCCACATGAGTAGGGTGAGAACAGAGTGTGAAGAAAATGCTGAGAACAGAGTGAGAAAGAATGGAGAGCAAACTGGGAAGGATAAATGGCAACTATCTAATAATCTGCCTTCCCCATAAATTTGAATTATGGTCCAACCTATTCTTACCCTAATAGGAGTTCTCATCATCCCAATTCTTTGTCCTGAATCCAGTTCTATTTTTAATTATTTTAATCAGTTTTTAATTAAATGATTTCTATTGTTTCTAGTACGAATATAGATTATCCAGATATAATGGAAATTAATTAACAATAGTGTTAGAACAAAAAATAACTTATGCTACCTGTTCAACATTAAATGTAGTGACTGACACATCTTAAATATATATCTCCTTTCATTTGGTGCTTCTATTAATAATATACTAGGCTAAAGACTACAGGTATCACAGCATCTGAATCAGGAGTAACATATTCATGAATCTTTCTTATGTTTATACATAAGATTTAAAGGTTATTTGTTTATGTACTTAGATATAATTTAAGTATCATAAAAACTCTTCTCATACCATTTTAAATAAAGTTGACTTTCTCATGTAAAAATGAAAGAAGTGTAAAACAAAAGTGAAAACTAGGAACAACTGACTATGATAAGAGAATCCTCTTACCGTGCATCAATTTGTAAACATTTAGTTTTAAAATAATTAAATTCCAGAAACACCAAGAGAAGATATTTATTAGCGTGTTAAGTGTTGTCATTCACCATAGCAGGGACTATCTTTCATTCATTTTATTCTAGTTTATTTTATTACTTTTTTTTTTAAAGTAGATTCTACACCCACATGGAGCCCAGTGCAGGGTTTGAAATCATGATCGTGAGATAAAGACTGGAGCTGAGATCAAGAGTAAGACACTTAATTGATTGAGCCTCCCAGGCACTCCTGCTTTATTCATTTTAATATCCCTAATAACCAGGCTGGCCAGTGCCTGGTATGTAGAAACTGTCCTATATATGCATTTTTTTTAAAATTATGCAACTTTTATCTTGCTTATGTAACATGTACATATGTAGAAGTTATTTTTCTGTTAGTCATAAACATTGATTTTTTTTTAGACATTGATTTTATATGTCTACTAAGGCAGATGTGCTTTCACATTTGACTAAATTAATGAATCACATAGTAACCATAATCTGTGATTTAATCCATAAAATACACTGCTTTTTTGTATTAAGTAAAACTCTGTGACCTGCTCCTCTAATTAATCTTACCAATCCCATTGCTTCCTATACCAATTATAAGAGTTGATTTATAGCTCTTATAAACATGGCCCTTTTCTGCAAAAAAAAATTTTCCTTGATTAGGTTGCCTGCTACCTCCTGAATTAAGAACAGATTCCTCCCGGGGAATATTTGGGATCCTCTGCTATGTGCCCTTAACTTATCTTTCTAGACTCATTCCCCAATACCTTCTTATATAAAACCAGCCTAGTCTATAGAGCACATTTGTGAAAATTAGAAAAAGACCCAACTCTGGGAAGATATAATCCTGCAGGCACACATTTGGGCTAGAGCACACAACCACCTGGCCTCTTCCTTTGGATAAGTATACCCTGCATACCAGGGCACATGCCTCACCTAGCAAAGCATTGTAGGACATCACAAAGTGCAAAACCATGCACTTTATATAACACACTGTATGTTCCTGTTACAATGGTCCACTTGCTATTCTTCAAAGTACCTTTTATTATTCCCTAGTTTGGTGCCTTAACTCATGTTCCTTCTCCCCATTTATACATTTGGACACTTCCTTAAATTTCCTGTAACTTCTATGTCATTTAGTAGGTACTCAACCTTAATTTTATGTGTGCCTCCGTAGTAGGTCCTATGACTGGTATTGAGGATGCAGATTTCTTATTCATGAGATGTCTTATCCCCACAACTTAATATGATTATTCCTTTGCTCACTTCCTGACACACACAACACTTCTTCTGTACTTTGGGAATTTCCATGTACTGCTGTCTCTAGTAATATTTTTATAAGCATACCGTTCCTTTGCCATTAAATGAGATGCCATAGACTTATAAATCTTGATATTTAAAATAAGGCCTAGTTCTATAACCTGAGAATAAGTAAACTTAATTGAATTATTCATTACTTGCCTTATAACTGCCACACTACGACTTTAACTCAGCCCAAGTATAATGTATCAGTAGAGCTGAGTGCATTTTCTGTTCATTGCACCTTGAGTTACTTACAGATTACATCCTTTTGCTAGAGCTCTCACATAGCATTTAGTGGCATCTTTCAGACATGTGGCACTTGCACAGCTGGAGACAGAATGGTAGAATTATATAGCTCTTTTATTTTTTTTTTCCTTTCTTCTTATTTTTAGCAGCTCTTCACCTAATGATGAAGACTATTTTTTACACACTCTAGCTTTTTTCTTCTGCTAAATTCCCCATCAACACATGACCCAGATAGATATAGCTGTCAACATCTTCAATTTCCTCTTTCTATTTATCTTGACAGGTCCCTTGGTGCAGTATTAATTTTATCCATTTTACCATGAAGGTGATTATTTAAACTCATTTTTATGCTACACTTGTATATAGATGCGCCATTCAATCCTAGATATGATCGCTATGTGGAAATGGAAGTTATATCCATAATGAACATAAAATTGGCCTACTTCACAATACTTATTTAAAAGTATTTTTAAGAAATAGTTTTCATACTCAAAGAAAATATCTAAGATTTCCCAATAAGAGCGTTAAACTTTTCCAGTCCAGCTGTAAAATTATTCTATCCTCCATAACTGGTACAATAAGGAGAGAAACCAGATTGGAATTTGTTGAAGAGGAAATATGAAAAGAAGACACAGAGACAATTGTTTTATCAGTTTGTTTAAAGGTTTCCTGAAAAACAGAGAATAATGAGTTAGTACTAGAGGTGGTAACAAGATAATGAGAGGACTTCATAAGAGCCAGTAGAGTATATTTTATGCTGATGAGGATTATTGATAATAATATCTAAAATTTTAAACTAATTCTTTAAGAAAGTAAATTGGGATGAAACTCAAAAAAACATTGTCTCTGTCCTTACCTCATCTGACTGATCAGGGGCATTCCATAAGTTTGATGACTTCTTCATGCCTAAAACTCTTTCCTCTTTTGCTATTTCTGTTACCACACGCTCCAGTCACCCCTTCTACTTCAATCATTATGCCATTCTAGTGTCGACTATAATATAATGCTGTATAGTAGAACTTCGTGTAAAATTTCAGAGTATAAATCACAAGTCTGGCAATTCAATTCTAGTAAGATTCCAGGTGATGCTGATGCTGTTGGTCCACAGAACATATTTTAAGTAACAAGGACTTACAGAATCTTTGTATGCTAGTGTGTTTTAAGGCCTGGGTCAGGCATATTCCTCACTTTTCACCTTCGGTATTCTCACATAGTCCAATGGCTTTAAACAATATATATTTGCAGTACAGGTATCTCCTAGGAAAGCCTGACTTAACAAAGGCCAACTTGACGTTTTTGCATGTCCAATTTCAAACTCATGTTTATAACTCCCATTATCTGTTCCTCTCTTAGTCCTTCCCATCTTATAGGATGATACTACCATGCATATATTGCCTCCACCAAATATCTATGGAACATCTTTTCTTATACAAAAACAAAAAACAAAAAATGTTTAAACATTTTTCTTGCTCAATCATCCCATGAGTACTTGCCCAGTTTTACTGATATTCACTTCTGTACATCTCCACCTCTAATGCCATCTTACTGCTCCCAGTCACCATAATGTCACCCAGACTTCTTCAAGAACTTCTTACCTCTCTCCACCTCCCTTATGGTCTTTATGCATTCCATTCTTCTCATAACACCCAGAACTGTCCTTTAAAAAAGTAAATTAGACCACATAAATTCACTGTTTAACAACTTTCCATGGACTACACTTGGACCCTAGTAAAGTTCCTACCTATGTCTCTGGCCTCCTTTTATAGCAGTCCTCCTTCTCTACAGCTATGTTTACAGTGACATTGACACCCTTTCTTTGTAATACTACTATCCAAAATGACCATATTTATATTTAGCCCTAGAACCAAACCAAACTAAATACTTGTTTAGGTGCATAATGTCTGGTTCCATGTGGTTAAACATAGCTTCCACAAAGTCCATCTTGACTGCCAGTCAATCTCCACTTCCTAAAACAAAGCAATCAAGAAAATGTCTATTTGGGGCACCTGGATGGCTCAGTCATTAAGTGTCTGCCTTCGGTTCAGGTCATGATTCCTGAGTCCTGGGATCGAGCCCCACATTGGGCTCCCTGCTCGGCAGGAAGCCTGCTTCTCCCGCTACCATTCCCTCTGCTTGTGTTCCCTCTCTTGCTGTGTTTCTCACTGTCAAATAAATAAAATCTTAAAAAAGAAAGAAAGAAAGAAAGAAAGAAAGAAAGAAAGAAAGAAAGAAAGAAAGAAAGAAAGAAAGAAAGAAAGAAAATGTCTGTGCTATTTCAGAACAATCAAGAAACTATCTGTAGCATTTTAATAGAACCAAATTCTATTCGGTGCATTTTTTTTGTCATATAGCAACTATTCCCACTTAATCCTCTGTTTGCTAGAGATATGGGTAACTGTGAATTCTTCCATTTAATTTATTCTCAGGATGATGACAAACTCCATATTAATTTAATTTTAGAGCTTTCTTTCAAATGTTTCCATCATATTGTTTTTTCTATTCACTTGAATCCTAGCTTCTCCACAGGTAAAAAATGTTAAAACTCTTTTACTCTCTTGTTCTAAAGTTACTTTCTATGAGTGCCTTGTATATTTCACTGGCACAGTATGCTCTATTCCGATGGGAGACTCTTTTGCAAAACTTTTATTGAGCTCTGTAATATGCCAGACCCTGTGGTATATACCAGAGAAAGAAGTAGAGCTGGAAACGAGAAAGATGGTTCCTGCTGTCATGGAATCCACTGTAGGAGATAGATATTAAAGACATAACTATCCAAATAGTTATTTAATCATGTGGGATCTGCATGTGGATCTGCATTTGTTTAATCTGAGTTTCTGAGAAAATCAAAATATTAAGACAAAAATAATGGCATATAGATTTATAATACATATCATGTATATATTCTATATGTTATTATATTATATGGTTATATATTAATTACTTTTATATTACTTATATATTAACATTTAATTTATATTATTAAGTACATATCAATCATAGATATATATGTCATAGAAGGCAGTGGGGAAGTGACTAGCTATGAGTAGATGTGGGTAAAGATTAAGGGGAAGAAAAGAACGAAGATGAGAGTTCTAGGGCTAAAGATGTAATAAATATCAATTCTCAACCAACTCTTTCCTTAGTCCATCTACAAGCTCATTAGCAAAAAATACAATCAGATCAACTGAGCAGTAATCCCTCATCAGGAATCTTCACAATTTTCTCTTACTGTCTATTCTCATTCCTTTTCCCTGCGGAAATACCCTGGGGAGAGAGACATCCTAATTCTCCAATTTCAAACCCTTTTTGGAAGTTAGTAGGATAGAAACTATAAATAAATCATAGTGACTTAATCCCTCTTTTTTTTTCCCAATCATTTTCTTAGCTTAACTACTCCCACTGCGGGTTTTCTATATTCAATTGACTTAAATGAGCCCCACTTCCCTCCACCCATCCCTACTTCCCTACACATCAGTTTTGATCCTTGATATTATTTATATGGCCTGTAGAAAAGTGCTACATAATGACTTGGGATTGGAGAAAATTATTTAACATCTGTACTTCATTTTCTACTTCCCCATCTGTAAAACTTGATGTCATAATATTTATCCAATACCGCACAGAAGTGATATACGAATTTATTCATGTTGGTAAGGAACATTGAGATGTAGGGCACAGCAGAAGTATAAAATGCTGTTATTATTCTCTGACAGGCTGGTCAAGCTCTATAAATAACATGGTCAGGACTTGAGAAACGTTTTATGGTCTGTAATGACTTGCAGGTGGGCCACAGTCAAGAGATTGGAGCTCTCATTCTAAAGTGTTGTGTCATTGAGGCTGTGTAAATGTCATCATGCACATTTTGTGGTATAGTCCTTTCAACTCCCTAAGTCTGAAAATTAAGAATTCACTTTTCTAATGCCAATGTGAATGTACTGCGGTGAGGATGCACACTAAATTTTATGGGTAAGATTTGATTAAGTGGCTTTAGAGGTTACAGTTTAAATGATTTTCTTGTGTGCTATCATTAGAAAAGGAAGAGAGTAACCACATAGGAAGGTAATTTTTCAAAAGGGCAAAGTAGGACCACAGCTAGTGAAAATACTGCAGTTAAGAGAAAACAAAGAATAAAGCTAATAGGCCTAAATACTTTTAAAATGAAAGAACGATGCCCAATAAATTTGGTGGTCACTGAGGAACCCACTCTTGACTCTGCATTCATCTTATTTCACTTACGTGATCAAATACATTTAACCACTTTTCCTAGACTCACACCTCTATACTTATCCCAACCAGACCTGTCTAGTCTTCTCAAACTAAGAATGGCTAAAGCTGATTGACAAGGATAACAATGCAAATGTTATGCAAACCTTACACCTTTATAAACATTAGGAATGACTGTGCAAATGTGTAACTTGTATTAACTACTAAATCCTTAGGTTAATCAACTGCACTCGAGTTGAAGAATGCCTAAGTCTTTAAATTTGCACAGCCTAGAAGCTGTTAAACCACACAATTTTCAGTGAATTGATGAGTCTCCCTACAAAAATGTTTCTGTCCTCATAAAACTAGACTATCCAGAAAGAAGACTGAGTTTAGAGGCAGTAGCAAGATTTTAACTTCAAGCCAGAGTACATGAAAACCCAACAGGTGAGTTTGGAAGTACAAGGAGAAAAAAAAAATGGCCATGGTGACTATTCACATATTTTTACTTTGTCTTAGAATGTGTTAGCCTATTAAAATACGTTTGTGCAAAGAAAAAATTAGAAAATCAAAGCATAAAATTTTAAGTGGCACAGGAAAATGACTATTTTTTGCACTATGTTGAATGATATGGAAAGTAGAGTAATCAAGGTAACAACACTCATTACTGAGAGATGTGGTATATATTGGTGGCTTCAGTAGCAAAGAGGCAGGCCTCCTGCATTCTCCAGTACCTCTCAAGTTTTGACATGGGCAAATGTCTTTTTAATAATATGTCAAGACAGAGTTTTAATAAAGAGGTAGCTTCAATCATCCCTCCAAAAAATATCAGGACTTCTCTAATATAAAAATGTACAACTTGTACTGTTTAAAAAAGATAGATGATTTTAAATATGCACGAAATAACAAAGAGAAAGAAATATAACAATTATCTGCAAAATTGACATAGTATATTTGGGGGATCACATATAAAAAGAAAAACAGGTAAAAGTTGCAAAAGATGGTAAAGGAAATCTATACCTAAATAGTAAAGAAAATTATAATGTGTTGAACTTCACAGAGAAGTAAATAAAAAGGGTGGATTAAAGAATATTTGTTCACTACAATTGAGTAAAATATTCTAAAGAAATACGAGAGTGTAAATATTAATACCTAGGTTTGGATATAATCACATGAGATCTTAGCCAAGTAGGATTCTGTTTTCAAACATTTTTTGTCTCCTTTCTACTTGCTCTGGAAATAAAATCTAAATACAGTTTAATATCCTTTTCCCCCCCCAATTCTTCTCTCCTATTAAACATTCCTCTCCTGTTCATTATTTCATTCAAGCATTTTTCCTTAATTTACCTTCATTCCCATTATGGACAACACTGAAGAAACTGGCTAACAATGCAGTGGGGGCGGGGGTTTGGTAAGACAATGGAAAAAATTTATTTCCCGGTAAATCTGTTCAGCATTGAGAGAATTAGACAGAAATCTGGAATCTTTTCTCTGAGCATCTCTTTTTTTCAGAGATGATCTAAAATGTTATCTTTACAGTGGGAAAAATATCTTCTTATTGTCTCTGTAACAAATGAACCTCCTTTATCCTCCGAAACTTTTTTTTCCCAAAACTTTTTTTTTTTTTGCATTAACTAGAAAGTGAGCTCTGAGTAGAGGCCCCGTTTTATCTACTGCTGCATCCTCACAATTTAAAACAGTACAAATAGCAAGCATTTGATAAATATTTGGTGGACAAAATAATATACCTTTACGATGATGTTGCTACATTAAGTCCACCTTGAATTTCTCAGACCCTACGGTATGTTCATCCTCCATTGTCCCTGACCATGTCATGCTGACAGCCCCCTCAGCCCCACAAACACACATACATATGCCAGAAAGCAAAATTAAATGTACCAATTCTACTGATTCCATATCAGTATATGCATATCACTGACTCTCTTTGTCGAAATATTTGTGTTTGAGTTATCTTTTGAATTTGGGTTTTGAGTGGCCGATTCTCCCTCTCATAAGTTTATCTCCTTAAAATTATGTATATAGTATAGATATTTTATTCATTCAACAAGGGATTATTGAGTCCTGGCCATGGACCAGCAGTTGTGCTTGTTCAGTAGACACGAACTTAAATCACAATGCTTTTCCAATAGATGTTCTTATCACTGATGTGATGAGAGACATTTGAAGAAATAATGACAATCCAGCATGTCACATTCTATAATAAACGGATGTCAAAATGTGTACCTAATGAACATCGCTTATTAAAAATGGATAGTTTTAATCATGACTCTCAACATTGCTAGTGTTTAAAAAACATTTATCAGTCAAATATTATTAATGCATTTCTTTTAAAATTTATGAACCAATGTATAACAATACAAGTCAAAATCCAAAATGAATCATTCATTTCCAAAATGTTCTTAGGTGGCACCTAATTTATATTCTAAGTGGAAAAAAATTTAACATTTATAAAATTTGAGTAAAAATTTCAAAACTATCAAGTTTTTGAGTTTTACATGTACATTATTTTAATTATTTCTAGTTCTTAATTCTAGAAGAGATTTATTTTGATAATTTTGTTCATAAAACAAAAATATAAAGAAAGGTGAAATTTAACAAGTTAATAATGAATTCATGATGAGATCTGTATTAATTAAAACTGATTTTAGTTTCCTAGACTAGTAAGAATAATCTCTCTTCCTACACATTTAATAATGGAGACTATAGAGTTAAAAGATTCCCCACTCTACATATTGCCACCAATGACTATCTTAAGACTGCAAAGTTACAAAGGAATAATCACCAAATGAAAAGTTATTGAAAATTATGAGGAAAGAAAATTTTGACTGATAGAAACAAGCTTTGTTATTTATTTTATAAAAATGTCTAACAATTTTATTTACTGTCTTTATGACTGAATACTAGTCATTGGGAAGATTTCTACACAGTGCTAAACAAGCACTATCATTAAGTCACAGAAAATGCACAATACCAAACTATATTTCAAATGTGTCTGATACCCTTGAAGGGAATAGATTATACACCACGCCTTGGGGCTAAATAAACTAAATACCAGAGGCCTTCAATATATGCTCAGATGCTTTGACATGTAGCTATTACATCATCTGCCTTGAAGGTGGAAGTGGAGAGGCTTAGGAAGAGCTTTGAATCATGTAATTATAGGAGTCATGTGCCACTTTGCAGGTCAGCAAAACAATGTGAAGTGTCTCCTGCTGTCCCGTAGATCAGAGGTCATTTGATGTTTTCATAATTTTAGATTTAAAAAGTGTCTGCCATTAGAATCTGGAGTTGATAGTTTTGATCCACTGATAGCAAATGGGCTAAAATATGTGAGAATATTTATCAAATTTATCATGATCCCAGATTGACCCCTTTTAAGGAAGCTTTCTTCAAGACATTTATAACAAAGGTCATTATCAAGTTACCTATGACTCAGGGTATTATATCAATATTTAACTTCTGGAAAATTCTGATAACTTGGGGGCAGAGGTTGTGTCCTTCCATGTGCTCATTAAACAAAGCTACAGTAACCTGTCTCCAGCTACCCTCTTTATCTGGCACACAACTGTATCATTTTCTCTCACCTTCAGCGAGCTGCAATGCCATCCTGCTGGAGGACCAGCGAGCCAAGAATGAACTCTCTTACCATGGAAAAATAGAAAAACAAAAAGGTCCATTGGCTTGCCTATATTTAAATATTTTTCTCCAGTGGTTAAACTCTAAAATTTCATGGGACTCTGCATCTTACCCTGCAGGGCCGCAAGGCAGAAGTCATCAGCTTCCTCCCACATTAAATTAAACACACACACACACACACACCTCCAGCCATTTCCCTATTCTTGAGTTATCTTTCCCTTTCTCCCTCTCAGTTTTATTCGATTGGGTCTTCCTATGAAGAGGAAAAATTCTCTGATGAACTAACTCAGAAAAAAGGGATCTTAACATTCCTTAAAGCTATTCATATTTGTATTTTAAAAGAGTATCCAAAAATAATCAAACATTTTTCACAAAGATTAGCAAAGAATATGAATTACTATCTCAGGCATTGAATATTTATTTGAAAAATTTCATTGGATGTACATTCTGTCCAAATATTAAAAGGCACTAAGGATACAACAGTGAATTAAAAAACAAAACAAAACACATTCTTTGTCCCCACAAAGCTTATAGTCTAAAATTAGTTATAGTAATATATCACAAAACCACCTACTACAAATGAGACAAGAGCTACAGTAGTGTGTTTATGGTGCTATGGGGTGAATGGGGTAGAATTTGAAAATCTACCTTAAAATGTGAAGACTGAGGTGAAATCTGAAAAAAATAACAGGATGTAAGTGGATAAAAATACGTGTAACTCATGGACTAGAAGACAACCATTTATGGTGGATTTCACAGTAATAGAGAGCTTTGTACATGTTTTCGGAGACCAAATCAGGCAGGATCTCAATAGGTAGGCTGTCCATGTAGGTTAATCATCCAAACACGGCACTTTTGAAGGTGAAACAGGTTCCTACTAATAATAAGAGGCATAATGTGGTTGCTGGGTAAAAGTCATCCTATTCATCGGCACCTTAAAGTATTAAGTATTATCCTAAATGCAATAAAGAGTCCCTGAATTTCTTTAGAAGATAGGAAACAGGTTTGAACTTACATGATGCTCTGCCTTCACTCTGGAAAATGGTAGCCACATAAGATACACCGACAGCTTGGGGGTATTATAGGTGGTGAGGAGTGGGATCGAGGGAGAAAAAAAGTAACCAGGATAACTCCTAAGCTCCTATCTTACAAGTAGATAGATGGAAATAACATTTATTCAATAGGAAACAGAAAAATAGCTTTAGTTGTAGTCATGGGTGGGAAGAGGATGCCTAGTTCTGTTTATGGTCCTACAGAGTTTAGAATGTGTTTGAGAGAAGAAATCATGTAAAATGAGTTAAAAATAAAAAATGTTTCACAGATGAAAAATCAGAATTGGAGATATAAATCTTTAGTCATTTGCATATCAATGGTAATTAAAGCTTACACATGGATATTGCCTAGCAAGAGTCCAAAGTGAGCAAGATAGGAGAGGAAAGAGGAGGCTTAAGGTACTCTGGCTTGAGAATGGGTGGTTATAGGACAATGAAACTGGAAAGGCTATAAACCAGTTACCTGAGTGGCATAGGAAAAGTAGGAGAGAATGATACTATGGAAGCAGAGGGAAGAAAGTAGTCGAGAGAGGAAACAACAGTAATGACAAATGGAATATGTCAAATAAGGTGAGGGATGAAAAATGTTATTGCATTAATCAAAATGGAGGTTCAGGACATGAGTTTGGTAGCAGATTATCATAGTTACAATTCTACCTCCTTCACTTACTACTTGGTTAGAGAGTAAGCCACATAAAGTCCCTTTGTCTCAATTTTTTCATTTATAAAATGGAAATACTGTTAACCTCAATCAAAGGGCTATTTTGAACAGTGATTATCAAAGAGTGCTCTGTGGATATGAGGGGATTCTAGAGACCCTTTCAGATGTGTGAGATTAAAACACTTTCATAATAATGTTAAAACATTATTGGCCTTTTTCACTGTTAACTTTTACAAACCGAGGTAGTAGCACTAATGTGTATTATGATTCTATTCTCCTACACAACCCACTTGCAGTTAAAAAAAAAAAGCCAATTTCCTTTTTCCTTTAAGAATGTTATTAATAAACCAGTAAAAATATTAATTTTATTTCATTTTGTTCTTTTATATTCTATAACAGAATGTGTAAACACTGCCAAGATCCACATATATCTATGAACCAACATTTTTCAAGTGACTAATGCATGATGTTCCAAAATTCTACATAGATAAAAATATCCATTCAATGTGAAAAATACTCCAGTGGAATGAAACGTAACAGACTATAAAAAACTTATTGACACGATTTTGGACTCAACATTGAAATAACCTTTAGGTTATTAAAATAGTCATACATTTTCCAACTAGATATTTAAATGAGGCTAGAATTTCTTCATATGCTTCCTATAAAATATCACATCACAACAGACTGAATGCAAAAGAAGATATGAGAATCTAGCTATCTTTTATTAAACTAGGCATTAAAAAGATTAGAAAAGATACGAAGAATTTGAGAGGCAAGGCAGGGGTTTGTGGGGGTGTGGGTGAGAGAAATGAAACAGAAAGGGATGGGGAAGGAGACAAACCATAAGAGACTCCTAGACTCACAAAACGAAGTAAGGGTGGCTGGGAGGCGGAGGGTAGGGATAGGGTGGCTGGGTTATGGACATTGGGGAGGGTATGTGCTATGGTGAGTGCTGTGAAATGTGTAAGCCTGACGATTCACAGACATGTACCCTGGGGCAAATAATACATTATATGTTAATAAAAAATAATAATAAAATTTAAAAAAGATTAGAAAAATATAAAACAGTGCTACTCTTCATACATTGTTTTTGTATTGGAAACTATTTTTATTCTTCATAAAAATACTATTTATTTTAGCTTGTAATGGCTTTATTACCGTTGTTAAATTAATAAATATTGAAGTTTTCTCAATTTTAATATATGAAAAAATATCAATAGAGAAAACCTGCATAAACAAAAAACCCTCTCAGATCTTTGATAATTTTAAGAATATAAAGGGTCTCTGAAGAAAAAATTGAGAATTATAGGTTTTGAGGATAAAATAAGGTAATTATTATAATGTATGAGTTAATTCTTATAAAGTACTTAAAACTATGTCTCAAAATTCTATCTTAGGGTTGGTAAACAGAGACAGAAAAATAGATGATAGAAAAGTAGGTGACAGAGAGATAAAAAAATGGATGATCAAAAGCAGGTAGACAGATAAAGAGATAGATACAAAATCATTGGTTAAACTAAAGTGGGGGGAATATTGAGGATGGAAAAATGGATTGAAATATATATATTTTTTTTAATTTTTATTAACATATAATGTATT
>CM053607.1:62651824-62746955 GCA_028646535.1 Procyon lotor
TGAGAATTTTTACATCTGTGTTCAGATGGATACATCTGAATGAATGTATACATTTTACATCTGTGTTCATCAAGGATATTGGTCTGTAATTCTCCTTTTGAATGGGGTCTTTGTCTGGTTTTGGGATCAAGGTGATGCTGGCCTCATAAAATGAGTTTGGAAGTTTCCCTTCCGTTTCTATTTTTTGGAACAATTTCTGAAGAATAGGTATTAATTCTTCTTTAAATGTTTGGTAGAATTCCCCTGGGAAGCCGTCTGGCCCTGGGCTTTTGTTTGTTGGGAGATTTTTGATAACTGCTTCAATCTCCTTACTGCTTATGGGTCGGTTCAGGTTTTCTATTTCTTCCTGGTTCAGTTTTGGTAGTTTGTGTGTCTCTAGGAATGCGTCCATTTCTTCCAGGTTGTCTAATTTGCTGGCGTATAGTTGCTCATAATATGTTCTTATAATTGTTTGTATTTCATTGGTGTTGGTTGTGATTTCTCCTTTTTCATTTATGATTTTATTATGGATTGAAATATATTGAAGAGAGAGGGATATATTTTGAAAAAAAGAAACACCACCCATAGGCAAGTAATTGTCTATCTCCTTTAGAGTTTGATTCTGTATGAAAGTACTGATCTGTTATTCCACTTACTATCATGTAGATGTGACCTGATGCGTTTTATAAGGAGAACAGGAGGGGAAAAAAATCAATGAAAGAAAAATAAAGCCTTGATTGAAAAATGTGATAGAGACAGAAACTTCAGTGAGAATTCTGTAATATCAGTTAGTACTTCAGAGAAAGAAAAACACAGTAAGAAACAGAACATACAAACTTTATTTCAAAATAAAGTCTCCTAATCTGATTTTCTCTTTGAGAGAAATCTGCTTCTTGTCTTTATCCTAACAGAATCTTTGAATATTTCTGCTGTTTATAGCTAAAAAGAAAGTCACATAGACAAAAAGCCTCTTTCTCATATCTATGAGTCAAAAGTTGTTCTGAAAATCCATCAGTAGATCCTAAAGAAATGTAAAAACTTGTGAAAAGAAAATGGCTCACAGTACATGATAAATGCATTTATGGGGGCAGTAGGTTATACATAAATTATGTATTTGGCAGCCTGGAACTGTAATATCCCCATGTCTTCAAAGGAGTAGGGGTAAGGAAAAGGACTTATGGTCCTTGCTTTTTTGTGTGGGAAAGGAAGTCATTAGTCCTTTGAGAATCTGGTCAAAGGTAGACATTCACCTCAGAGAAACATGAATGGACACCATTTTTTAACATACACTTTCAAAGGACTATACACCCTACCTAAAGACCATCCACGGACCTTACAAAAGATGACAGATCCAACTTAGGAAATGCTAGAATCAGGCAAAATAATTTAGGAGCAAAAATGGCACTTTATAGCACAATTCTCCATTAAGTTGCTCTAGATCTTTAATAGACCATCAGCAGTCTTCTGAGTGCCTAGCATATAGGCAAGTCTTAATAAAGGAATAAAACTGTAGTCATAGAAAAAAGCACTTGTTTGGCCTAGCTTTTTCACTTCACAAAAATGGAAATTATAATCTAGACACTTAAAAATCTTACTCAAGAGTTACAAAATCAACCAGAGAACTAGCTCACCCTTCATTCTAATCATTTTTCCCAAACTCTCCTAAAAACCAAGAGTTGCATCTGGTCAACCTGAATAGAAAAGTAGTGTCCCTACACTCCCTACACTCCCAACACTGTTAGATTCCACATCTAGGAACATATATTATCAAAATTGGAAGATTATGTAGTAAGGGAAGGGAGAGGTTTTATCTCAGGAAACTAAGAACACAAAGGTAGAATAAAAGTTAGTGAGAGACAATTAAACAGGATCAACTGCATCCACAAGTTGTAGTAAACAGCATTTTAGGAAAGCACCACACACAATAGTGGTACATAATTTGTTGGATCAGTTATTTATAACCACAGTCATTTGATTACAAAATGCTTTCATATCATCCAAAGCCATGGAACAAAGAGATATATCAAAAGGGGTTACAGAGGAGAGTTTACCTGAGGGACTATTTATGTACGTGTGGGTAGTTTTAAGGTAAACCAAAGAAGGAATGGTTCAGATTACCAGGGTTTGGGACATGGAGAGCTACCACACCTGTTACGACTGAAGGAGCAGCCACTATAAAAAATGGCATAGGGTGGGGGCATGGGACTAAATGTCCCTACCTCACTCTCCTTTCATCTTTCATTCTCCTGCCAGTGCCTTACTTGACCAAACCAGAAGCCAGAGGGCAAGTGTACCTACTGATGCAGTTCAAAATTATAAACTCTTGAGGCATAGGACAAAATGTAGAATGATGGGTATGGTGGGATAAATGGAGAATACTTGGAAAATCTCTGGAACACATTGTTGGCTCTTCACAAGCTATAGGTAACTCAGAGCCATTCCTTAAGCTCCCATCAAGTTCTGTGCACAAGACCACTTATTTCTAGATCTCCTATCTTTAAGAAGAACCACTAACAGAGGAAGCACTTGGCTCCAAGATTCAAAATACACTAATGCAGTGTTAGAAATAACCTTTAGCTAATAGGCTGTGTAAGGAATATAATGATCTCATGCTGTGTTTCCAAATCTAACTTTACCAGACAATCCTAGGAGATCAAAAACTGCTTTCTAAGTAGCTGCTGTCTGAAGGAATAACGCTCCACAATATAGCATCCCAAGAGTTGTGCTAGGTGATAGAACTGATGAATAAAGTAACTGATTGAAGAGAGAGGGGAAGAGTCTATGCCTCAAATTATTGTTCTCTACTTCCCAAAATGGGCCACATGGTTGTTGACCAGCAGCTCCTTGGAGTAGCTTTCTACTAAGGATGCTGAAGTTCAAGACTAATAAGGGAAAGCCTATTTGTCCCTATTTGGGACATGGAGAGCTGACAGAATTCTAACACCCAGCTCTGACAGTGAGGAAGAAGTTTGCCTTAAAAATACCCAATAACCAGGGGGCCTGGGTGGCTCAGTCCATTAAGTATCTGTCTTTGGCTCAGGACATGATCTCCAGGTCCTGGGATCAAGTCCTGTGATGGGCTTCCTGCTCAGCAGGGAGTCTGCTTCTGTCTCTCTCTCTCTCCCTCTCCATCTCTACCTCATTCTCAAATAAATAAATAAACAAATAAATAAATAAAATCTTTAAAAAAAATTACCCACAGTCTATAATGCCTGAGATAAAAGATGTAGTACAAGCAGCCATCTTAATCTATACTGAGGCTGACCAAGGCCTTAAGCCCTTAGGACACTGAGCGTATCCCTATCCCTCTTACCCCTAGCCCATTCTTGGGGAACACAATAACTTGGAATAGAAGTGTAAACTTTACTGTTTGAATATCTCAGGCAAGAGGACAAAAGTTGTCTAAGTGTCTCTTTGGACAAAGAGGAAAAATATTAGCTTGTTAGTGATTTGGAAAGCCAAATGAAGAGTGAAGTCAATCTTCAGATTTCCAGTAGTAAGAGGTGCATGAAAGAGGTTTATGTTTCATTTCACTTTGTAGTCCTGACCTTAGTCAAAATAAATTTTGATATTCAAACTGACGCATAATCCTTCTTTGCTATTCTTACTTTAAACTTGAATAACCTCAGTAAATTGTGCAGACAGGTGCTTAATGAAGCCTATATTTATAAAACAATATTTTTCTTCACAGGACTATGGACTCTAATACATCTTTTCTAACTGGAATCAAGTTTCCTGATCAGAGCTTCTCTGGCCTTCTCTAAGCCATATGTTCAGAGTATGTGGAATCAATCCACGGTGCCAGCTGCATTCTCATTATGTAAAATGCACTACAGTTTGGATAGCACGGTTGACACAGAATATTCCAGTTTGGCAGAGGTATGACAACAAATGTGTGTGTGTAAACATGTGAGGTGAAATTGAACACTGGGAAAGCCAGCCTAGGGTGGGGTTATCCAAACGAGTGATTTTCAGAACAAAGACTATATTTCTCATTGTAAATACAAAGTTACTTCCAAAAAAATGTAGGAGGAAATGTTGTTTTTACCTAATTTGACCATCAGTGGAAAGCATGGTAATCTTAGAGAGTTAAGTAAGTGTGTATATAACACAATATAGTCTTGCCTGGCTATGTTTAAGATACAATAAAAATCAAGGAAAAACATTCTCACATTATTTGGAGACAAAAACAATTTTTAAAAAGCCAGTGAGTTAAATTTTAAAAGATCTTTTAAGTAGATCCTATTAAAGTTTAAAATTACTCTCTCCACCACTCTTAAAAACTATCAGGCACCCTTTCCCCATTGTCATCAGGTGTGGCAGGTGGCTCCTTCTTTGCTTTGTTGAATTCAGGCATGAACGTGTGATTCGTTTAGGCAGATGAAGTGCCACTTCTGAGCAAAAGTTTTAGGAACCCAGCATTCGAGTTGCCAGGTTTCTTTTGCCTTTCTGGAACAACCAGGGGTAATGTTCTAGCTAGAGGCTGATCCATCAGGCTGAGTCCTGGAATGAACAGGATAGAGCAGAATAGTAACTGACCAGGGATGGATGGAAGGAAAAAATAAGTTTTGTGTAAACCACTTCAATTTTTCAAGTTGCTACCTCCTTATAATCTAATCTATCCCATTTAAGGTAACAATGTATTGAAAAAGTCATTTAAAAAAATAGCTTTTTAATCCTTCCCTCCCCCTTGCTGATGAGATTTTAAATAGCTTGTGTTCTTTTTTGTGTTTCCAAACTGGGGGATGAATCCAATCAAAAATTCTAAAAGAAATTACATCCTCACCCTAAAAACATTTAAAATAATTCATCCAGGAAAAATTACATTAAATTAGCTACGGTTTTTGTTGTTTATGAGCCTTATACTTGCAAGCAATTTCTTATGAAGCAGCCACAAAATGTTTACAAAACAGCTAAGTATAAGTATAAGATGCCAGTCATCCTTAGTGTCAGTTAGCACCAGAAGCCCAAGGATTATATAAAGGTCAGAGTCAAATAAATGCTAAGGAGCCAACAGATTTAAATTCAGCTTTAAATTCTGGTCAGTGATTAGACTAGTTTTGAGAAGAAACTGAGCTATCTAAAGTCAGGGATTATTTACTCTACTATAGAACTGAAATATCCAAAGCAAATTCAGATAGAAAAAAAGCAAGTTTCTAATCAAGAAGAAACTAATATGATTACATATATTATTCAAGGGCTTCTCTCAGAGATATCAAGGATAAACAAAATCTCATAGGAAGTTTAAAGTATATGTACACTGGAGTCAGATACAAATGGTCCTAAAGTCTACCTTGACCTCTTACAAACCATATGACCTCAAACAAGTTATTCAACCTCCCTGTTTCCTCTTCAATTAAATGGGACTAACAGCTACTCATAGGTTTGCTATAAATACTAAATCATTTGTGAAATGCAGTTATGAAAAAATTAATGTAATAATATATGAGCTCAGTTTGTATCAATTTGTATTTATTTATGTATCTAAATCTATGTTTTAATAATAACAGTATTTATTGAATACATTTACACAATGTAACATGTATTTGACACTCCTTTTGTTCCAGGCTCTGTTCTAGATAATAGGGTTATGTAAGTGAACAAAAACAGACAAAACTACTGGCCCATGGCAGCATGCATTACGTGTTTTCCCTGGGGAACAAACAGAACTAATGAGAATAAAGATACACCATATTAAATGTACAAAATCCCATGAGGAAAAAAAAAATAGAGCAAGGGTGGAGAATAAAGAGTGGGTTGTGGTACATGTTGCAAATTTAAATAGGACAGTTATGTAGGCCTCACTAAGAAGATGACCTTTAAACAAAAATTTGAGTAGATTACAGGTAAATGTAGTAATAAAATACATTCTAGAAATACATTCTAGGGCTCAATACAGTACATTATTTAGCATTTGTAGAAGGCTAAGTATTTATTTCACAGATGGGCTGAAGATCATGCTTTCATCTAGCCTTAAAATTTTTCTTTTAGAGGGGTAAGCTGCAAAAATACTGCATGAAATAAGTCTGTAGACTTATTTAATGGCAGCCCAGAGAGAGGAAATGATATGCTCAGTTAATCTTTAATATATAATTTCCTTACTGCAGGGAGACAGCAGAATGTAGTAAATAGTTCCAGAGAAGTACACTCTGGAGCATAATGCCTTTTTAGGAGGATGCAGGGTGTCAGTTTATTTGAGGTAATCCAGGAAGAAGCAATTGTGCAACTGTGTGGGGGAGAATCTCATATGTCCAACATTATAAGAATCTAAAAATCCAGAAAACAAAGCACATCTGAGTGAAAAAGTGAAAGTAAACTCAGCATCTGAACTTCATTAGTTCATTAGGCAGCTTTTGTTCATCCTTCAATAGTCATGTTATACCACAGTGGGTCCCAGACTGAATTTTAAATTTACTATATATCAGGAGCTGATCTAGACCCAAGGGAAAGGGGGAAAAAAAAGAAAAAACAAAACAAAAACAAAAACAGAAGCAGGTTCCCAAATCCTCCGTGATTCACCTTAAACCCCACACTTCTCTTTGGGCTGAAATAGCCAACTACTTTGTTCCACCCATTCCATCTCTCTCACCACATGAAAAAATAAAATGGCTGAAGGATTTGGTGACCTCTTGGTAAGGGAGAAATTCACAGGCTGTATATTTGCATTCTTTCATCCTAAATATCTGGCTCAACACAACCAGGGAGAAGTCAGTTAAGGTGGTCCTTCACAGGCTAAAGGAACAGGCGCTGTAACACTCAAAATTGATTTGCCCTCAGGGGATCTAACTCTTCTGCAATGCTCATTAAAACGTAACTTAAAATTTTAAGGGGTTTATAAAACCTTTTAAAAACATTTTCCAGTGTGACCTCACTCCAACTGACTGTCCTGCTTAGTTAAGCTTACTGTGGAAGAAATGGAATATTTTTGCTGGGTTGCAAATGATTGTGTAGACAAAGGGAATAGTTAAAATGCTTTTACTTGTGATAAAATCGATTGAACAAGCATAGAGGTTCCAAATCTCCCTAATTGAGCTCTGAAATGGCTTCTGCATTCTTTTTTGAAACCAGAGGGAATTCCCTTGAAATGAACAAATATTTTATATGGTTAAGTATTCATTAAAATGAGCAACAGGGAATGAGCACAGTATCCAATATCAAGAGGAAAACTGTAAAATGGAAAAGGATAGATAAATAAATTAATAAGCTAGGATTTTGGCAGCCTGACCAAATTGTCACCTGTTGTCCTTGTTTTTCTAATTATTCTTCCTATAATTTACTCAGCTGTGCCAATAATTCTTGAGCACGTACAAAGTTAATACAGGAGTTAAAGTTATTAAGGTCAGGCTGTTTATTTTACTTACAATGACCTGAATAAAAGATAATATGCATTTTTTTTTATAAGAAATTTCAAAAAATAAGAGACTTAGTTCTTTCTAAAAACAGAAAAGTAAATACCTATGTAACTGATTTGTACATTATATAAGGTACTACTTAGTATTTTGTTGTCTTTTTTTTTTCTGATCTAAAAGTACTGAATTTAGTAATTCAATTCAAATGGTGGAAATTTATTTGCTGATATTAAGTCATAATTTAAAAAAATACTTAATACAAATTAAAACACAGCTTTGTCTAAAAGCAAGTTTTATAGGCAATTTGCTCTAAATGGGAATTTACATGCTATTTTTCACCTTTTATTGAAACATAAAATTATTTTACAATGTTCAATTTAGATATAAGAAGGGAATCCTGGGAAGATGGCAGAGTAGGAGGTTCCTAAGCTCACCTTTCCCACAGATACTATCACCCAGATAACAGCTGTATTAGTACAACTAAACTAGAAAACTTCCTGAAAACTGGCAGAAGAGACTCCTCACAGTTAATCATAAAAAGGAGGCCACATCTAAAAGGGTAGGAAGGGTGGATATGTGGTCAGAAACCAAACTCCTAGGGAGACTGATCACAAATGGGACGGACACCACAAGCATGGAAAAGGGAGAAGAACAGACCCTACATCAGGCATCCCAGATATGAGGGACCTGAACTGAGAGACAAGTCTCACTAACACTTGACTTTGAAAACAAGTGAGGCTTAACTTGGCCAGTTTTTACAATCAATGGAGCTTAAGGTGGGTACTTAAAAAATCAGCTGACTAAGCCCTGGGAAAGCCAGAGGACAGTAGGAAACTGAGACCCCACCCTTAAAGAGACCACATAACAAACAAATCCACACAGAAGAAGCATTTGGAAAAATGCCTGCACTATATGGGAAGATTTGCTTACTCAGACTGTGCGCTGAAGGGGCAGGGGTCTTTAGGAGACTTCTCCAAGAACAAAAGAGCTAGCAGGTGTCATTTCTCCCCCTCCACCCAGCCTAGATAGTCTGAAATCTTTGGAAACCAGAATACTTTCCATCTAGGCTTACTAACACCCACACTCTGCCCATGCATTCTCCTGTGAGCTTACTCCATCTAATCTGCCCCACTTGGCAGGAGTCGCTCCAAAGTAGCTCTCCTGACATCCCAATAATGACCAGCACCACTCCAAAGTGACCCCTGCCCTGGGGAGAGTGGCAGATTATCAGACACTAGTTCCATTGCAGCTGGAGCAGTGGGCTGGGAGAAGACATCTGATTTGACTACTGGCCCTATTCACCATCAAAAACCTCACAGAGGGCAGTACAAAGAGAGAGCCCTATAGTTCAGGGTCACTGCAACTCCAACAGATAGACTGAGAGCAGACATCTGGTCTGGCTGCACACCACATCCACCAACAATAGCCTCTCAGGGGATGATGTAAGGAAAGCACCCTAGAGTTCAGTGCAACCACAGTTCCAGCAAATGGGATGAGGGGATGCATCTGGTTGAACCCAGCTCTAAGACCAACGGGGCCCTAGGTTAGCCCCTGAATAGCACAGGGATCAAACCCTGCCCACAACAGACAAAGTGGCTATTAGAGCTGTCTGGACTGAAGGCAAATGTGGCTCAACCACAACAGTGGGCAGATGCAACACATACAGGAGACATCCCTGAAGTACCTGGTTCTGGTGAACAAGAGGCAATGCACTACAAGGCACTACAGAACCTTTCAAGATCCTACTTTCAAGATCAGGAGATATAGCTGACAGCAAAAGGAAATAACAGGCATCCAAATCAGTAAGAAAGAAGTAAAACTTTCACTATTTGCAGATGACATGATACTTTATATAGAAAACCCTAAAGACTCCATCAAAAAACTACTAGAACTGATAAGTGAATTCCGTAAAGTCACAGGTACAAAATTAATATACAGAAATCCGTTGCATTTCTATATGCTAATAATGAAGTAGTAGAAAGTGAAATTAAGAGAACAATTTCACTTACAATTGCACCAAGAAGAACAAAATATCCAGGAATAAACTTAACCAAGGAAGTGAAAGACCTGCACTCTGAAAACTACAAAACACTAAAAGAAATGGAAGATGACACAAACAAACAGAAAGATGTATTATGTTCATGGATTGAGAGAACCAATGTTGTTAAAATATCCATATTATCCATATTCCCCAAAGTAATCTACAAATTCAGTGCAATCCTTATCAAAACGCTAACAGCATTTTTCCCAGAACTAGAACAAATAATCTTAACATTTGTATGAAACCACAAAAGTCCTTGAATAGCTAAAGCAATCTGAAGAAGACCAAAGCTGGAGGTATCACAAACCACATTTCAAGATATCCTACAAAGCTGTAGTCATCAAAACAGTATGGTAATTACATAAAATTAGACACATAGATCAATGGAATACAATAAAGACCCCAAAAACAAACTTTTATGGTCCATTAATCTACAACAAAGGAGGCAAGAAGATACACGAGAGAAAGACAATCTCTTCAACAATGGTGGTGGAAAACTAGACAGCTACATACAAAATAATAAAACTGGACCACTTACCCATACCATGCACAAAAATAAACTCAAAATGAATTAAAGAACTAAATGTGATACCTGAAACCATAAAAATCCTAGAGGGAGACATTGGCAGTGATTTCTTGACATCAACCAAAGAAATATTTTTTAGATATGCCTCTTCTGGCAAGGGAAACAAAAGCAAAATTAAACTATTGAGAGTACACCAAAATAAAAAGCTTTACACAGTGAATAAAACCTTCAACAAAACAAAAAGGCAGCCTACTGAATACGAGAAAATATTTGGAAACAATATATCTAATAAGGGGTTAATACCCAAAATACATAAAGAACTTATATAACTCAACACCAAAGAAACCAGGTTATCCAATTCAAAAATTGGCAGAGGACATGAATAAACATTTTTCCAATAAGACATACAGATGTCCAACAGACACATGAAAAGATGCTCAACTTCATTGAGATATTACCTCACACCTGTCAGAATAGCTAAAATCAGGGGCACCTGCGTGGCTCAGTTAGTTAAAGCCTCTGCCTTCAGCTCAGGTCATGATCCCAGGGTCCTGGGATCAGGCCCCGCATTGGGCTCTCTGCTCAGCGGGGAGCCTGCTTCCCTCTCTCTCTCTGACTGCCTTTCTGCCTACTTGTGATCTCTCTCTCTCTGTCAAATAAATAAATAAATAAAATCTTTAAAAGAAAGAATAGCTAAAATCATAAAGACAAGAAATAAAGTATTTCTTGTACTTCACCAAGTATTGGTGAGGATGTGGAAAAAAAGGAACCCTCTTGAACTATTGGTGGGAATGCAAACTCATGCAGTCACTGTGGAAAATAGTACAGAAAAATAAGATTACCACATAATCCAGTAATTCCACTACTGGGTATCTACCCAAAGAAAATTAAAACATTAATTTGAAAAGATATATGCCCTTATATGTTTATTGAACCATTATTTACAAAAGCCAAGATATGGAAGTGATCCAAGTGTCCATCGATAGATGACTCAATAAAGAAGTGGTATACATGTAAAAATGAGATATTCTTCAGCCATAAAATGGAATGAAATCTTGCCATTTGCAACAGCATGGATGGATATAGAGGGTTAAATCCTAAGTGAAATAAATCAGTTAGAGAAAGAAAATCTCATAAAATTTCACTCAAATGTATACCCTAAGAAAGAAAATAAACAAAGAAAACAGACAAACAAAAAACAGACTCTTAAATACAGAGAAAAAACTGGTGATTGCCAGAGGGGAGGAAGAGGGAGGAGATAAGTGAAATAGGTAAAGGGGATTAAGAGTATACGTACTGTGATCAGCACTGAATAACATATAGAATTGTTAAATCGGTGTGTTGTACACCTACAACTAATATAATACTTACGCTGATTATACTTAAAAATATAAGTAAAAAGATGAAAAATAAAAAGGTCTTTCAAAATAATAAAAAATATTTAGATATAGATACTGTAAAAGAGTTACACACACATTCTCAATATCAATTGAAATATCCTGTAAACAGCATTTCCTCATTAAACACAATACATACACACACACACACACACACACACACACACACACACACACCCCAAATTCACACCTACGTACTTTGAATAGGTGTGACCATTAAAGCAGTAAATCCTGGCACTGAAGTACTGCATAAGGAACAAGCCAATTCAAATTCCACAGCCTGCGAGATGTAGAATGAAGAGCATTATTTCAACGTAAGTACTATTTGTCTAATCCAGAAGCTTCTACTTTGTCTTATCTTTGGGAAAGTATAGTGATGAGAAGTAAAAGTCGCGGGTATTGATGCCCTCTTGATTGAGACAGCACCTAGAAGGTATTCCCACTGCTATCAGATGGCAAATAAATATTTCAGTGGACTAAAACTTATGCTGAAATGGGAAAATGTAATATTTTGCTGTCCCTGAAAAAAAGAAGCTAAACACCCAAGTTCATAAAAAAGAGTACATGTTTAATAAGCATTCTCTATTCTCATTGAAAATAGAGCCATCTTATTTTTATCCGATTAAGTTTTCCAGGACCAAAACCACTTAAACAACAAACTAAAGCAATCTCGTTGGGGTGAAAAGTTCTTATTTGCTATATACCATGTTCCTAACAATCATTTTCTTCTACTTTTTCATAATTTTCTATATTCTGTTTCACCAAGTTTGTTCCCAGGAGTCTTGGTAAGGCCTCATAGCAGTCATTAACCAAATACCAATAATTTAAGTCAGGAGGTTTTTTTTATTTTTTTTGGAGGGTACAGTTTTCAACAAGAAGGGCAAACAGAAAGACTAAAACAAATCTTGAAAGCCGAGTCCCACAACAAACACATTGATTTTGAGAAATTCTCTCGTAACACCTGTTGGAAGCAAAACCACATCTAGTGCCAGCTCTCTGGGACTGAGTATATAGAAGATGCAAACCTGTGTCAATGGAGTGGCGTGGTTGGCAGGAATTATTTGAATTGTGGCAAAAGTAAATTCTGTTGTTGTTGTTGTTGTTATAGATTTTAAAAATATACAAACATCACTTGTAGGAAGAAAAGTCCACGGTTCAATTCCTCATATAAATTAAGCAAGAAGACTTATATAAGCTGGCTTCATGATAATTCTTACTCTAGCTTTTGTCTCTTAGGAAAGAAATAGAATAAAAAGTGATTTAATTCAATGTATTTTAACTTCTTGACAACTATAAAATATTTGAACATGAGCAGCATTTGTTCAGTTCAGACATATGATTCCAAAATGTGCTAAATCAGAAGAAAAATGAATCTGGAAAGAAGCAATAATCAGGGAGATCTGACCAGCAGATAGCCCTGTAACAACACAGATGTACTTTTCGTGTTGCCCTCTGCCCCGTGAGCTAGGACACTAGTTTTATATTCAGCATATATGACAGAGATTGCTTCTGCTTGGTGAATAAGGACTACCAATACTTGCTGGTCAGTGAGAGGAACATTAGCACTACTGGTGCTACTTTCAGAGAAAATTACTGTATGGAAAATACAAAAGTTCGTCTGAGTACTGGGTTAAAATGCCAATGGATGGAAAAATGAATGACTTTCAAACACAAAAGGGGTAATTTCAACCAAGGAGAGCGGGGCGGTGGGGGCAGGGATACAATTATTCACAATTACTTCTTATTTGCAAAAGGAAAATATTAATAAGGTAATCATCTTCAGATAGAAATAGAAAATGATTATTTCCCAATTTAGCTTTCCATTTGTTTCTCATCATACAGTTGAACAATCCCGTAGTCAAATATATCTAACAGATTTTACTAAAATACCTTTGGAACCTATGTTCTATTCTACTCTTATTCATTTATATGTGGTTGTATCTGTGTGTGTGTATATATATACACATATACATACATATATATATATATATATACACATATACATATATATATATATTCAACATAGGGCCTTGTATACTCTGGTGCTAATGCACATGTCAAAATCAAATATGTGTATGCAATCCTCTCTCTAGAGCCCTTAGTCAAACTAAAGCATGGGTTATTCTCACAGACTACTTTGGAAGGAGTATCTGGCAGTCATGAAATGGCTTGCCTCACCCTGCATTTCAAAGAAAGCTATAGACAAAAATCAGAAAATAATGTTAATGAATTAAAATTTGCTACCTCTACCTTTATTTTTATCCATTACTTAAGAATGAAGGCATTGTGGAGGAGAGAACTAAGGAATGAAGTATAAAATTAGAACTGAAAATGTTTAATAGCATTGTATGGTGACAGTAGCTACACTTGTGGTGAATGTAACATACTACATAAACTTGTCGAATCGCTGTGCTGTACACCTGAAACTAATGTAACATGTGTGTCAGCTATACTTCAATTAAAAAAAAAATTAGACCTGAAAAAAGAAAACAAGGGCATTCTAGGTTACCACAGACCCCTGATTCTCAGGCTTGATTTTCTCTATGCTTAGAAAATACATGTCCCATTATTAAATACATGTTCCTCTGCTAACATTTGTGAATATTCTTTCTGTCCAATTCAGAGCTATCATTACCAGGCACGATACCCTCTGGGTGCCAAAGCAGGCTGCTTACTTGGAATTCTTCAATTAAGCATCTTATTTGGACCTACAAGGTCACTGGAATTTCGAATATGAAAGCAATAAACCATTTGAGAATAAAAAATCTCAAAATAACATTTTACCTAATTATTATCCATATTTCATTCTGCAAGTTACATTCAGGATACTATTGCATCAATCTGCATGGTTTACTAAAACACACTTTAGAGGTGCCAAAAAGGTTCTTTATCCTTTAAAGTGTCAGTTCAGGCTTTTTCCATTTCCCCAGATAATTGATGCCAGCCCAATGTCCTTAAAAAGTGCACAGGAAACAATTCCTATTTACAGGAGGTCATGGGTGAATCTAAATGTCATAAGCTGATTTCCCCATTGATCAATTAAGGTTGTGCTTGACTCATTTAAAAAATTATATATGCATAATATTAACTTTCCAATATAATTTACATAACAAATATATCGTAATACTTTGAATTCTATCTACTTTTTTTCTATCTACTTTTAGTATTTTACTCTATGACATTGCTGAACAGACTGCTTCAGAGCAAATATTTGTTGAAATTTTTGTCAAATATACTTTCATTTTTGAGAAATTCCTGTCCATATATTTATGTATCGACATATTATTGCTCAAATACATTTTTACAACTCCTTATATTCTACTTTTTCTCCAAAACTAATAAAATACAAATGTTTAATGTATTAATTTCTGACTCATATTTTCTAATCTTTTTTTAAGCCATGCTTTATTTAAAACCCTTTAAATTTTCAGCATTCTTTGTTTTATCTTTGATGTTCATAGAAAAGGCAACACAACTGTAGGGGAGGAAAAAGTTTTCCTCAAACTTCTTGGGGCTCCCTGCTGGAACTGAAAATTAAACTGACAAAGACAAACTGACAGAAGAAAAGCATACAAATATATTTAATGCAAGTTTTATGTGACATGGAGCCCTCATAAGGAAATGAAGACCCAAAGAAAAAAATTAGTATTTTTACACTGGGTTTGATGAAAGATGGACAGTCATGGAGAAATAGGATAGATCAAGGAGTATGAAGTAAGTGCAGGAAACTGGGGAAAACTTAGCAAGGACTGTTCATTAGGATTGTCCTCAGCATACTTTTGTCTTCATAAGGATGTTCCTTTCCTCCTGGAATAGGGAAGGTATTTCTCACATGAGGGTTTTCTAATCTATTTTGGGGAGAAGGCGGGAGAAAGGTCCCAAAGTGGCCCTCCTCCTTCTGATTGTTTTCTCAAACTTCTTCAGCTTAAAATAAGCAGTGTGCCAATTTGCCATATTTTGAGGGATCATATTCCCATCACAAGTCACAACTCAGACTGTAACTGCTTAAGATTCATTTCATACAGAGCAGGATTCTAAAGTCAACCAGAATTTTTGAACTAGTTATGTACACAGGTGTGGACCCAATTGACCGTAGATTGATTAATTGATTGATTGATTGATTTTCTAATCCAGACTATTTCAGAGTGAAAATGGGTGCTAATAATAGTTACACAGCTAGAAAAATTGTCAACCAGGAAAGAAATAATGGTCACTCTGGGATAAGCAAATGGTTGACTGTGAAGCAAAATATTTGTTTGGTAGGTGCAGAAATATTTCAACTGGAATCAGCTTTTCAAGGGGAAATTACGAATTGAGAAAAACGAGAAAGTGACAAGTCATTGTTTTTTCCAGGTTTAGTATATATGACAAGGATATAATATCAGAACTTTGTGTAAAATGATACAGGCAATATGGCATCTCTCATCACTCATTTCATAATACGTTCTCATTTTGAAACTACTTTAAGGTAGGAAAGAAATCTTCATCTAATTGTTTCATCCTTTCATTTTTTTAATTTTAAAGGTGACACTGAGGGATAAATCAAATCATCATAAACATTTTATTGGCATAATGTAACCACTAACTGTTCATTCACAGATATGTATCGATAACAGAAGATTATTTTCTTGGGAATCATAATTGTCATAATATAAATTAATTAATAATTATTTTTAACTTTAAACCATCCTTTTCTTAAGGGAAAAAATAAGTCACAATTAGAACAGTATCTTTGTGTCCAGAGCAAGTAACTAAAGTTCATAATAATTTACCTTATCTCCCTAACGTAAATACACCACATAAAACAGAGCCCAGAACACTGGAAATAAAATATTTGCTTTGAAAATCATGCTAAAAAAAATTCTTTAGACACCAAACACAATCAGCAGATACCGAATTTCCTAGAAATCAAGTATCTTTGGCAAAAAGACTTCTACCTATCCACAAGCAGCTAAAAAGTAAGTGGAATACTTAACTTAAAATACCATAGCCAATTAGGGGTCTTTACCATTTTCTTGGAAAAGGATTTCACGAGCATCTTGCCATATGATATAAAAAACCAGTGTATCATGTACTAATGCACAAAACCTGTTGAAATAACTGGTGTGAACTGTGGTGGTATAGCCTTGCTACTCACCACACCATTATTGGTGGCAGCAAGGCTGTGCCGGGCAGTGCAACAGGCATTTTGTCAAGCATATGCTTTCGCCACAGTTTGTCTGATTCCTCTCCCCTGCAAACTGTTGAATGAAAATGTAAACTTGAAATTTCCGTTACAGAGAACAGAGATAAACAGGGGGATCAGGAGTTGCACATCTCTCAAGTTGTCTCTTCTGTTACTAGTGCTGGTAATTTACGCCGGAGAAGTAAAACTGTGGTAAAATGAGGTTTTGAAGTATTCCGCTTAACTATACTCAAATGCAAGAAATGTAACCTTAATCTAGCAGATGAAGTAGTTCTCATAAGCACAGTATACTGCAGATGTTATATATATTTATGGCTCTGGCCCCATAAATTCATAATGATTTCCTTCTGGGTATTAAAAATCAAAATATGATTTTTGACAGATTATATATTTTGGAATTCTTACTTTGATAGTTAATTGTAAGAGCAGTTATTTCTGCCATTCCTGAAGGAAAATACATCTAATAACCAGTAGGGCATATGCTTTTCCCAAAGCATATAGTTATGCTTGCTTGAAGGAAGTCAGCCAGGCATTACCAACAAAAGTTAGCACTTCTGTTGTGGCTGAAGTTATTCCCATATGTGGCATTTTCTAACTTTTATGATTATACTACGTTTTTTTCCTTTTAAATCAGGGATTACCTTTCTTAGGACGTATATCTTCTAATATCTACAGAAAAAAATTAACAGTGCACATAGTGCCTTTTCTTTAACAAAGTTTGATCAATTTTTCTTAAGAAAAATATGATCTTTCCTTGCAACAAGTTTCATGTTCTAAGCCCCAATGAAATATGCAATGAAAACACAGGTCATGCATTCTACTATCATGAAAACGTAGGAGTAGTTTATGTGAGATAAAACACAGAGGTACTGCAGTGTTATATGTTTCCTAAATATATTCCCGCCTGTCTACTGAAGTGGGTACTCCAGGGTACATCCTGACTATAATTTAATCACTTTTGCTAAATGAGTATCACTTAGAGTAAATCTGATCATATTCCGTTCTGAAGGATTTCAGCAATCTTTTTATTTGCTGTTAGCTCCTTTGAAAACAAATTTTCCCACTATCATCCCTTAAAGTCACAAGGATGCCTGCGGAGTTCTTCATGAAAGAAAACATAAGCTAATTCAAATATGAGGATGACAGCTCAAAACATAAAACCATAAGCATCTGAAACCTTTTGGTTCACTCTTCTGTAGTAATTAATTTCATATGTTGTTATAAATCACAGTTTTAACAAATAACTGAAAAGATTGTCATTACCTTTTCTGTTTTTTTCTTACTTTTAATTTTTAAAAATTTCAAATCCACAAAAGAAACCGAAAATAGTATAAACCCTATCATATAATGTCAACTGGTTTTTAATTTATGGCCAATCTCTTATCTTCTCTAATTTAACACCCTTGTCCTATTCAATATTACTTTGAAAGAAATCTTGGCTATCATATAATTTTATTCTTAAATATTTCATATACATGAACACATATATTTTAAATGAATACATATATGAATAGATATAAATGAATACTTGAAATATTCATTTCAAATATATATATACATAATGAAGATGAAGACCCCTTTTTTTAAACTTAGCCACTTTATAATTACATTTCAAAAATTTTACAATGATTTGTTAATATCATCACATCTTCAGATCAAATTTCTTATTGTCTCGTTAACGTCTTTATTAATTATTTTTTCCTGTTTAAGGATCAAAATAAAATTCTCCACATAGTTACTGGTTGATATATGTTTAAATCTCTCTTTGGGGTCCCTACTCAGCAGGGAGGTTGCTTCTCCCTCTGACCCTCTCCCCCTCACTCTATCGAATGCTCACTCTATCATTCTCTCTCAAATAAATAAAATCTTTTTAAAAACAATTAATTAATCAATTAATGCTAATTGTTACTAGTGGCTTAAATTTACTAAATCTCCTACTTTTTTTTAAACCACTTTATTAAAAAAAAAATAAGCCACTTTATTGAGGTATGATTGACATACGAAAAGCAGTACGTATTTAAAGTATATAACTTTACGAGTTTGGAGTGAGTATACATCCGTGAAACCATCACCACAATCGATGTCATGAGCATATCTATCACTTCCAACAGTTTCCTCCTGCTCCATTTATTTATTTTACTTTTTTGTGATAAGAACATTTAACATAAGATCTACTCTCTTAGAAGCTTTTTAAGTATGCAGTGCAGCACTGTTAATTCCAGGCTCTATGCCCTGCAGATCTCTAGAACTTACTCATCTTGTATAACTGGAACATTGCACTCTTTGATTAATACCACCTTGTTTCATCCCCTCCCCAGCTCTGGAAAATGCCAATCTACTCCCAACTTCTAGGAGCTTAACTACTCTAGATTCTTCATATAAGTAGTATTTTTAGTATTTGTGCCTCTGTGCCTGGCTTATTTCACTTAGCACAATGTTCTCCACATTCACCTATGTTGTCACAAATGGCAAAATCCCCACCATCTTTGGTTAAGGCTGAATAATATTCAATTATATGTATATATCACATTTTCTCTATCCACTCGTCTAGTGATAGACATTTAGATACTTTCCACCTCTTGGCTATTGTGAACAATGCTGCAATGAACATGGGAGTATAGATTCAAGTTTTTTTATTTTATTTTATTTTTTTAAAGATTTTATTTTTTTGACAGTGAGAAACACAGTGAGAGAGGGAACACAAGCAGAGGGAATGTAAGTGGGAGAAGCAGGCTTCCTGCCGAGCAGGGAGCCCGATATGGGGCTCGATCCCAGGACCCTGGGATCATGACCTGAGCGAAGGCAGATCCTTAACGACTGAGCCACCCAGGTGCCCCTCAAGTTTTTTTAATCTACAGATTTCTACTCCTTTAACAAGCATACATTCTCTTCCTTGCAATTTTATTTGTTTTTTGTTGTTGTTGTTGTTGTTGTTTTAAAGATTTTATTTATTTGACAGAGAGAAACACAGCCATAGAGGGAACACAAGCAGAGGGAATGGTAGCGGGAGAAGCAGGCTCCCTGCTGAGCAGAGAGCCCGATGCGGGGCTTGATCCCAGGACCCTGGGATCATGACCTGAGCCGAAGGCAGACGCTTAACGACTGAGCCACCCAGGCACCCCTTCCTTGCAATTTTATTTGTTGAAGGAAATAGGTTCCGTGTACTATCCACCAATTTCCCTTAGTCGGGATTTTACTGACAGCATCACTGTGGGTTCCTTAACACTATCATATTTCCTGTAAATTGGAAATTGCATCTAAAAACTTAATCAAGGGGGGCCGGGGTGGCTCAGTGGGTTAAAGCTTCTTCCTGCGGCTCAGGTCATGATCTCAGGGTCCTGGGATCGAGTCCTGCATTGTGCTCTCTGCTCAGTGGGGAGCCTGCTTCCCCCTCTCCCTCTGCCTGCCTGTGATCTCTCTCTGTCAAATAAATAAATTAAATCTTTTAAAAAATTAAAAAATAGGGGCGCCTGGGTGGCTCAGTCGTTAAGCGTCTGCCTTCGGCCCAGGTCAGATCCCAGGGGTCTGGGATCGAGCCCCGCATCGGGCTCTCTGCTCTGCAGGAGGCCTGCTTCTCCCGCTACTATTCCCTCTGCTTGTGTTCCCTCTCTCGCTGTGTTTCTCTCTGTCAAATAAATAAAATCTTAAAAAAAAATAAAATAAAATAAAAAAATAAAAAATTAAAAAATAAAAATAAAACCAAAGGCTCTGGACACTGAATACATGGAAACGAATTCTTGTTTTGCCTCATCATAGTGCTGAAATCTTAGGCAAATGAATTTATCAGTATCTCATTTCCTTCTCCTCTGAAATGGGGATAATAAACACATCTAACAAATAAGATTTCTGTCAAGACTACATAAAGACAAAGCACTTCAAATAACACCTGGTACATAGTAAGTATTCAATATATTTTAGCTATTACCAAATAGCTGAAATTAATTATAAAGAGGAACATGCAGAAAATATTCACAACCATTGTTATCCATATAGCAGCCAAACTGACAAGTCTAGTAAAGACAAATTTTCAACATATAATATAAAAGTTAAAATGCAGGGCACCTGGGTGACTCAGTCGGTTAGTGTCTGCCTTTGTCTCCGGTCATGATCCTAGGGTCCTGGGGTGGAGCCTCACATCAGGCTCCCCTCTTCTCCTTCCCACTCTCCCTACCTCTCCCCCTGCCTGAACACTCTCTCTCTCTCTTTCAAATAAATAAATAAAATCTTAAGAAAAAAAAAGTTGAAATGTGAGTGGACTAAAATGTCCAATGTATCAGTGAACTGATAAAGGCAGATGCAGCTTTTTGCTGGTAGGTCAATGATTAAAACACCCCACAGTTACTAGTGATTGAAAGAAAATGCTGCTTTCCAGTTCCGTTAAATGTATTATGTCCTTCCATATGTACCATTCCTGGATCCACCTAAGAAAACAACCACAAACATGATCAATTCACATTTTATTCTCTCTTAGAGATACTTAGATAGCGTCAAACTAAGCAAAACAATTCTCTTACCAAGACAGAAGAAATAGGTTCTCTTGCTATACAGAGCAATAGTTTGGGAATAGTTTTTACTCTTTTAGAAATTGGGCATAAATGTTTAGCACATTCCATCAGTAGTTTATAGAATTTCTAGGGGAGCAAAATCACTTAATATACATTTTTTAAATCACAATCTTGAGAATGGCTATTAACTAAGGATTTAACAAACATTAACTTATAAAGTCCATAAGATTGGAAAATGGTGAAGATTTGAAGTCAGATGAGCAATGGAAAATTTAGGCTGGGTATTTAAGGAAACTGCCTATTAGCAAGAACTATTAGATAATGGAATGGTACTTTTCTTAAGCTCCATAAATTTCAAAAGTAAATTGGAAAACATATTGGGAGAAAATGTTCCACCCCACCAGGGGAATAAATGAAATGGTCTTTTCATCTCCTGTTTCTATAAGCTGGTCTGCAAATTAGATGTATAAAATTTACCTACCCAAACTATGAACACGATAAGTCCAATATTAGGTTCAGTCCAAGTTTCACTGGGAAAAGTTCCATTTCCAGATCTTCAGCCAAAAGCTGAATAATACCAATATGGAAATTTGGAGCAAAATCAATTGTTAAAGTCAGATTATGAGATTTTAACTGCCATTCTAAAACTACTTATACAGCCTTTCTATGTTATTTCCACTTGCCAGATCAACACCCAAGAGTCATTTTGACATTTAAAAAAAAATCCCAATTACACATCCAACTGCTGATTTACAAAGCAAAAGGCAACCTGTGATTTTGGCTTTAAAACCCATTTTGCCTTAGGGATAGATGGATGAAAGAAATTCTAGCCTACTGTTTAAGGGCTAATATTCCCACATTTTCATATCCCATTTAGGGCAGGCCGATTTTAGCACTTCGGCTTAAGCAGTATCGCTTTATGTAAGGTGCTTGAGTGGAGTAGGCAGCAAGCGGGAACAGGATAAGCGGCAGAGAAGCAGAGGCTGCTGAGGCAGGTAGACTCCTATGCCAACTGCCAAAGGGAAATGGCTGTGAGAGCGAATGCATTTTCTTCTTTTCCATGAGTGAGGGATGAGAATTTCATAGTAAAACAGTAAATTGAGTTTCTGTCCTTTTACCTCTTACTAGAGTTTCTTTGTTGTCCTTTGCATGGGGAAGGTTAACAGCTCAACCTAATTCTTCACTCCAAGGAACTTTACAGGCTGTCATTTGGTTAAGGTCTAATGGGTCTTCTGGGATTTGATAGCTGAAGGCTGTGCTCACTGGAGCAAGCTGCTCCGCAGAGGGCCTGGAAAAGAATGTTTGAGTTGGAGAGAAGGTGCTGCTGCTCCAACTGCTTTTCCACCTGCAAAAACAGAACCTTTGGGGACAGTAGCACTGCAGTTAACAGGGGATCTCAGGAATGAGAAAGGTGTTAAAGTAGCCAGTTCTTCTGTTTTGCCAAGGATTTTCCGGTCTTGCTGTTTTTGGCAAAATTTTGAAATATCCCACTTCTCTCACCCTGAGCTTTTCCCTTCCCATTTCTCAGGGATGGATTTTGAGGACTGGGATGACTAGTCCAAACAGAAAGGCAGAATTTTAAGAGGATGTGGGAGTCACACTCTCGGCCTCCTCACATGCCTCTAAGCACAGCACTTGGCTGCTGTGGGGAGTTGGGGATTTTTGCAAAGGGGAGGGAGGCCAACAGCAATAAAAGGATCAAGTTGCCAACCACCTCAACCTCCCTATTGCAAAGGGATACTCCTAAAAAAAAAAAAAACCACACCTTGTTGATTAAATCAGATGGAAAATTTCAAAACATCATCAACTGAAAAATGCCACAGTCACTCAGAGGACTCCGAAAGTCAAGTTCATATTCAACCATCGTGAACTTACTAAGGAGTTCTCAATGAGAGCAACTTACAAACTCTTTCTTTTCTAAAATTTCAGATGAAGACCCTGAATCATCTACACGAGCCGAGCCTGTCATGATATAGTGGCAGTCTTTTGTCCCAAACCTAATGTTTCTAAATGTTATTCTGATTGCAAAACACACACAGAAGTTAATTTTTTTCTGAAGTTTTTACAAGTTTTTTAAAGTTTTATTGTACTAAAAGTATATAGCATAAAATATGCCATTTAATATTATTAAATGCCCAAATCCCTGGCATTAATTATATTCCCAATACGCAACCATCACTACTATATTTCCAAACAATTTTCACAACCCCAAACAGAAACTTGGTAAAATAAAATGTTTTTAAAGAATGGTTTTTGCTATGAAACAAGATGAAGTCAGAGAGGGATACAAACCATAAAACACTCTTAATCTCAGGAAACAAACAGGATTGTGGAGGGGAGGGGGATGAGAGGAATTGGGTGGCTGAGTGATGGACATTGGGAAGGGTATGTGCTATGGGGAGTGCTGTGAATTGTGTAAGCCTGATGATTCACAGACCTGGACCCCTGGGGCAAATGATACATTATATGTTAATAATAATAATAATAATAATAATAAAAAAGAATGGTTTTTGTGATCATGGCTGCCATAAGGTATGGTCAATGCAAACTCAAAGTAATACGATTGGTAGTCATGTATGTATTTTCTAAAAAGAAGTGAATTAGCTTAAAATACTTAAAATAATTATGGGAAAAGTGTAAAATCATTGCAACTCATCACTAAACCTGCACAATACATACAGATTAATTTCATCTAATTGATCATACATTTTTGTATAATATAAAATTTCAATGATCAAGATTGATGACCTCAAAAATCATACTAATTGTTGAAAAAATAGCTCAGAAAATAAAAATAAACAAGAGCAGAAAGTTATGCAAAGGCTATAAAAAACGTAGATATACAAAAATGAAGTCACAAGGCTAGAAGAATCAAGGTATTGTTAAAACCTAGGACTATAAAACATTGTTTTAGAAAAACATTTCCAAATAAATAGATTTCAAAAAAATTTAGATGTGCTTCTGAAGTGGTTTTGTAAGGATCCAGGATATAAGTTTTGGAGGTTCATACATAATGCTATCTCAGCCACTGATCAAAATTGCCCTCTCTTTCAAAAGGCAGAAGTAAAATATGAAATATAGATTTACCAGTTTTAGGCACAGCTTCTCATTTCAGTCAATTCTTGCTCATTGATTAGTAAATCCAATCAATGGCAATGACAATTTGAGAAGTAAATCCCTCCATCAGATCTTAAATCTTGCACATTGCACCTTTGAGGTTCACCCTTTCCTTTCATCACCAGGAATTTCAATGCTATGTAAGGTAAGTGCATCATTTATTTTAATCCTGTTGAAATGAATGGATGAACTTAAATAACAATGCAAACCTTTTTCCATAGAGTGCTGTAATTCACTTTGAAATGATAGCACTTTCAGGATTAAGATGTATACATTTTGGATCTTTGACTAGTTGTCCTTTCTTTGTGTACTATATTAACAAGAATTTAAGGCTAGACAAAGTCACATCTGCCTTCTAATGCAAATCTTAGAGTCTTAAACAAAATTCTACTAGAGTAGCCGCCCAAGATGAATATCTATTTTGAAGGGAATCAAACTAGCATTTAGTAAGTACAGACTACGGTTTTCTACTTAATCACTTGTGTTAGAGTGACTATCGATGGAATCATTTTTGAAAATATTTTCATTTATTATCACATTGCCACTATTAAAATGAAAGAAGTTTGAGATACTATTGCAGAAGAAATGAATAACTATTTAATTCTTAACTCATGTTAACTTTATGCTTACCGCATTCTGCAATGAATTCATCCAATACCTTAAGAAAATTTATGAGACGTTCAAAATAGATATTGTCAAAAAGTATGCATATTAAGAAATACACTAGTTATTTATTTGGGATATATGGTAACAAAGTAATATACCTTTCTGAAAAGACGGTTGTTCTTCTAGAAATAGTTACACACAAAAATAGCTATATACAATAGATATTAGTATGTTGACTTATTTTAAATAAAATTGAAATACAGTTTCTGTTATAGAAATTGTTCAAAAGAAAATGTCAAAACAAGGAAATCTTCTCACTTGGTTTCACTTAAGGACAATCATTCTTAATATTTTAGAATATTTCTTCCTATATCCTTTAATAATGTTATTCATTTTCCTAATTCAAAAATAATATACACCAAAATATGAAATTGTGGATAAATCAACTGACACAAAGTAAAATAATAATAATGTAACGTTTATAAAACCCACATATTTCAACCATCTAAAGATAATCATTGTATATAAATTGGTATATGATCTTTGAGTACATTTTTTGTGTTTAGTTTTATATCCTTTTCTCCAAACATTTTTTTAACAGTAATAGTTTTGTTTCTCCCTGATAAAAAATAACTAAATGCTTATTGCAGAACAATTGGCAGACAGAGCAAAAAAAAAAAATGCAATAAATAAATTATCTATATAACCTTAAGCAAAAGATATTTACATATAATTTTCTTCATGTACCATCAATATACTTTGAGTCTATATTTCCATTATCTATAAACAAATGCTAACTTTCTTTTTAGTTTTTTTTTGTTAACATATAATGTATTATTTGCCCCAGGGCAAATGCTAACTTTTTAATGTGACTCAGAATACCTCAAAGTATATCCAGTTCACTTAAGACATATTCTCTGTACTGTCAGGGCAAGTCATGATAAATGGTAATTCTAATTCTTAGCTACCAAGGCTATGTCCCAGTGCCCTTTCTGGCAAACCAGTTCCTACACCATCCCTTTTACCCATCTCTTAGCATGGCAGCTCCCTGCTTGTCCTTCATTCCCACTTTGCTGATTCCACTCAAGCTACTCCTCATTCTTGCAATATGGCCTTTTTGTTGCCATTGGTATTGTTGTTTTGCTGTTGCCCTGTGTTATAAAACAATCCAGTGTCTAGTCTTTCTAGAGGCTTGAGTCAAAGCTATTCCTAAGCAGTATGTCTTTTTCTACAGCTCTGAGATGATATTCCCTAACAAATATCCCAGGTAGGAACTCAAGGAAACAAGAAAATGACTTAGTCATTAGAATAGGCCAAGTGATGATAACAAACAAGGGAATGGTACCAGATTCCTAGAACCTGACTACAAGACCGGAAAAGGATCCAAACACGGCTGACCTTTGCAGACAGACTGAGTTACTGCATTCAAGCTTGGGCTGGGAATAGGAATGATTTCTAACCAGGCCTGACGTTTATCTGAAAGATGGTTAAGTATCCTCAGCAATAAAAATGGAATATGTTGGAATATGAAACCAGGCAAGGCATTACTCTGACTTAAGTTGAGTGAAATAATGTGATAATTAGGGATAGATCCAGATTTGAGGAAACTTGAAGCTTGTATAATTTGTAGGGCTAAGAAAGAGAATAGAACATTACAAATGCAATTATTTGGTATGAACATGATCATGGCTTCAGACTAAGAAAAGAATCCCAACAAAATATTGAGGACTGGAGAGAGTCATGCATGTTTATATTTTTATATATCTTTAGAAAATTTACAAATATGATTACACATACATGCTTCCTGAGAGCAACCTGTCTCTATTCTCCCCTAGAACATTCCTCAACTCCCAGCACTCACAGGGGCCTGCTCAAGTGAGGGGCACTGAAGCTGAAACTTTGTCAGCTTCATGGCAAATCTGCTTCTGGTTTTAATTATAAAACTTTAGACAATAGGAGCCAGATGGTGAGATCACTTTAGCAGGCAAGCAGTCCTTCCGAATTTCCTTGAAAGGACACCAAATAGAATTCTCACTGAGTGCTATAAAGGTATAAACAAAGTACAATACTATGGAAATACAATGGTTTAGTACAGAAGGAAGCCATTTTAAATGAAGTCTAAGGGAGAGGCGTGAGGGGTTAAAGAGGCTTCCCAGAGCTGGGCCGGGAACAGTGCCATGGATTTCAACAGAGAGGCAGAGAGCATTCAAGATGGCAACAAAAACAAACGTGAGAGAGGAGGGCAGCACAAGGAAAAGCAAGAATTTCAGATGGAATTTGACTTATGTTCTCTTGGGATTTGGAGTGAGAAAAGTAAGTGTAGCTGTAGCCCCCCTCAGAATTTCAGAGGATCTGAAGTACGGGGTTAGGGAGTGTGCACTGGATTCAGATGGCAATTAGAACAACATGGAATACACACAAAGTTTATTTCGTTTAATTTGTTTGTAGTAAAGAAAATAAGAAACCTAAAAAATAATAAAAAAAATAAAATAAATAAAATAAAAGGAAAATGAGAAATCTTTAATGAATGGCTTAGCTAATTATCAAGCTAATTATTAACTGAACAATAAGAAAATTGTAAGAGAGTTTTATTATTATAACACCTTAGCTCATAGTAAAGAACATTTTATATGTGTGGCAGTAGAGATAGGAGTACAGGCTAAAGAAAAGAAAACTCACTAAATTTCTCCCCATAGAGAAAAGTCCTCTCAGCTCACAGTGCATGTGAACTGAAGACACTCGCCAATGCTGAATCAAATGTGTTAACAGAGAAGTTCTACTCAGAGTGGTTAAGAAGGCAAATCCCACCATTTCAGAGTCTGAAGCTTGGCTCCATCACTCACAGTGTGATTTTAGGCATGCTGCTCGGCTGTGTGCCTCAGTTTGTTATCAATAAAATGGAGTTGGTAATATCTGCCCCTGTTGTATGGAGGATCCACAAATGGTAGGTTATGAAAGTACATTGCAGTGCCTGAGGTTAATGCGGGCTATAATGTTAGATGTAGTTCTTAGTACTCCTGTTTCTGGTTCGAGGGTCACTTAGAATATGAGACAATCCTCTTTCTTCAATTCAAGATTGAATCCCCTAAGTTCATTCTTACTCTTTTCTTTTTTTTTTTTAAAGACTTTATTTATTTTACAGAGAGAGGGAGATCACAAGTAGGCAGAGAGGCAGGTGGAGAGAAAGCAGGAAGCAGGCTTCCTGCCAAGCAGAGAGCCCAATGTGGGGCTCGATCCCATGACCCTGAGATCATGACCTGAGCCGAAGGCAGAGGCTTAACCCAAAGAGCCACCCAGGCACCCCATTCTTGCTCTTTTCAATTCAGTCTCTAAACCACAGCCAGTGAACTTCTGTAATTCAAATCTGCTCATATCATATCTGCCACAAACTCTCAAGACAAAGCCCAAATTTCTTATGTGGCCTGCTCTCTGACCATCATTGCAGTTCATTTTCTGTCTCTACACCTGACATTTTAAGATCCAGTCCTCCTGTATTCCAAGCCTTTCAATTTCCAGTCTCTAGGATTCAGCAGAAAGGCTTCCTTTGTAGTTCCTCTGCCTAGTTGATTCCTCCTCAGCTTCACCTCTGGTATAGTCCACCCTTCCACTGGGATGCCTTATTGAATGTCTAAGTTGGGTGTAGCTGCACTCTCTAAAAGTTCCCGGGGAACTCTCATCTCATCTCGATCACAGCTCCTAGCACACAATACTGAAATCTCCTGCTTACAGATCTAGATTCTCCGCAGTAATTTCCTTAGAGGCAGAGACATGCTGTTCATTTTTAGCAGGCCGCACAGCAGTTAACACAATAAAGGCTCATTGAATAAATAATTAAAAGTAAGAGTGGTGGTTATCTCTGGGGAGGAGACGAGTGTTGACAGGAAAAGGGCAAGAAGAAAACTTCTCGCATGATAGAAATCTGTATGATAACTTGAATGATGCTTATATGAGTATATAATACGTATAAACAAATTTTAAGTTGAACTCTTAAAATGCTTGTACTTTCTTTGCTTGAATGAAAATATTTTACTCAATTTTTAAAACTGAGAAAAATGTAAAAAAAAAAAACTATATTATTAGAAGTTAGGATACTACTAATCCTCATGATGACTTGGGTTTGGAAGAGAATAAGAGCACCTGGGAAGTTAGAAATTTTCTTTTACTTAATGTAAGTCCTAGTTACCTGGGTATTCTGAATTTGTGAAAATCCATTGAGCTGCACACTTATATGCACATTTATATATATATAATATATATATCAATATATATTATCGACAGAATAAAAGAGTGACAATAAGTGAATAACATATACACATATATACATATGCATATATATGACTGTATGATGTAAGCCCTCCCTGTATTTGTGATGAGATAAGCAAATCAGTTTCTTCAAACTATGCTTCCTAGTCCCACATCAGAATCAGCTAAATGAAATACAAATCTCACTTTCTCTCTCTACTATATGGCTCATCTGTGTAGATGAATGTACATAAGGACAGTCTACTATTACATATTGAGGGTTAACAGTACATTTATTAGTAATTTTTGCACAATAACAAATTGTAAATCTCTGCAACACAACTCTTTCAGATGCTACTTTTTAACACATGGGTTTTAAAAATAATTAGCTAGAATTACTTTTGGTGTAAAGTGTTTTTTCAATTATTTTCTTTCACAGATCTTTTTAGAGTCACAAAAATCTTTACATATTCTTCTTGCCTCAGATGGACTATTGTTTAAAACAAGACTTAAATAGAAATATAATTTAGTTCCTTCTACTAAAGATGTTCTTAAAACATTCCTAGGGTTTAAAAAAAATAGCTTCACAGACTTTGCCCAATTTCCCTGTAGAGCATTTACACATGATTTGGACTCCATTTGGTATACCTACGCTAACAGCAGGAATTCTTAATGTAAGTGTACATTTAGCAGCCACATTGTGAACAGCATGAATAAAGGAATAAACATGACCTCAAATCAAAGTATCAGCACAATGGCCTTAGCACCCAAAGGCAAGGAGGGAGCCTTTGGCTTCAGCTTCCATGAATGGAATTCGACAAGATTTCAGTTAATTAATTGCAGTCAGGTGTGTGCTAAAGAGCAAACCCATGGGATAAAAAGGTACCAGACTACAAGGAGAAGCAAAAACTTGGTACTCAATCCATCCTACACTACTCCACATCATTCCCACATCATTTCAATGAACAGCTCAAGCTGCAGTACTTTTAAATAAAATAATATTTATCACAAATATTTTTTATATTATTGTAGACTTCAAAGTGCCAAAAATGCATTTTATTTAACTAAAAACTTTATTACTTTCTTCTAAATTCTCTTTCCCATGTATGATTTATTCTCCAAACACAGATTTCAACAACTTAGAAAATACTGTTTGGAGGAAGATTCAAGGGCAGCTTTCCTCTTTCCCAGAAGGCAAAATCTAGAAATACATCAGTCATTAATGTCAGTCTGTGACAGTTCAAACTGCCAAAGGTGTTTGATAAACTTTAATCACTGTCACAACTGTTAAGGTTACTGAGCAGCTCCAACACAAATCAATTACAATGGTGTTACACAAATATGAAAGTGTGTGTGTGTGTGTGTGTGTGTGTGTGTGTGTGCACCCTTGACAGTTAAATCTTCTGGTATAGCAGCAGTAAGTTCAGCAACATACAACAGCAGCAAAACCACCAATAAAAAAGGATGAACAAGGCCAGCCTTTCTCATTCAGTAACAGATTTAGGCAGCCCAGAGCTGTTTTGCAGCTTCCTGCTACTTTACCATCCTTTGTGTGCTGCCTCATTTCACAGGACGGCTGCTTGTGCTCTGGCCATCATGTCCACATCCCAGATGTGATTTCAGAATAGAGAAAGAGTATCAGAATGGAAATCTCATACCTTTTGAGGATATTTGCTGGATGTTGCAAATAACACTTGGTTCTCATCGATCAAAATTTACTCAAAAGGCCACAACCATTTCAAAGGAAACCTAGTTTTTGCACTGGGCAGCAAGGTAGTCAGCTAAAATTGGGGGTTGTTATTATTAAGAAGAGCAGAATAATTGATATTTGGAACGGACAGATTTTTTTCTTTCACTTTAAAAACGTTAAAGACAGATTACTAGCCTCCTAGAGGGGAAAAAAAAAAAAAAAACTACTAGATAATTCAGTCTAATTAAAATGAAAAGTCTAGGGGCGCCTGGGTGGCTCAGTGGGTTAAAGCCTCTGCCTTCAGTCAGGTCATGATCTCAGGGTCCTGGGATCAAGCCCCACATCGGGCTCTCTGTTCATCAGGGAGCCTGCTTCCCCCTCTCTCTCTGCCTGCCTCTCTGCCTACTTGTGATCTCTCTCTCTGTCAAATAAATAAATGAAATATTTTTTAAAAAATGAAAAGTCTATTATTTATCATAATATAAACAAAAGCTAATTAAACTTTCATTTTTAAACTAAATATTTCACTGATGTTCATAAATATAAGCGAAAAAATATTTCCATATATCAGAGAACACCCAAAACTTTAAAAAAAAAACTGTATAATTGTATTTTATTGGTTGGAGAAAGAGAAGAGGTTGATTAATTTCTTTTAAAAGAGAAAAGTTAACTTAGAAATAGTTTCATCCCACTCCTAAATCAGAATTAATGCTCTCAGTTGGGAGTTATGCTGTCATATTTGAGAACCACTGATTTGAACATACTATTTCTGGAAATGATTTCTTTTAGTAATTACTAACAGTTTATGAAAAGATCTGCAATTTTATTTTTCCAAGTGTTCAAGTAATCTTAACTCATCAAAATGCTAAAATCTTTTATATCAAAGTCGTCTAAGACTTACTCATGTAAATGGCCTGCCTGTTCCCTGACAGCTGGAACCTCTTAGTGCGGATCTGCAGCCTCAGCCCCGCCCCAAGCACTGGGACGCATCTGGTCTCTAAGCAGGAATCCATAGCTCATTGTCCAACCTGTATCTCCACTCTAACCTGGCAACCAGGTTTTCATAGCAAAGCCTCTGCACTTTCCCTGATGCCAGGCTTTCCTCATACTCTTCTTTAAGAATGACTCTTAAAGAACCATTCATTCCACAGCATACTAGACAGTCCTTGTCAATGACTGTGAATGAATGAACCTTAAATTAATAGGAATCCATACCTCGTCATTTAGCTCTTATACTGTTTTTGAACACCCATTCATGTATTTAGTAAACCAACACTGAAGTTGACTGCAAGTCAGGCACGTTGCCAGGCATTTGGTAATAAAAAAGATCAAAAGCACATTCACCTGGCCTTTGGTAGGAGGGACAGCTGAAATTGTTAAAATGATATTCCTTATACACAGTTAGATTTGGTCTCCTGGGAATTTTCATCCATTGTTCTTAAGTCTGAACTCCATAGTCACATGGAATAGATTCTCATTCAGACTTCTGCAAATCCACACTCCAATGTGGAATATTTCGAATAGGATTCCATTCCTGTCAACATCCCCAAACTTCACTGCAACTCCCATGTCCTACAAATAACCTTCCTTCAAAAACTCTTTTTCTTCTCCTAGCTCTTAAAACCCTGTTACTGTAACTCTTAAATGAAATAGGTTTTAGTTTCTTCATTCTCTATAGGACAAATTCCAATTTGAAAATATCCTTCTTAGAATTAAGCATTTAGAAATAAATACAATACAAGAAAACTTCGTAGTATGTCTTTTTTTTACCTCATTATGTTAGTCACCATAGTACATTATTAGTTTTTATTTATTATTAGTTATTATTAGTTTTTGATGTGGTGTTCCATGATTCATTGTTCGTTTATAACACTCAGTTCTCCAGGCAATCTGTGCTCTCCTTAATACTCATCACCAGGCTCACCCATCCCCCTACCCACCTCCCTTCTAAAACCCTCAGTTTGTTCCCGGGACTCCATAGTCTCTCATGGTTCCTCTATGTCTTACCTCTACTTAATAAAACTTAGTTATTTCATTTAGAATAGCATATCATATCACAATTCTTGGCCAAAAAAAAAGGTGGGAGGGTTGCAAATGCAAATGAATTTAAGGACCTTCTCAGATCACCTTAGAACTGAACTGATGGGTGATTTTAAGTTCTAGAAGCTGTTTTCTTATCCTTGGTGCCTCCCTTTAGTTGGTGCCCTCTGTGAGGCAGTCTTGCATAATGGTTACACTCCAGTCAGAACTGGGTCCATATACTGTTCCCCACTTGCTCACTACATGAATTTGAGAAAATTACTTTAAGATCTTGAACCTCAGCTATTGTAAAATTACGCCAAGAAGCGTCCTTACTCTTTAAGGTTTCTGAAGGTGATATCAGCCAATATATATAAAGCACACGGACTGTTAGAGAGTAAAGACTTGCCATGTGGGGAAGATCAGAATTAATAGTTACTGTTTTAGTTACGAATGTTTCATATATAACTTAGGAACCATTCATCAAAAAATGGACTTCAAGTCCATTAAAATAACCTAGGATACCCCTGATATTCAGTTCAAGAACTCTTCATTAACCACTGCATATATGTTACATTCTGTGGTAGGTGCTGGTGATCTAAAAATGAATTTAACTATCTTAAGGCTCAAGAAGCCCAATGTTTAATGAAAAACTGGTGATGCACAAAAACAATTATTCCATGAATGCACATATTGGGTTTGCTAGAGCAATACTCTTGCCATTCCAATGCACCCCATTCCATTATAGAATATAAGGCTCTCCCAGCACACAATGAGAATTCAATAAATGTTGGTTGACATTCCATACTCAAATATTTCAGAAAAATAGTAAGGCTAGCCTAGTTCACACAGTATATCGACCTGGAGCTTTATAAATTAACTTCTCTCCATCCTGGAATAGATTTATATACACTGCTATTTCCTATTTCTTGGGATTTAAGGAATGGTGAAAAGACACCACTCCCATCTTCCAAAAGAAACCTGTATGAGGTTAAATACATATTTATAGAATCTACTAACTTTTAAAAGTGTAGGGATGAAAAAAATGATTTGAAAGACATACTCTAAAATATTAAAAAAATATCTCTGGGTGGTGAGATCATGAGAGATTTTATTAATGTCCTTATATTCTGAAATTTTAAAATACTCCCCAATGAGTGTGCATATTAAAACAGATACACAAGAAACTCTAATATGAGAAAAGAAACAGGTAAGTGATGGGAGTACAGGAATATGGATGGCAGAAAATTAAGAAGCAGTATGGGGATCCTAGGTATATAAAGATTATAAACTAAAGAATAAAAGCATCAACAAGGGATTAGAATGATAATAAAAATATAATTTTACTACTATCACAGTGTCTAGTTCTCTTTAGCTCTTTGGCAGGCCATAACTCCAATTTTGTTACTGAGAAGGTCTATTGGCCAATGGATGAATGAAGCATAATGGTTTTGCCTATCTGCCCAAAACTTAGTAGAAATATGAGAATGAATCTTGTTGCAACTTTTCAAAAATCATGTGTGGATTGCTCTTAAACATACTAATCTTAGTAATGTTCTACAACAGAACAAAAAACTAATCAGTGAACCACAAATGCACAGCCTTGATTTGTTAACAAAGTAATGCATTTTCTAAATACAAGAACTTTGATTTAAATATAAGAATCAGGATAAATACCTGTGGAATTAATGAACCAAATTAATCTTTTTATATTGCTGTTGTTTCCTTAAATTATTTTCTCAGAAACAATTCAATGGATAGCTAGATGACAGATTAGATAGATAGATAGATAGATAGATAGATAGATAGATAGATACAGAGAATAGATATTGGCAAAATTGTAACACTTTAATTAAAAGTATTCTTTGACTTCCCCTGATGAATGCAATATCTCTTCCTCTGAATTCCCTAAATATCAAATCAATATCTTAATCATGTAATTTCCACATTCTCTTTTGTAGTATAGACATTTTACTGAGGCATTATATTATACTTCCCCAAACCTCACTTCTGTGAGCTTATTATTTGTGTCCTACTCATTTTATATCCCTTAAGAGTAATCTTCAATTATTTTTAAGACTGGCATTATATAAACATAATAAATAAAAGTGTTCCCTCAAAGTTCTGATAAGATTTTATGGACTCAATCAACATTTATTACTTCATAAAAAATCTTGTGCATTTTTGAAATTGATTGTGGAAACTGCCCAACTGGATTCTAAAACAACTTCTCTTATGAGTGGCTATCAATTTCTTATCTATTCTCAATCTTTCTTTATGAATTCTGTGCTTTGTTTTCCTGGGCAGTTGTTTTCTGTCATCATCACTCTGCACATTCAGGATGGAATGGAGAGCCTTCATGGAGAGAGTCTCATTCTGAACATTCACCATGCTGATAAGTTCTATAGCGAAGACTATTTCTTCTTAGATTTTGTTGAGTTTTAGTTTTCTTTTTAATAATGATATAGTCAATCCATCAAAATAATGTTACACCAAATCTGATTTCATCTGTATTTTTTCTTCCTAAAGTAGAAAACTCTCAAGCTGCTTAGTGAAGTGCTAAATGCTTTATATTGACAGACTACCGCTGTTCAGCAATCTATATTTGCAGTCTGCCAAAACGAAAGCCATAGTTGGATCTTCTTTGTTGTTCACAGTATTTTAAATTACAAATGATGTTGATTTTAATCATCTTTGCTCTATTCACTCACAAAGCTCGATGCTGCACAAACCAGCTCTCGGATTCAGTATAAAATACTTTTTATTGGATTTAGCACTTGCATAGCACTTTATACCTTCAAAATACTTTGTAAACATTAACTACTCAATCCTCACCAAGAAAGAAAAAAAAATATATCATGATGTACTGGGAAGTATGTGTAAAATAGGTCTTAGGAAAAGAGTTGTCCTATAGATGAAATTTGAAGGCAAGATATTTATCTAACTGTTTATTTTTAGCCAATATAGTATACTCTAGGAAGTAATTGTCAGTTCTTGAGTTCTTCACTTTCCATTGTGAAAGAGCATATAATTTGTGAACAGAATGTGAATAGAGCATGTAATTTCAACTTTAGTGATCATATGAATTATAGAAGTATTAATATTATTAATGACCAATAGAATTTTATGCCACACGAGGAAGTTTTAACCTACTGAATGCTGCTTTGCACACTCAATCAAACAAATGTTTTGTGATAAGTCAGTAAGACTTAACTAGTCTCAGAGAACTGACATGTATAAGTTACTGCTTCTCCTGCCTGTCCTGTAAGTTGCAGCAACTTCACTTGGTACAGATGCAGGTAAGATTAACTTGGTCCAAATATAAATGTGTCCCCAAGTTCACATTAAACGTATGAAATTATATAGCACAGCAGGAGTCAAACTAACATATTATTTAAAGAGTGCACTATAAATTTTGTTCCTGGTTTTCTAAGTAAAATATAGTTTCTGCCCTGATTGGAACTGCTTTTCATCCATTATTCCTTTAAGATTCTCTTATTTTAACCTATACTGTTAGAGAGAAACACTGACACTGTATATTCCTTTTGGAAAAAGATATATTTATGTGATCGTGAAGAAAACTCAATGAAGAGCTTAAGATGTTATTAATGCTATATGTTGTATTGGATATTAATTCAAGGGTTTTTTTAAAAAGATTTTCTTTATTTATTTGACAGGAAGAGACTACAAGTAGGCAGAGAGGCAGAGAGAGAGGGGAAGCAGGCTCCCTGCTGAGCAGAGAGCCAGATGTGGGGCTGGATCCCAGGGCCCTCAGATTATGACCTAAGCTGAAGGTAGAGGCTTTAACCCACTGAGTCACCCAGGCGCCCTAATTCAAGTTGTTTTTTTTTTTTTTAACCATGTCATAATTTAAAAAAGCGTTTGCCACCACTGCTTTTTATAAATTCAAAAACCAAAAACAGAAAGGGTCATGTCAGGAAGAAATTTCAAGGCCAAGAGTGGGTAGATAATTTAATATCCATTTAAGATATAACCATAGCTCAGAAACCGAAAGTTGTAGATGAAGTATATGTTAAGAAAGGACTGCATTATATTTTCAACAATTAATCAAATGCAACATACTATAGCTACAATTAAAAGCTGTATGCTTAAGTTTCAATTTTAATTAGGAAAAACTGCAAATCGACAAATTTATTTAAATCATATTTCCAAATTCTTTGAGGTCTCTTTATCAAGGACAGACAAGTTAGCGACTAAAACTTGAAATAAAACTAAGTATTTCAACGTAAAAACTGTAGATAAAACCAAAATGACCTCACAATTTTCAAATTCCTTTCTTTTATGTAAGAATCATAATATTTACTTCAGATAAATTGATAGAAACATTATGCACATCCATCAGAGTTTATTGACACATCTAGGACAATCTTTATAAATGCAAAGCAAACCTCTTAACCGTATAGTAATGCCAAAGAATTTTTACATTGTATTTTATATTTAATTAAGACTTTCACTATTATTAGCAACATTTTAATCTTGCTCAGATATCACTGCAAAAACATTGATTTCAAAGGTGGAGTCTTTGATCATGCACACATTCAGGAGACTGATACTCTAATTATAAAAAAGTAGATCCAATAATCTTTAAAATTAAAGTTGAAGAGAACAACAATGGATTCCTGGAAACTAATGGGTTTCTATGAATTCATTATATGACTTCTAAAGGCAAATATTTTAGAATCTCCTTAAGCAATATTTCATATCCACATCAATTCCTAAACCACTATTTTAATCCTTTCCTCCAGAAAGTCATTCCCTATCAAATGTCAGCTCCTCCCCATATATCCAAGAAAGAGGTTAAATAAGTATGGTGATAAATTTGGAAATAAGAAAATAAATGACTATATAGAATGTGGTTTCTGTAGCCCCTAAAAAGTACATAGATAGAATATTCCTCCCCTGTGCTCAAGGGCCTGAAATTTGACAATTTGCAATTTCTGGGCTGGTATTTAATTAAGCAAATATTCTTTGAAAGAACAATAAGCTGTAAAATTTTAAAGCCACCAAAAACAAGCAAACAAAAAAACATTATTTTTGCTTGACAAATTCTGCTAGTACCAGTCTAGTAGTTATCTGAGCTACAAATAAAATGTGACCACTAACAAAGGCTGTTTACTCAAAGCCTGGTCATGTCTCATATAACTGCTTGTAGTTATGACAATTTCTGTTTTATAGCTTCCACATATACTTTGATGAGAGATTGGCACTGACATAATAAAATGTGAAACAGCAGGGAAATATTATAAGCCAAAGAGGTAGCTTATTTTAACAACTTACTGTCAGGAAAATTTTCCTCACATCAAAACTCAATCTCTCCATCAGCAGCTATAAGTACACTGAAGGACAGTCTCAGTTGTTCTAGGGTTTGGCTGATTTCCTCTTTTTCTTATGGTCAGGATTTGATATTTTCACAGTGCTTTTCAACCACATTTACTAGTTTTTCCTCACAAATATGCCCGAAGTTTAATACTTTTTTCCACTCTTTTACAGATCCTGCTATTGAAGCACAGAGATATTAAGAGGCATGTCCAAGGTTACACAGCAAATTAAAAACCCAGCAGGGGATGGGCTACAGAGCACCTGAGTTTCCAGACTGCTGCTTAGCCAACTGATCCATGGGGACTCTCACTGCACAATGAGTTATGCAAAGGAAAGAAACTTAAACTAGAAAATAAAATAATGGGGAAAAAACGCAGTTTCTCTTTCCACAGATAGATATAAAGACTCCATGATGTAATGCTTGCCATCAAGCTTTTAGGTAAATTTACAGACTGAGAAATCTACTCTTATCTGTCCTCATATTTTCTCACCCATTTACATCAGGACATAAAACATTAAGAAGCAGTTTCCTTATGTGATGGCTAAAATAAGCATGTTCTGTTGCCTCATCTCAAAGGGCCATAAACATGGAAATTTCCAGAGGAATGTCTGAGCTCCTTTGCTGATCTTCTTCCCAGCACCATCTTTCCCATTCAGCCCTTATAATAGAACTTGGAGAAAGAGGGAAAACATTAAAGACTTGGAATTTGAATGTTGAAGATTACAACAATGAATTTTGAGATCAAGAGCTCTTGAACTTGCAACTAAACACTAATTTGGAACGGAAGCGAATAGTCACTGGGGTATGAAGTATGATGAGGTAGTGAAATAACAAAGATCTCAGTAAATCTCACATAAAGATGTATTGATATTTAAGAAATATAGTCTGAGAGACTTCAGAAATCCAACGATCCCTCAGTCAATAAGCATTCTTTGAATGCCCTTAATGTGTCAAGATATGAGCTAGGTGATAGAAAAACCCATGAAAAAGTACTATTCGGGAGCAATTACATAATTCTGACCGGAATGAAAGAATGGCACTCCAGTGTCCAGAGTGACAGAAAAAATTATATTTCAAGATGAGACTTGAAAGATGAGGAAGAGCCAGATTGAAGAGGTCGGGAAGAAAAGCTTTCAGGCATGGGAAGCAGTACATACAAAAGATACTAAAGCAGGAAAGAGCATGGGATGCTGGAGGAACTGAAAAAGGTCAATAAAGTTGCAGAAGGAGACAAAGAGACATGATGTGAAGTTTGAGAGGTAGGCAGGGGATAGAACATACCAGGCTTCGTTGGTAAAGGTAAGTATTTTTTTTCCTCACTTTATTCTAAATGCCTCAAGAAGCCATAGTATGTTTTTAAAAGGTAAATACTATGATTTTATTTGCATTTTAAAAAAGACCATTCAGGCTTTTGCCTGAATTTTCCCAGGCCCCAGGTCCACTTGAAGATTTGTAGCTCTTATTATACACAAATTCTCTCTCATGAGGAAGATATGGCTATTGGAAGAGTCAAGTAATTGAATGATGTCAATTGCCTTGAGTTTCTATAAATTACTATAAATTTAGCCTCCAACTGAAATAAGCCAATGGTATGCTTGTGAACCTCAAAATTATGCTATCGTCAGCTAAGCTGAATAAACATAAACTAGACATGGAAGTAACAGACAGCCCATTTTAAAATGGTGTCTTTTTTCTTTCTTTTTTTTAATGGAAACTCAATGCCAAATGTGGGGCTTGAACTCACAACCCTGAATGAGATGAGTTGCATGTTCTACCAAATGAGCCAGCAGGGCAAGAGGAAAATTTATTTAAATATATATTTTTGAAACACAGTTAAATAAAAGAAAAAATCTAGCAAAAATACCAAAAAAAAAAAAAGAAGACCCACTCTGAAACAGCTAAGAGGCTCTGCTCATAATAGATTAAAATCTACATAATAAAACCACAGACAAAATCCAGAAACATGAAGCATAATTAGTATGCAATTGATAGTTAAACCCATTAAAATACTAAAAATAATAAGATGCTACCTTAAATAATTTGTCATCAAAATTATACATTATTTTATACCATTCCTTCTTAGTTACAACACAGTAATCACTTTAAGTAGCATTAAATATTTAAATACAAGTAACAACTCCTCTGAGCCAGTACATGCGACAGGTTTTTGTTGTTTTATTTTTAATTTTTAGTTGCACTTAATATTTTGACCTTTTAAATTAATACCAAATTTATCAAGCTCAATAACCATGTTGCCAAGGAATCTCCTTTAGTCAGGGAAAGGAGGCCTTCTCCTTAACAAGTAAGCCTTAATCTGCTAAATCTATTTTTTTTTTAATTAATTTTTATTAACATATAACGTATTATTTGCCCCAGGGTACATGTCTGTGAATCTTCGGGCTTACACATTTCACAGCACTTAATAGCACATACCCTCCCCATTGTCCACAACTCAGCCACCCTATCCCTACCCCACCACCCCCCCGGCCACCCGTGGTTCATTTCTTGAGTCTAGGAGTCTCTTATGGTTTGTCTCCCTCCCCATCTATTTTAACAAAAAAATGTATTAATCTCTGTTCCACTGAGTGATAGAAGCATAGTCCCAATCAATCTAGGCCTCCTCCTAACTGTACCCAGGTTTCGTTAGGTTTAAGGGGATTATATTCTTATTTTTTAAGATTTTATTTATTTATTTGACAGAGAGAGAGCACAAGCACAAGCAGGGGGAGTGGCAGTCAGAGGGAGAGGGAGAAGCAGGCTCCCTGCTGAGCAGAGAGCCTGATGTGGGGCTCGATCCCAGGACCTTGGGATCATGACCTGAGCTGAAGGCAGAAGTTTCACCGAATGAGCCACCTTGGTGCCCCCAAGGGGATTACATTCTGCCAGGAGTGGCATAGAACCATCTATGGTTCTTCTACATAGCTTCTACCAGGTGTACAAACATCACGACCTGTAGGGAAAATTAAACTACACCTGTTCCCAACTACATGGCCTCTCAGAAAGCCCTCCTCACTCACTACTAATATAAGTTAGCCAGAGGTAAATGAGTTCATTCTGTTATTTGGGAACTTCACTGGAGTGCATGAAACTAATTTGCTCCTGTTTTTACTAGACTAAACTAATTTGCTCCTGTTTCTTCTTTACTTTACTCCTGTTACTTCTTTAATTTGCATCTGTTTCTTCCTTACTAGACATGCCTCAGCTACTTCCTCTGTGTCCTGATGCTATTCGAACTTTGTACATAAAGGGAAGGGCAGGAACACCTGAGTAGCTCAGTCAGTTAAGCTTCTGTCTTCAGCTCATATCATAATCCCAATGTCCTGGGATGGAGCCCCATGTCAGGCTCCCTGTTCAGCAGGAAATCTGCTTCTCTCCCTCTGCCCTATGCTCCTTCCCACTGATCATGCCCTTTCTCTTTCTCTCTCTCTCTCTCTCTCTCTTTCTCTCTCTCTCTCTCTCTCTCTCACACACACACACATAAATAAATAAAGTCTTAAAAAAAGGTGGGGGGAAGGGCAGACCATCTATACCCTCAAATTACCCTGAAACATCAGTGCTTTACCCAGGTCCATTTCTGGCAAGCAATAGCTCTAAGAGCCTCTTGTTTGGGATCCACTCTATCTACATATCTACTTATTCACTTAATCTTTTGTAATACACATTATTTCTCTTCCAATTCTATTTTTCTTCTTGGAGTGCAGGATATAAAAATGAACCATGGGGCACCTGGGTGACAAAGTCAGTTAAGCATCAGATTCTTGATTTTGGCTAAAGTCACAATCTTAGGTCCTGAGATGGAGCCCTGTGTTGGGCTCCATGCTCAGCATGGCGTCTGCTTGAAATTCTCTCTCTCCCTCAGCCTCTGCCCCTCCCTTTACTCTCTCTCTTTCAAAATAAATAAATAACACCTTTAAAAAAAAGAGAACCATAATTCTTAGCTCTTAATTTGAACTGGTAATTTTTTTTTAAAGATTTTATTTATTTATTTGACAGAGAGAGAGAGAGAGATCACAAGTAGGCAGAGAGCCAGGCCCGGGGGGGATGGGGTGGGGGAGGGGAAACAGGCTGCCTGATGAGCGGACAGCCACATGTGGGGCTCAATCCCAGGACCCTGAGATCATGACCTGAGCCCAAGGCAGAGGCTTTAACCCACTGAACCACCCAGGTGCCTTGAACTGGCAATTTGAATAACAGAACTCAAGTGCTGTTTTTCCTACTTTCTGTGATCTTATCCCTTCTTGAAGCAAAAACATTAAATGCTTAGCTGTCTGAATGAAAAAGTTTCATTAGGACAAAGAAATTTAAAGGAATAGATAGCAATTCGAAAATCATATACCATCACATCATTATTCTCCTCATCATTCCATATGGGTTTTATGTTTCCCCCATTCAGAAACATAAAATTTATTACCTATTCAAATTGATTAGTCCTTTTATTTTCTTTATGGTTTCTAGCTCTGGAGTTTTCCATGGGATCGATAATTTGGTTTACAGAAAACAGTATGAAGTAAGTTGGGGATACTAAACTATGTTAGATAATCTGTCTTCCTTTTAACCCTTAAACATTAAGGAATAAAATGCACAACACACACAATTAAGGCCATACTAAGTAGACAGTGAATGTGAAGGTATTGGTAAATTATAATGTCTTAAAATATTATAATCTGAGCTCCTAGAAGGAAGTCATCCTCAATCATCAGCTGAGAAGGGATAGGAAACAGTGTAGAGAAAATGAAAAAAAAAAATATATATATATAGAAACACTACCTATTTGTTCCCATCAACAACAATGACTTCACAATTGTTCCAAATATCTATTTCTGCAATTTTATGTATGAGAAAATGTTCTTTTTTTTCTCAGTATTCAGCATGTAAGTTGTTTTCCTTAGCTAGTGTTTCCTTCCCAACTCCCTCATAAAATATGTGGGTCCAGCTATTGTTTGTCCTTTGTATCTACATTGTAATCCTGTGCACCAGTCATCTGGAATGTCATTCCAATTATACTTTTCTAACATTTGAGAAAGTATAGGGCAGCGACAAGAGAGCTGGCGCCCAGAGCCCTGAGCAAGCAGGGGTTTTCACCTACATCTCCAACACTTGCTCTGAACTGAGGACCTAACTCATCACTTGCTACTTCAGGTTTGAGCCTTTCTTGATTATACTGATAAAGTGCAAAGCACTGGAAGCAGATACAGCAGGCCTTTGATGCTAAGCTTATCCCTGGAAAAACAAAACAAAACAATAGCTTTATAAGTTCAGTGTATCCTTAGATTTCCATGGGTATCATTTAATCTACCAATCTGTTGCTAATCTTCAATAAATTCAGGGAAATTGGGATGGCCTTAGCATAAATTCTCCTCTTTCACAAGACATAAGTAGTAAAACCCATCAGGCAACTATGGTTTTTGAAGTGGAAGTAGTCAAATTACACTGAAATATAAGAAAACGGCAACAAATTTTTGATGAGATATGTATCTTCATCAGCTTGATAAAAAAGACTAATCTAAACTACATAAAATCTATCCATATTGTGTAACACTACATTTAAATTTCATCCCAACTCTCTGTTCTGGTCATTTTTTAGGTTACCATATTTTTCATAATTTTTATTTAAAAAATGAAAACTCAGGAAGCCTGGGTGGCTCAATCAGTTAAGTGTCTGCTTTCAGCTCAGGTCATAATCTTAGGGTTCTGGGATTGAGTCCTGCATCGGGCTCCTTGCTCAGCAGGGAGCCTGCTTCTCCTTCTGCTTGCTGCTCCCCCTGTTTTACTCTCTCTGTCTCTCTGACAAATAAAATATTTTTAAAAATAATAAAAATTAAAAATAAAAAATGAAAATTCAACTTTCTTTTTTTTTCAAGATGTAAGACATCAAAACCTAACCCAAAGCTGTAATTGTTATGAAAGACCAGTAAACTCATCCTGCAACAAGGGATCTGGCCCTCAAAGATTGTGTTAAATTACCTAAGTAAATAGAAGATATTCTGTAATCATCAAAATAAGAGATTACTTTGAAAGGTTATAAGTAGGTTATAAGGTATAAGGTATAAATAAAAAAAAGGTTATAAGGTATAAATAATAATAAATATTTTTTCAGAAACACTAGAATTATGTTGGGATGACTTCCAGCTTTGGAAAAGATCATTATAATGCCCTGTTGTGATACAACATAAGTTAATATTTCCCATTGTATTTAAAATTCAATTTCATTTTTTCATCATTAGAAATCAACAGTTCTTTCTGGAACAAAATTAAGCTATTTGACACTCTTTTTTTCCTCACCTTATGGCATTACACCCACATGTGTAGAGTTACTCAAACAAATGTTTACACCAAAATGTGCAAAGAGTTAGCTTGTAATGAAAACAGTGAAAATATATTTTCAAGAGACTTTAAAATTCCAGGCTAGCCTCAATTTATTCAGTAAAATGACAAAAACAGGAAAACTTTAAATCTTTCCATTTGCCCATTCTTAGTCACACATATAGAAAAAGAAAAAAGCTACTGTAAACCTAATACATACGCAGTGTTTGTTTTCTGATGCTAATGGTCAGTCATAACCAGGCACTTGGTTATGTTACTTAACGTGCTACATATCTGGCAATGCTGCTGCTTCATCAATGAGCTTTAGGACTGACAGTAATTTTCTTTTCAGGTTTAGTCATATGATGCTTTCCTATAGGAATAGGTTCTATCACAGGAGCAAATTATTCAAATCTAATTTAACAGACTCAATAATTCTCCTCAGTTTTATCTTGGGCATTCTATATTCCTTTCTCTATACCTAGTGGCTATGTAACAATTCAATTACCAAAGTTCTTCATCCAGAAAGTGCAGTTGATTTCCGGCAATTCTTATTCTGTTTGATTTCTTTTTTTCTCCTAGTTTAACACATGCCAGTTGGTGTTGACTGAGTTAAAAATCTTGAAATAAGCCTGGCACTATGTCTCTATGTAGGTTAAGAAATGAAAAAAAATTTAATAAAATATACACTAGTAATGGAAAATAAGATTAGTGGTGACATTTCTTGTCATGAGGGCATTTTTCGTCTATGCACACAAAATAAAATAAGCTCAACTCAGCTGAAGAAAAGAGGAATGAGAGAGATGATATAAATTGAAAGATGAAAAGGCACAGGGTGAGTGTAAAGAGGCATGTTGAGAGCACAAAGAGTCAGTAAGAAAAAGCAGCTCCAAGAACCTCAGAAGGTAAAACCCCAATTAACAGATAGAGTAGGTAAAAATCAAGTTTCTGAACAAAAGAGCAATACATAAGCAACTTCAAAGAAGATTAAAAGTACAGTAAGGTAATAAAAGTATTCAAGTCTTCGGGATTACTAGGAATTTTAGGGAATTGCCACAATGAGAACATTGTAAGGGAAAAGTTCTTATATATTCTTTTATAAAAGAAAACCACCTGTCACAATCTGCCTGCATGGACATTAGAATAAGATTCTTGTTCTTCAAGAGTAAGGTATGTCTTCTGGTCTGATTTAGTTTCATTTTTCCTCCATTTCTCTAAATAATCTTTCTCTGATAAAATATGCAATATAAAATGTAAACAGTGGAACTTAAAATTCAAAGAGTCATTGAAAATAGACTTAATATTGGGACTTCATGAAACTTATTAGTAATCTGAAATAGTCTACCAATTAAATTTGGAAATAAATTCCCACACATTTTATAGGTGTATTAGTTGTATCTAAAAATAATAAATTCATTAGCAACCAGCAATTACCTGATTAAATCACCCAATACAAGAAGTACATTTAAATGAATCAGAAAGACATATTTGGAGAGGAGGCTTGAGCAAACTCCCTTTGTGTCAGTACTGATTAAATAAATCAGAAAAGTGAATGTCTACTTAATATTTGACAAGTGCCTGAAGACCCTCTTAAAGATTCCCTTTGAGAATCTGCAGGTAGGGTAAGAGAAATACACATAATTAACATTTTTGGAACTTGTCTACCCTATTTTATACTCCTGTGTTCCATAGTCTTGATAGACTTCTTTAGGAAGAGGACTGTAGATTTAGATATATAGTCATAAGTAATAAAAACTTACAACTATTCAGCCCTTACTACGAGAAAGGTGCCTTGAATGTCCGTATTTTGGAGATGCTAGAACACAGGGCTGGTAACTCACTCTTCTATCTCCTTTATGTTTAGATTTTTGACTAGATTAAATAGAGTAATTCTACATGTCAATAAGAAAAAAAAAACTTGACAGAAAAAAGGTCAAAACATAGAGATAGACAAATCCTAGGAAAAATATAAACATTTGAAAAGCTGATCTACACTCTCAATAATCAACAAGACACAAATTGAGATAATAATGTAATAATTAGTACAAAATATTATAATAATTGATTATATCTGGTTTGGCACTGGTAGAGACAAATGATCACTTATCTGTTGTTGATAGAGAAAGGTACAATAGCAAGATATATCAAACTCAAAAGTGAGAATGGTGGTGAACCAATAATTCTTTTCCTAGGAACATATCTGTTAGAAATATTTACTGTTGTATATAAGCATATCACAAAAGAAGTTCACTGGAACACAGTTTGTTAATAGCAAAAAATATGAATAAATTGCTCAATAATGAGGGAATTCTAAATAAAATTATATCATATTGCTACTACAGAAAACTCTGAAGTAATTAAAAAGAACAAGATAAATCATATGAAAAGAACTCCAACACATATTTTAAATGAAAGGAAAAAACCAAGTAGCAGAAATAAAGAAATTGCGCTGTTACATTGTAGAAGGAACTAGAATTTGTTGCCAAAAGCTTAAAAGTAGGTTTGCCTGTCTTAATTCTATATACTTCAGAGTTTTAGAGTAATTTATCAAGTGTTTCTGTATTACTCATATAATTAAAAAGTAAAAAATATATAAAATTCTTTATGGGTCCTATATTTCTCTCAAGGAGCTATGGGATTCAATTATATATCAAAAATTGTTTGAATTTTTATAACCTATTTTGTATATATGTTTAAAAATGGCTTAATAAAATTAAAAATTCTCCAAAAATATAATAAATCCCACTATATAGGAAAAAACAGCACATTTAGAACCATAAAGCTTTGCACTTACTTTTTATATAAACACTTATAAAAATCCCTTAAAATCTGAACTTCATTTTTCTCTATTCAAAATCATGTCTTTCCTGCTCGACTTCTCATCTCCATAATTATATCTACCCTAACTCAACTTTCAGAGCTACCACCAAATACAAAGTAATTCTATAAAATTCACTTTGCAAACAGCACAGCATTTTGTACACTGGGCAGATGTACATATTTAAGTTAAGTTGAGACTATTGGGGAAAAATACATAACAACCAAAGTTTTTTTTGTTTTGTTTTTAATGTAACTCTATGCAGAAATATACAAAAATTCAAAAACAAAGCTCAAAATTTAGCTACTTAATCTTCTACTTCTAAAAATATTATCATCAAAAAATTGTTATAAACTGAAAAAAGGCATTGGAATTGTTTCAGAAGTCAATATTGAAGTTTTACTGCCTGCCTATCGTCAAAAAGCCTTTGTAAAACTAAAAGAACATTCAAAATACTTTTGAAAGATACAGGCTTGTTTAGCAGCTTGTTGTAATTATTGTATGAATGTTCAGAGACAAGGTAACTATAATAAACAGAAACTGTATTTCTGTGTTATTTTAGAGAAAAATCTATTAAAATCATTCCCCAAACTGAATAAATGTTTCAACTTAAAATTTCTTAGGTTAAAAATCATATGTCAAACAATTAAGACAGATGACAGAGATATGATAGTTGCATACATGCAATCAAAGAAATGCATTATAAAGACGGAAGTTCATAATTACATTAAATTAAACAAAAAATAAATCATTTGTTTCTCAAACATTTACCCAGTATTTTTTACAGAAAATAACTTGACTACTAAGCAAGTTCATGGCTTGAAAGTTAATGTGCACAAAAAGTTCTGATGGTGGAATATGAAATGTTTACTTTAGAAAGTGACAGCTCACAAAAGAAAAAAAAAGAGAAAGGGAAGACACAGTAAGAAAATGATTTAGATTGAAGGTTATAGCAGCTGTGCAAATAAAGAAAATGGTGCAATCAACAGTTCACATCCTTCTGATGGATCATTGAAAAAGCTCTGTGTAAATAGTTCTGACGTTCAAGCTCCTGTTGAAAATAATACAGTAAAAAAATGCACACAAGAAGCTATAAAGTATGAAGAATCTCACAGTCACTTTTCCTCCAGCATGTACAGGCCACTGATCAGCTGATTTGTATATTAAAAATATAACTCTCAGGATTAGTGATTTTTAAAAATGACAAAGAATTGCAATCTTTGGAGGGAAGCTTAGCAAAGGTTGTTTGCTAATGGACAATATGTTGTCTTGGATCATGGGTACTATGCAAATGATAACACGATGGCCCAGACTTTAGCCTCAATGTTAAATCAAGTCTCCAAATGGAGAAATTTCTCTCACCTTAAGATTTTTTAATAAAATAAAGTAACAAAAGTTAATGGCCTGCCAGATGTTCACCACGGGGAGTTTGCTTCACGGAAATTGAAGAAGGAACTTAATTTTGAATTTATGGGAACATTGCCCCGTTTTTCCTTGTTTGTCCCACGTTGCTTTTCAGCTTTGTTGACCAACGCCAGAAGCACCACAATGGGACTCTTTGAGAGCTATTCATCTCTGCATTAGAACAAGATGTGTTTAACTTTCCTTTTATTTTTTGTTTCTTCGCCAAGGTACAGCTAGAAGTAGTAATATTATTATTCTGAAACTGACAATTGCTCTGACAATTTGTGATCAGTTCAACAGAAAGCGAATCAAATGAATCAATGAAAATATCTTAAAGCAGAGTCAGCTATTCAAGCCACAGCATTCTCTGGAACAAGGCACTTTATTTTTCAGCTTTTAGATTGAGAGCATTGTATGTGTATTGTTCACTTCTTAAGCATTTTTGAAAAGGATATGAAATTGAAACATTGTGCTTGGGTGGTCTCCAAGAATATATAAAGATAATCGCAGAGGAATCAACTTTTTCAAAGTAGTCTTAGTCAAGGAGTTAGAGACCTATGTGTGGTTGCCTTTGGAGAGGGTTTGAAGCAAGAAGGACATAGGGGAAGGAAAAGAGGGAAGTTGAGAATGAAAAAAGAATAAAACCAATCAGCTATTACTTCAATTATAGAACCATAATTATTTATCATTTAAGGAGTGTGTTTAACATCTATCCATAATTTTGGACAAATGCTAGATTCAGTCTCTACTCTTTTCTTCAGTGACTCCCAATCTTTGAAGTACAAATAGAAATCCCATAAGAACTCATTACAACTATGTACTCCCAGACCCCACCTGTAGAAAACTTCTATTTTGGAAGGTATCTCAGGAGACTTCTTGAGACGGTGCATGACCTAATACTTACAAAACACTGCTTTAGATTCTTAAAATAAGAAAAATAACAAGATCCATGATAATTTTACCTGACAAATAAATGTGGGTGGCTTTCTTTTCCCTGGTATCAACAAGAATTAAACTAAAATTTTTTAAAAATGAATATTATAATAAAGATATTATGGTTAATTCAAAGAGAAAATGAAACTTAATAAATATCTGTTGAATGTACACGTGAACAAAAAATGTACACAGGATTTAACCAACATGTGTTCTCTGGATACTGAAATTTTCTAACCTGAAATGCGAACCCTACTTAAAACTGATTAGCTTTCTTCACAATGTATAATTTAAAACCAGTTGCTGTGTCACGTTAAACTAAAGTAAAAGAAATGAATTAGCAGACAGTACATACAAAGTTGCTTATGTTCCCTCCATTGGAAGGTATTAGCCTAATGCATTCACCCTTGTTCATTGGTGGTGAAAGCACAAAATGCTCAGTATCAATCACTGCAATAAGACAGAGAGAAGAATACATGATTCACCTATTTTTCCCCCTTTTAAGGGCAGTTTTCCCCAAACTTCAATCACCTATATAATATCTTTACAATTCTGGCCATATCCTTATAAGACATGTCATATATCATGAAAAAGAATACAGATATTTGCTATTGACACTACCTATTTGATCTCACACTAATTCCAGTTATCTCATGAAATCTCTGGTTTATTATGCTAGCTGTTATTTTTCTACCCCACCGTTAAATTAAAAATCTCAGCTATTAAAGTTAAAAAGTGCTTGTTTTTCTACTACCTAAAATTAGCTCATGTCCTAGCAGTGATCATTGATTCCCTGCATTTTGAGAATCCATGCTCAAAGAGTCCCAGTCTAAGAAGTACACAGCTCCTCAGATCATCTCACATCCACCTATGAATGAAGGACAGCTTCAAATCTTTCCACATATAAGAAATTCTCAAAAATGTTCAAAATACTTTAATCTTAAAGAGGCAAGCATTAATTATCTCTTCCCAATGATCTTTAATGAGGAGAAAATGTTAAGTGGTGACTTTAAATGACTTTGTTTACACACACACACACACACACACTTCCAAAATTAAGCCTGTGTTGAAGGAGAGAAACCCAGAATCCCCAGGATCACTCTCCATGTTATAGAGGGAAAAACTTAAAACTACATAATTCAATTTGCCAAGGCAACTCAGACTAAAATGAGATGGACATTATTCCATCTCATTTTAAAAAATGAGATCAACAAGGTAAGCATCTCTATCCATATGTTTGCTTAAGGAGAACTGGCCTTAGCATGATGAGTGACAATTTCTAATTTGCTTAAGTCTATTTTGTATGTGGTTTGCTTTATTGTGTTGTTTTACTTAAATTATTTTTATTTTATGCCTGATTTGGGGGCTTAGGAGAAAATTAGTTGCTAAAGTGTCATTAAGTATAAAAGAAGATTATGTATGTCGCTATTTTATGTCACAGAAACTCAGGGATAAGAAAGAAAGGATTGCCCTCAACCTTCAAGACTGTTTCTGAAATTCATCTTTACACTGAAAATATACTTGCATCTTTAGGCATTTGAGCAAAGTTTAAGCAGCATTTTGCTTCAAATTAATTTGTATCTAACTTCAAAATGATAAATCAGATTCACTGAGGAAACTGAATGGATATTATCAACACCTTCCTGTACGGTAAATTGAGAAATGAATGCCTAATCGGACCGGGATCTGTTTGAAACTTTTGCATTTTTTGTATTCCTTTAAAATGGGAATTTAATTTCATAAGTGATCTACCCCTTCTGCTTGTCCTTGCAGAGGTACCAACTGTTCTGCTTTGTCCACAACATACCATGAAATAGAGGTTTAAAACTTACATATTACTTGAATGTGATTAAAACTCAATATAAATAACTTTATCAAGTTAATAAAGTATTTTGGTTCTCGGTCAAGAATGGAAATACACAAATAGAATTTATGATGAACAATATGTTATTTATTTATTTATTTTCAAAGATTTTATTTATTTATCTGACAGAGAGAGAGAGATCACAAGTAGGCAGAGAGGCAGGCCGAGAGGGAGAAGCAGGCTTCCTGCTGAGCAGAGAGCCCAGGATTCTGAGATCCTGACCTGAGCCGAAGGCAGAGGCTTTAACCCACTGAGCCACCCAGGCGCCCTGTGATGAACAGTATTTTAATTTTAGGTTTAGATACGATTTTACACAAACCTATCCCCACTTAGTGTGTTCTGAAATATCCATATCCACTCCCAGAACAAGAATTCAGAAAGCCCACACTTTCCTTTGAGTAACAAAGGCAACCAAATTATTAAATCACAATGACAATATAGAGATGTATGGGGTAATGGAGGAAAGAACACAAAGTTGACAAAGCAAGGAAGAGAAAAACAACTATCCAACTTATGAGGTGCCCTAGGAAGGTGTCTTCAAATTCACAATATCAAAAACGAATATTCTCTTATGACTACCATATAATGCTAATAGCAGATGTGAATGAATACAAGCAACCATATATGAACAACTAATCATGTGATGGGGTGTACTAAGTATTTTACACTCAATATCTTATTGCATCTTTGTAACCACACAGTATAGTAATAGTCCCACTTTACATACAATGAAGCTAAGAGTTACAGAATTCAATAAACACCAGAGCCTCCTAACTAGTTAATAATGGAATCAGAACTCAAACTAGATTTGTCTGATCGTAATAGTTGGAAGTCTTGGCCACTAAGCTCACATCGCTTTGTGAGCAAATCCTCCAAAAATCATGGGCAGAGTAGAAAGCTGCCTGTTCCAAACCTTACATCCTTCTGAAATTTTGAGTTTATCACCTAAATTCCTGTGAATGCTGCCTATACACAAAAACAACAGTAAATGTTTATTTTACTGCTAAAGCGTTGGAAACTGTCCCCAAAAATTAGAATAACGTTTTCATACTTTCCATAAAGATAGTGAGCGACATTTATCCTCTGGCTTTATGTATCACCACGATACCTCTACAGTTTGAGACTGAAAACACAGACTGTTAAAGAAAATAAAGTTTTAAAGGCAAGAAACTTAAAAAGAGGAAAATAAAGGTGGAATATATCTGAAATGACAAATGAAGTTAGTAAAATGCCTTACCAATTGTGGCTTTACCAATCACGTTTTTCCGCATAATAGTTACATATGAATAAAAATTTTAAGTGGCACACATATATTTCCACACAGAATAGTCCTGATCCCTTCAAGCAAAAGAGTCTACTGGAATTATTACTTCCCCAGCTTTCTGAACCATTTAAACGAGTCTAGGGGATGCTTCAAGGATAAGGCATCTATTTAAAGTCCACACTCTTTAATATGTGGAGAGAAGAGTCGAAATACATGTCCTTCAGGATCTTGGCAATTTGTGAATATGTGAAGCAGTTACATAAGCATTTGCCTGAAACTTGCTAAAAATGCAAAGGCAAATGTAAGTGTGAGATACATTAACTTTCAAGTCAGTAAGGGGTGGCTTGAAAACTTTAAAATGAAATGCACACTGCATAATATAAAAACTCTGAAAGAACCTGCCCTAGCACATTATACCACTTGGACAATATTTCCTGAACAGTGATCTCAGAGAAAAGTTACCTGTGCAGTTTATGTGTGCATGGGTGTGTGCGTGTATGCGTGCTTGTTTAGTAATGGTTTCAGTGAGATAGATAAATTTAAGATAGATTTTTAACTCGATGATCTAGTTTATTTTGGAATTTTTACTAGATTTTACTAGCTTTTTACTAGGATTTTTACTAGAATTTGTATTTACTGAAGTTAAATTTTTAAAAATACATTAAATAAAATTTCTCTGCATTCTCTGGGTGTAGTCGACTATCGTTTTGCCACATGCTATACTTCTCCGTAATGTCATACCTATGGTTGGCAATGCATGACTGTGCAAAAAATAAATGGCAGGATGACACAGCATGCTTAGTAGATGTGGAACACAGATGTGGGCCCAAGATTTTTAGAATGTAATCGATTCATGATTCACAGAATCCAAGAGATAATAATAAACCACTGACAGTCAGGACATTCTTTCTCTTCCATACTTGGTTTCTCATCCAGTCTCAAAGTGTCTGGAGTCATCACTGACATCTCCCTACTTCAGGTCACATATTTAATAATCAAGTCCCGTAGTCCACTGTCATGGATCTTTCAAATCAATTTCTTCCTTTCTATTCTCATTGCCACCACCATATTTCAGACTTGCATTACCACAATCTGTTCTGTCACAATACAGGCTTCACGCTAATCAATCCTGAAAATGCCATCAGGTTAATCTTCATAAAATGCAATTCTGGACATGTCACTCACCTGCTCAAATATTTTCAACAGCTCCCCAATGCCTAGAGACTAAAGCCTGTATTTCTTAGCTTAGAATTCAAAGTGTCCCCTGTATTATAATTATGGGTGCATATTTGGTTTCTTCTTAGGTGGTAGGACCATTTTGTACTTTTGTGCCTATAAAGTAACAGGCACAGAAATTTACATATAGAAGCATGTATTCTTCTAACAGATTCTACCATGGCTCAGATTATCTACCTTTCTCAACTCTATCTAACATTCAATTATCATAGGATTAAGCTCTCTTTTTTAAAAATTTTTTTCCGGACTATAATATTCACTGCTTCAGAAATTTTTCTACCACAGCTTTACAGAATTAAGTATCAGAGGCAGTTTCTCAAAAGTAGCCATCACTGTTTTTTCTATATTGTTGATAGGAAACAAAGAAAAGATATCTGATTACTTACCTGTGGAGCATAAAGCCCTTGGATTGAGATTGACCCTAATCTTTAGTCTTCCTCATCTTTCCATCTTTCCTTCCTTCTCCAAGTTTCTCAGTCATCTTGTATAAATCCAACAAATGTGTTTGCTAATTTCTGAATGCACAGCCACAGAAAAATCAAGTGAAAGAAAAAAAAGGGTCAAGTGATATTTTTAAAGGCCACATTTGTCTGAACTAATTATTTTATTTTGCTGTGAGTTAGACTCTATGGCTGTATTAACAGTCCACTTATGCAGAAGTAGTTTATCAATGCTGCCTCTCTCTGTACAGAGAATGATTACAGGTGAATCTCCACATGGGTAATTTAGATGGGAGCTCACTTATCAGACCACTTCTGTTCAATTCAGGGCTAAAAATACTTTGGGGGCCCCATAAATGTTAAATAGCACAAAGAATAATAATAACTAACCTCTTCTTAGTACATGTGTTCCTGAGTACACACACTTAAAATTTTCCCAATTATAATTCAAGAACATTTCAGTCCCCTTTATTCAGGACCATTATTCAGGCTCTTCTGGAAATGTTTTATTCAAGTTGCACATCTCTCCTCTGCAGTCTCTGATTTAGAATTCAGCTCTCTGATAATGAGTGGAAATTGGGGTCTGAAAGAGAAAAACACCATTTTCTTAAATGATGCTATAGGCATACATTGTCTTAATCTGGCAAGAAACGAAATCCTGAAATATTTTCTAAACTGTTAAAATGCCTGAGCTTTGAAAACAGAGGGAGAAAAGCAAATTATAATACAACTGTATTTTTTAAATATCCGTGATCACATCTGCAACATTACAACATAATCATATGAGTAACATGAAAAAATGGTCTGAAAGCAGTTCAGTGGTGTTCTCCAGGCAAATGTGCAACCTGACTAGACATGCATTGTAGGTATAAGTAAAAAACAGATACCTTCTATTGTGTGTGGTGGTGACGGTTGCTGTTATTGTTGTTGCTGTTGATAATAAAGAAAAAGGCCCGATCTCAACAGGACATCTGAGCTCAACCCTTTCCCTGGGCTGTAGTTTATTCTCCTGTTCATACTTGAGGACAGTTGAGGCAGCCTCTTAAGCACTGTAATGAGACCTGAGCAAAAACCCTTTCAAAATAAATCAGCCCTGTTTATCCCCAGCTCAGAGAGTTGGGACAACTCATCGTGAGACTCCCCTATTTTTCACCCTGGAACAGGCTATTTTGCTTCGGCTCTTTCATAAACTCAAGTCTAACACATATCTACTTGGACATTCTTGGGAAAAAAAACAAATAAAAACAGTCAGTCCTGGAGCATCTGAGTACTGTAGGTTCAGAGGACTTTAAGGATCCAGCTAAGACAACAGGGACTTTTAGGTGAATGACTGCTTGCTAATGGCAGAGTTAAAGGATGTGCTGGACACAGAAGCAAAGTCAGACAAGTGTCTCGGTGAGGAGGTGTGCCTACCCCACAATGACTTGCCCAGGAAATAAGGATGCATTTAGAACCACCTTCTTTTTAAATGACCACCATGACAAGAGCTGTTAAGTATTAAACAGGTGTGTGCTATCCGTGATTGCATTTGGATCTCCCAACTTAGTGGTGTCAGTAGAACTAATGACTGAGACAGATAAAGTGGCATACTTCCTGCATGGATTAAGATTCTGTATGAAAGCCAAAATAAAGTGCTGCACACCTGCCACATTTGAGAAAACACAGTCATAATTCCTAAGACGCTTATCTAAACTTTCTGGTCTTAAATTCTCAAACAGATCAGCTCAGAAAGATTTCAGATATTTGAAGTTAGAGAAAATCACAAAAACTTCTGTGGGCATATATCAGTTCCAAATCTCTTACTCAGGAGAGCTTCAAAATTACATTTGCTCTGATCTGATAATATCACTGATATATATTAATTGCTATAAAATGAAACAAAACAATGACCCAGAGTTAATAAAACATTGGTTTAAAAATATCCCTCATTCTAATGCTCTATACTTGAGTTAGTTAAATTTAAGAATATATACATAAACTCTTATTTTGCAAGTGAAATAAAAACTTGCCAAATATTTTGAAATTTCCCCTTAGAATTTTAAGCTACCTTATAAACATTATCTTTTTTCCTTCTATAGGAGTAACACTATATTTGAACTTTTTCTGACAACATCTTCTCAGCTCAGGAACTCAAAAAAATCATAAGCTCTATTCAAGTTATTTTGCTATGCCTTATACAGTGTAAAGTGATAAATAAGACATTACTCCATATCATCAAAAAATATATTCTAGGGGTGCCTGGGCAGCTCAGTGGGTTAAAGCCTCTGCCTTCGGCTCAGGTCACGGTCCCAGGGTCCTGGGATTGAGCCCCACATCGGGCTTTCTGCTTGACGGAGAGCCTGCTTCCCCCTCTCTCTCTGCCTGCTTCTCCACCTACTTGTGATCTTTCTCTCTCTGTCAAATAAATAAATAAAATCTTAAAAAAAAAAAAAACATATTCTATGAGAGAAAGTTACATGTTTAGAAAACAAAAATATATTGGGTACCTGGATGGCTCAGTTGGTTGTGCATCTGCCTTTGGCTCAGGTCATGATCCCAGGGACAGAGTTCAACATTGGGTTCCTGACTTAGTGTGGAGCCTGCTTCTCCCTCTGTCCCTCCCCCTGCTCGTGCTCTCTCTCTCTCTCTCTCACTCAGTCTCTCTCTCAAATAAATAAAATCTTTAAAGAAAAAACAAATATATAGAGAGAGTTAAATGCCATAAGAGGGATACAAAATAATTAGGAGAATGAAAAAATTTTAAACTAAAATTATATTTTCAAAAACTGAAGATTTTATTATTAAAATACATTTTGGGGAGCGCCTGGGTGGCTCAGTGGGTTAAAGCCTCTGCCTTCAGGGGCGCCTGGGTGGCTCAGTCGTTAAGCGTCTGCCTTCGGCCCAGGTCAGATCCCAGGGGCCTGGGATCGAGCCCCGCATCGGGCTCTCTGCTCTCCAGGAAGCCTGCTTCTCCCACTACCAGTCCCTCTGCTTGTGTTCCCTCTCTAGCTGTGTTTCTCTCTGTCAAATAAATAAAATCTTAAAAAAAAAAAAAAAAAAAAAGCCTCTGCCTTCAACTCAGGTCATGATCTCAGGGTTCTGGGATCGAGCCCTGCATCAGGCTCTCTGCTCAGCAGGAAGCCTGCTTCCCCCTCTCTCTCTGCTTGCCTCTCTGTCTACTTGTGATCTCTCTCTGTCAGATAAATAAATAAAATCTTTAAAAAAAATACATTTTGGACAAATAAAAGAATTTTAACAAAAATAAAAAATAATTTTATTTTTTCAGAAAAAATTTTTCAGTAAAAGAAAATATTCGAAGTAATATTAAAATAGACGTAATAGAATGAAGTTATCTTCATAGATAAGTTAGAGGCTCAGGTTGCCTATAACAAAGGGTACATGAAGAGAAAGTATTTTATTAAAATGCAAAGGACAATGGGAATAAGATCACAGAAGACTTTACCATATTATACACAGTGAATCATGGAACACTACATCAAAAACTAATGATGTAGTGTACGGTGACTAACATAACATAATAAAAAAACAATCAGTATAAAATGTGTTCCATAAGCTGTGAAGAATTATTAACCTGAGTTTTTCACTAATTCATTTTATTATTTTCTTTGGCAAGTAACATGTAATAATATGACACTAGAAAAAAAATATTATGTGATATCTAACCACAGTTAACCTTTCAGTGTACACCATTTAAAAACACAAACATGAGACTATACTGAGCATCATGTTGTTACCTGATTTTTAAAGGATATATGTATATATTTAATATATAATAAAAGTCCTTGTATAGCACACTCTTCATATCTTTTTTTTTAAATAACTGCATAAAATTATATTTCTTGAATGCATCCTAATTATATAACCATTTCTATGGGTTTACACTTTAAATTGCTTTTTTTAAAAGGTGTTATTGACTGATTGATTGATTTAAAGAGAGAGATGTAAACAGGGGAAGGGAAAGAGGAAGAGGGAGAGAATCTCAAGCACACTCCTCACTGAGCACAGAGTCTGACATCGTGCTCAATCTCGTCTCCCCAAGATAATGACCTGAGCTGAAATTAAGAATCAGATGCTTAAAACTTACTGAGCCACCTAGCCACCCCATATTAAATTGTTTTTTATCATTATTTTTTTATCATTTTTTTTATCATTTTTATCATTATTTTTTTATCATTATTTTTTATCATTATTACAAACAAGTACAACAAAAATAAATATTTATTAAGTACCTATGGTGTGTCAGACACTGTTCCAATAATTTTCATTAAACAGAACAAAATAGACTAATTCCATACTCCCATGGAACTTAACATTTTAGATATACAGTATATTTGCACATGTATCTTTATCACTGATTTATGTGTATCTTTACAATAAATGCTGAATGCAAACTTTCAATGCCAATAGAACTGAATGTTTTTAAGGGTACCAATGTATACCCCACAAGCTGTGTAGAAGAGTCTATTTCATGAGCTCATGACCTAAATCTAAACCAAGAATCTGTTACCTAAATGACTAAACCACCCAGGCACCCCTATAATGTATCTTGCTAGGTTGCTACTGATTTTCAACATTTTCATTTTATTAGTTATTCTTTCACATGTATGAAATGTCTATTTATCCCTTTAGCATAAATATTTTCTTTTTTTCATTATTATTTCCTATTTATTTATGACATTTCATTATAAATTAAGAAAATTCTTTGTTAGGTAAGTATTGTATTTTTCAAACATTTCCCCAACTGACATATATATGAGAGAAATATAACTATTTATTTTTAATTTTTTTGTGGTAAATTTTACTAAAGAGGTTTATGATGATTTTGGCTTCTGGTGTTTTGTTTTTAAATGACTTACTAATGTCAATAGTTATACAATTTACCTATATTTTCCTCAAACACTACAAAATATTTTTTACATTTAAGTCATCAACAACTTGTGTGATATAGGAGTTAAATTTGCTTTTTTAAGAGGTGAGGCTCCTATCTCCATACCATTAACTGACCCATCCATCATAATCCTCAATGATTTGTTCTCAAATAGTAAGTTCTTCTCTATGAAAACATTCTTTCTCTAAGATACAGGGTGCAAAAATTTTTAAAAATTTAGTAAAACCTCAGTAAAGCCATTTTTCCCTTACACTCTCCCAACACTTCATAAATCCTGTCCAGGATTAAGAAAGTAGCTGCCAACTCCTTACTGATATAAGAGATTTCTAAAGCTTCTGAAGCTCCCTCCTAATTTATCTCTAAAAGCTGATGATTCCAAAAGCCACCATTTTCTTTTTTTAAAATTTCTAAACATTTTACTTTCTAATATCCATATATTATTTCATTTTTTAGTATGAATACATGACCCAAATCTTTTAATGAATTGTTACTAGAAAAAGGGACAGTAACTCCTTATAGATAAGATTTCTATCTGTAATTTAAGATTCATGCTATTTGGGTAAACCCTAGGACCTAACAACCACCTCCATATATCTCTTAAACAGGGGGCTAATACAGCTAAGTCCTGATCTTGAAGGAGCCATTAACATTAATGGAAAGTGTTGAGTTTGAGTTCTTTATAGATCTTAGATATCAGACCTTTGTCTGTAGTGTCATTTGTGAATATCTTCTCCCATTCCTTGGATTGCCTATTTGTTTTGCTGACTGCTTTCTTTTGCTGTACAGAAGCTTTTTATCTTGATGAAGTCCCAAAAGTTCATTTTCACTTTTGTTTCCTTTGCCTTTGGAGACATGTCCTGAAAGAAATTGCTGTGGCCAACGTCGAAGAGGTTACTGCCTATGTTCTCCTCTAGGATTTTGATAGATTCCTGCCTCCCATTGAGGTCTTTTATCCATTTCGAGTTTATCTTTGTGGATGGTGTAAGAGAGTGGTGAAGTTTCATTCTTCTATATATAGCTGCCCAATTTTCCCAGCACCCTTTATTGAAGAGACAGTCTTTTTTCCATTGGATATTTTTTTCCTACTTTGTCAAAGATTATTTGACCACAGAGTTGCAGGTCCAAATCCGGGCTCTCTAATCTGTTCCATTGGTCTATGTGTCTGATTTTGTGCCAGTATCATGCTATCTTGGTGATCACAACTTTGTAGTAAAGCTTGAAATCAGGCAATGTGATGCCCCAGCTTTGTTTTTCTTTTGCAACATTTCAGGGTCTTTTCTGGTTCCATACAAATTTTAGGATTGTTTGTTCCAGCCCTTTGAAAAATGCTGGTAGAATTTTGATTGAGATGGCAGTGAAAGTGTAGATTGCTCTGGGGAGTATAGACATTTTAACAATGTTTATTCTTTCTTTTTTTTTTGTTTTTTTTTTTTTTTTGGTTTTTTTTGTTTTTTTTGTTTGTTTATTCTTTCGATCCATGAGCATGGAATGCTTTTCCACCTTTTTGTGTCCTCTTCAATTTCTTTCATAAGTGTTCTGTAGTTCCTCAAGTACAGATCCTTTACCTCTTTGGTTAGGTTTATTCCCAGGTATCTTAGGGTGCTTGGTGCTACAGTAAATGGAATCGATTCTCTAATTTCCCTTTCCACATTTTCATTGTTAGTGTATAAGAAAGCAACTGATTTCTGTGCATTGATTTTGTATCCTGCCACATTTCTGAATTGCTGTATGAGTTCTAGTAGTTTGGGGGTGGAGTCTTTTGGGTTTTCCACATAAAGTATCATGTCATCTGTGAAGAGAGAGAGTTTGACTTCTTCTTTGCCAATTTGAATACCTGTTATTTCTTTTCGTTTTCTGATTGCTGTTGCTAGGACCTCTAGTACTATTTTGAACAAGAGTGGCAAGAGTGGGTATCGTTGTCATGTTCCTGATCTCAAAGGGAAGGCTGTCAGCTTTTCCCCACTGAGAATGATACTTGCTGTGGGCTTTTCATGGATAGATTTTATGAAGTTGAGGAATGTTTTTTCTATCCCTATACTTTGAAGAGTTTTAATCAGGAATGTATGCTGTATTTTGTCAAATGCTTTTTCTGCATCAATTGAGAGGACCATGTGGTTCTTCTCTCTTCTCTCATTGATCAAACTCAACACTCAAAAAACAGATAATCACGTCAAAAAATGGTCAGAAGACATGAACAGACACTTCTCCAAAGAAGACATACAAATGGCTAACAGACACATGAAAAAAATGTTCATCATCATCAGCCATCAGGGAGACTCAAATCAAAACCACATTGAGATACCACCTTATACCAGTTAAAATGGCCAAAATCAACAAGACAGTAAGCAACAAATGTTGGAGAGGATGTGGAGAAAGGGGAACCCTATTACACTGTTGGTGGGATATAACAATAGGGTAATAACCCTACTACACTGTTGGTGGGAATGCAAGTTGGTGCAACCACTTTGGAAAACAGTGTGGAGATTCCTCAAGAAATTAAAAATAGAACTACCCTATGACCCTGCAGTTGCACTTCTGGGTATTTACCCCAAAGATGCAGATATAGCACAAAGAAGGGCACATGTACCTCAATGTTCAGAGCAGCAATGGCCACAATTGCCAAACTGTGGAAAGAGCCAAGATGCCCTTTAACAGATGAATGGATAAATAAGATATGGTCCATATATACAACGTAATAGTATGCCTCCATCAGAAAGGATGAATACCCAACTTTCGTATCAACATGGATGGGACTGGAAGAGATTATGTTTAGTAAAATAAGTCAAATAAGTCAAGTCAGTTATATGGTTTCACTTACGTGTGGAGCATAAGAAAAACATGGAGGGCATTGGGAGAAGGAAGGGAAGGGTGAATTGGGAAAATCGGAGGGGGAGATGAACCATGAGAGAATGTGGACTCTGGGCAACAAACTGAAGGTTTTGGAGGGGAGAGGAGTGGGGGGGTTGGCTGAACCTGGTGGTGGGTATCGAGGAGGGCATGTATTACATGGAACACTGGGTGTGGTACATGAGCAATGAATCTTGGAACACGGAAAAAATAAAATTAAATTAATTGAAAAGAAAAACAAAACCTTAAAAAAAAAACATTAATGGAAAGTAAAAGAATTTCCAAGTGAGAAATGAAACTTTTAAAACTAGACTGGGAAAATGGAGGCACAGGTAATTACTTAGCCATTTTCTCCTTTTCTTGTAACATCCAAATGATAAGGTCTTTTTCTCTTTCCCTCCCCAAAGCTTAGGTGTAAAGGCTTTCAAGTTGTATTTAAAATATAGCTGGTTTAGGAAGAGTTCAAACTTCTGTGTTTAAATTACTGAATCTAGTTCAGAAGCCGTATTGTTGCAGAGGAATGTATGAGTTACTTGGGAACTTTTCTAACTATGTATACCCTCCCCCGCACACACCTCCTATAATGGAGATCTTCCTATGCCTCCCATTTGCCTTTAAAATCATTACAAAGTAAGCTATAGCTTCTAATGGAAATGGATCAAATTTCTGGGATGCGTTGAGAATCATTTCTTTATTAACCATAAGAGATTGAGAAACATCTTTACATTAACTAAGAATTTATCATGCAATCATTCAATAAACATTTGTTCGAACTACTACTACCTGCTTAATGCCTAGCCTATAGGAATACAACAGTGTGAAGAGGAGGCATAGAATTAAATAAGTCAGCAAGTTCAGCATGGAGAGACATATGATAGGTGTAAAACAGAGCATTTTGGAACTATGCAGAAAGAATATCAGTTCCAATACCAGTTCCAGTCAGGGAAAGATGTCCAATGGAATTGGTTATCTATGTTGAAAACTAAATAGCGAAATAAGTTAGGAAGTAGAGATTATATTATGTCTGGAGAAACTAAATTAAAAAAAAAATCCAGAATGACCAGAGTGTAGAAGTCAAGTGAAAGAAAGGAAAGACACACAGATATAAAAGATGAGGCTAAAGAAGCAAATAGGGTGATCATGAAGCACCCACTAAGCCACATAAATTTGTTTGAATTCTACCAACAGAGCACAGAAGAGCAAAGTGATTATTTTAAGCAGAAGAGCAACCTAAGTTTTTCCTTTGGAAAGAAAACTCTGACTGCAATGTACAAAACATATGAGAGGAGGGCAAGTCTAGAGTCATGGAAATAAGTTAATATGCAAAGGTGTCTTGTGTTCACTTCTGAGTAAGAGTTCAAGTAAGTATTAAACAAGGAGACTCTCTGGCTAATCATTGATTACTCTGTGAATTATCCAGTTAAAACACAGTGTCTTAATTGTTATACTTAATAATTGCACTGTTCATAATTTAAGTTGTTTACTATCTGAGGTTTAACACTCAGAGAATTGATTAAATTGGATAACTCCTCTCTTGGATAGAAGCAATAACCTTCAATGGAATGCTAACTACCTCTGAGAATTATGTTTAACTCAGACTTTCTTTGCCATAGGCAGAAGTAATTGATTTTAGGCTGGGTGAACTGGTTCTTAATTCATTTGCCCACAGGGAGAATGTCATTTTAATAAGATGCTTCTATAAGCCACATCCTACTTAAAACAGAAGGCTTTCCCTTTGCCTTCATAAGCAAAAACTGAAGGAGTCCTGTTTGCCCTTAAGTTCATAGTAAACAACTGTGAAGTAATGTAACACTGAGTCGGCAATCTGCAAAGTATCTCTTTGCCAATTCAGCTATCTCTGTATTATTTTGTTTGTAGTTGAAGCTTTTCTAGGAAAATACATCTATTTTTAACATTCTTGAAAACCACTAATTAGTATACCTAAATCTGCTTATATTGGCTCTGCAGTAGTTGTTCCCCAATTTCCCAATCTATTGTTTTGTACTGCTACTACCATGCCTCAACTAAAATAAAAGTATTCAAATAATTAGGAATTAGGGAGGGGAGATAATAAAATAAACAACTGTTATCTCAAGAGGTCAAGGCAAAAAATGGAGAGTCTTCAAAAAATAGGAAATCACCAATTCATTGAAGTAGTCAGAATTTGATTGATTCACAAATTTGACCCAATGGAAGTATAAGCACTCAGGGTTGTTCAAGACTATTAACTGAGTTGTAGGAAAACTTGTTTTTACATATCTATTTCAACTCATATGTATATATCATCTGTTAAAATTTTTAATTCTGATAAATGTTTTCCAGGTCACAGAATACATTAATGTGACACGCACACACACACACACACACACACACACACACACACACACACATAAAACTTTTCAAGTTATGGTTGGTGAATTATAGTCCTTTAACAATAATTTTCACAAACTTTAATTTATCCCAACTGCTAGTGTATTCTGGTTTATTTTATGTAATACATATATATTACATATGATATTGAATTTATTTACAAATACATCCATGTTCATATATTTAGACCTAAATTATCTAACAATGTTATTATTACACAATCAAATTTACTGCCCACTGTTCTTACGTCTAGCTTACCAAAATCCCATACATAGCCTATTTTTAGGCATTTACACAAAATTAAACATTTGCTTTTAAAAAACAATAGCTTTGGGGCGCCTGGGTGGCTCAGTCATTAAGTATCTGCCTTCGGCTCAGGTCATGATCCCAGAGTCCTGGAATTGAGCCCTCCATCGGGCTCTCTGCTCAGCAGGAAGCCTGCTTCTCCCGCTACCATTCCCTCTGCTTGTGTTCCCTCTCTCACTGTGTTTCTCTCTGTCAAATAAATAAAATCTTTAAAAAAATAAAAAATAAAAATAAAAAACAATAGCTTTAAGCTTTTCAAGTTATAGTTGGTATTATAGTCCCTTAACAATAATTTTCACAACTTTAATTTATTGCAACCTGCTGGTGGTAATCTGGCTTATTTTATATAACAGAGATGAACTTTTACAAATATTTTACTAGTTGTGCTAGCACACAAACTCCATGGATATTAAGGTGGTGGGCTACAAGTACTTGGTTGCCAACCCCAAGGACAAAATTATCCTGGACATAAATTGCCTAACCTCATCATGATCTACAAGTGCCACTGTCCCTATTCCCTCCTGGAACACATGGAACTGCTCAGAAGCTAAGATCTTGGTTTCACCAAATCCACATCTCCCTTCCCTCTTCCATCCCCAGAGTTGTGAGTGGAGAAAAGAACCCCTGTAACCACCTCTGAGGCTTCAGCCCCAAGAATTACTGGGACCTCCCCCCCAGATCACCCTGGCCCATTTCCATCATCATCCTACTCAGATTCCAACATGTATATGCAGACACAGATCTATAAACAGAGAGAATTCATGGAAAGCAGCTCTCAGAAAAAAAACTTTCATTGTGGATCTTGTCATCAAGTCATCCATGTTCCCTATAGCTCAGCCCCAGACTTCAATCAGCCCACCAAGACCGAGACTGATTATTAGTCATGCCTTCTGTCACTGGTCATTGTGGAGATAGAAAGAAGCAGAAGGCATCACAGAAAGAAGCAGAGAAAGAGGATAACTCCAGAAAAGAGATGAAGGATCTCAGGAAGGATCAAAGACAGGAACTCAGTAAGATGACTTTCTAACTTGAGAAAGATAATCTTGAAGGAAGTGATGAAAAAGGCATTGCCTACATGAGGAAAACCCAGGTCCTACTGGATCAGACACCCTTTCAAACCTCCCCAAACCCTAAGACATCTAAGTGTTCTCTCCCTGACTATGGTGGGATCACCCTGAGCTAGCTACAGTCCACAGACTTCAGTCTACAGAGAGTGAGACTGGAAGGTCTGGCCTGCAGATTTGTCACTATGAAATGCTGGTAGCAAACAATAAAAGGTGAACCAAGTTTCCTCCAGGTGGGTATCAGTTGAGGTTTGAGATGTGTCTGTCAAGTGAGGACTTATCAAGGGCCCTATCTCCTGAAGAATTTGAAAAACCGTTCTGTGGAAGCAGAACACATTCAAGAAAAAATATTCTCTCTTCTGATTGTCCCCACCATGACTGGAACTTATCCCCGCTGCTTCAGGGCTCTGGAGCTGGGGTCACTGATCCCATGACATCCTTTTCCCATGTAAGCAGGGAGTGATAATCCCTTGGGGGAGAGGAAGGTGGGGCAGAGTGGGATTTGGCTCCATTCCTCAAGGGCAGCAGGAGCAGCCAAAACCTTTCCAGCCCTGGGGTTATGAGACATGGACTTTCTTCCCCATAATAAGGGATGGGGGTGCTCTTTATCATCCCTAGTACTCACTACACAAGAAAAACCCAGTCTGGACTCCAGGAGGGACAAAGTTAATGTTTGTGCCCTCCTTCTGCCCACACCCCCTACAAGAAGGTTCCCAGAAGAGACTGAGAAAAAATAAACATGTCACTTAGTGGTTGGGCCTGTCAGGTATGCTGACCAATGGATAGGTAGAACCCTTGGCCCTGGTAGGAGGAAGGTGAGTGTGGGAAGCAGCAAGGCAGACAAGGAAACTCCAGGACCCTGTGTGTCAAGATGTCCTCATCTCACTTTTACAGCTTCCCCTACACCTGGGCCTCCTGCTTCTCTGACTCCAGCAGGAGCAGGCTCCAGCTCAAGATTTCTAGCACAGAGGCTGCCCTGATCTCAAGTTCACCCTCTCCTTTACTTGCCACCCCCAAGCATGGCATCCTCTTGCTCTAGTACCGACTTCCTCAGAAGCCTTGGTTAAAATTGGAGATGTTGCCTACACAAAACCCCAGTCAACCATCAGCACCTAGGAAAAATCAACTAGAAGTCTATATTCTAGAACAAACTCAGGTCCTGTGTAGAACCCAGGCCTTCAGACTCCCTTGAGTGGGATTAAGGACAGCAGACGACAAAGACATTTCTCAGTATCTTGGCTATCAAGTCCCATTTACACCCATGCATTCCCCAACATACTCTCTAAAGAATGCAATGTATTGGGGCACTCCCCGCACTGCTTTCCTCACCTAACCGTCTGCCCTACCTAAATCACACTATCACTTTTTATTCTCCATAAAAATATATGGTGTATATAATTTTACATAATATATTTGTTTGTTTATTTTTTATAAATACAGGAATATCTGGGCCTGGGTTTTTTTCCTGCCCAGACCCTGGCATTCCTTTCCACTATGTGTTTGATAATGCTGGGAAGGGGAACTGTATTTGGAATTAAAGGCTGCGATGAGTCCCACCCCACCCCCAAATTACACACAAACATACACCCACTATTATTACCAATATTTAAGTAAGAGTAAGACAAAACACAGTGAAAAAGAATGGCTTTCAAATGTGTGTGTGTGTGTGTGTGTAGACAGAGAGAATGCAATTACAGATGATACTCAGATAAGGAAAAACTATGAAGATAACTTTTTTCCTGCCTTCAGACTTGGCACTAAAATACCGATTCTTCCTAGGTATTCACTCTGCTGGCCTTTGGACTAGAACTATACCATCAGCTCTCCTGGGTCTCTAGCTTGCTGAATCACCTTACAGATCTTGGGATTTGCCAGCCTCTGTAATCATTTGAGCCCATTCCTTGATACCTTATAATAAATCTCTTGATAGATAGATAGACAGATAGATATAGAGATATACAGATAGAGATAATGAAGATACACAAACTAAAATGTTGGAAAAGAATTTCTTATTGTACTGATGCCATTACACACACACACACACACACACACACACACACACACACACTCCATTTCTCTGCAGTACCCTGAGTAATACACTGCTACATAAGAGGGCTGGAGATAGCATTTACATCCTAACATGAGGAACAGGAAATCAACTCATGTTTTATATGTTATCCAGCAATGAAAACAACATGAAAAGAATAGTTACCTTCCAGAATGACATGATGACTTTGACAACACCTGCAGATTTTTATAAATGCTTTCCTAAAAAAATTATTATTTTGGGGCAGCCAAAAGTTAAGTCACTCTTGTTAATATTATAATTGTATTTAAAATTTTCTCCTCACCAATGACTTACTTTATGTGCATCTGATCATGAAAGTGCACTTTAATAGAGCTATATAGTGTTAAAGAGATGGCACGTTTACCATTGTGCAGTAACATAAAATCAGTGACTGCTAGTCATACAGGCTTTTTCAATTTCCATCACACATGGTATGCGGCCCTTGGTTCAATGGATAATCCAATTGTAAACAGTGACTCACTGTTAACAACTCTAGGAAATAGGATTAGCAATTTCTAATTTCAAAGTAAACCTATTTCATTTTTGTCCTGCAAATAAAAACAATGTGTTCAGAGATTAAGCTTTTCAGCTTTTAGAGCTCCCCAGAAACAAAAATGCTGGAAACAAACTTTAATTGTACTAATGCCATTAATGAATGAATATAGGAAGCTATATGTTCCTAATAGCTTTTTAACAGTTTGGTACTACTACTATTACTATTACTACTGCTACTATTAGATTGAATTTCATTTAGAGGAAATTTAACATTTGAATTGAAAGAAAATTTAATTAAACCTCTGGAAACTGAAAAACTTAGGCATATCCTCTACTCAATGTAATCAGGAGAAAAATAAAAGTTCATGTATTGTTACAAAGGTGTTTCCGCAACAAAAGTTTTAGATGAGATTTTAGGAAATTGGTTTGTCTTGGAACACAGTTAAACTGAATCAATGATCTAGTAATTTCTGTGAATTATTTGCGGTACCATTCTAAAACCTACATTACCCTACTTACCTGTGAATCCTTTTAGTAGAATATTGCCTTGATTGAAAACTATACCTCCATACTGAGTTACAGACTCTTCTCAACTCCCTATTCCAAAGAACAGAGGATGGTGTCCTTTATTCTGGTTTCAGAACACAAAACTCTCACTGTGTTAGGCCAGTGGGTCTCTGTCAATAATATTCATGTCTGGCTTTTTTAAAAATGCCCATGCTTGAACCCTATATCCAGGGATTTCTCTAATTGGTCTGGGCTGGAAACTGCTAATCTGTGTTTTTTAAATTCTCCAGTTATTTATAGTATACAACCATAGTGGGAAACACTTGCCTAGATTAACCAAGGAAGGGTTACACCAAAAGGAAGCCTGAGGCTATGTAACTGGGATTTAGAACCACAGTATTTATTGTCCAAGTTTGTAGGAAGAAAACTGTACTGAATCCAAAGGGCAAATAAGATCAATCAAGAGACAGAATAAAGTTAGTGGACAGAAAAGTCAATATTGCAAACTGGAGGAGTTTTGTGGAACACTTTTTATGACTTGTGACCATTGGCAGAAAGCAGATTCAGAAGTTAACTTGAATAAGCCATTCCGGCCTGAAAAAAAACTAAGAATAAATATCTCCCTAGCTCTTTCTGTGGGAAACTTGACTACCTGTCCAGACAAAAAAATTATATCATTCTAACACTGCAAGGTACACTTTTTTTTCCCAATGAACTCATTAATCATCAACAAACTTGTTCACATCATTCTGATATGAGTACTAGCTGTCTAACATGAGATTAGAGAAGGTTTTTGTCATTTATCAGTTTATAGTAGAGAGCAGTTAAAAATCAGAGCTCCAGGTTCATGACTGACCAGGTCCACTTACCTTTAAAATCTCACTCACCTAACAAATTTGTTAAGTATTTTTAATAGAACTCATCGGACTCTGGAAGCCACTAGAGTTAATTCATTTATCAGTTTTTCATTTTGTATTTGCTGTATCTCATAGGCACTATACAAGATGCTAGGCACTCAGGAAAAGATATAACTCCTGTCCTCAAAGATCTCACATTCTCATAAGCTAAACAGAAAGTTACCAAACTATTAAAATATACTTAGGATACTGCATCATTAATGATAAGCTAGCAGATAAGAACAAGGCATGAAAAGGGCAGCACAAAAGAATTCAGTAGGTATGGTCAGGAGCGGATTGCTGAGGACCACCAAAATGCTTTTGAGAGATTATATTTATAGTGGTTCCTAAAGCAAAGAAAGGAAGCATTAAAGGACTGGGGCCAACAGAAAACTCAAAAAGCATGTATTAGTGTGTGGTCCCAAAAGGGGCACATGGAAGGAAAGACATGGGAAAGATTGAAAAAGATAAACACATGTTAGTTTGTTTATTTGTTTGTTTTTTACACTCAAGATTGTTTAAATTCTATCTTAAAGGTAATAAAGAACAATTGGAAGATTTCACACAAGAGTTTGAACAATCGGGTCTTTAAAAAAAAAAAGCTGGGGCGCCTGGGTGGCTCAGTGGGTTAAAGCCTCTGCCTTGGGCTCAGGTCATGATTTCAGGGTCCTGGGATCGAGCCCCACAACAGGCTCTCTGCTCAGCAGGGAACCTGGTTCCCCCTCTCTCCCTGCCTGCCTCTCTGCCTACTTGTGATCTCTCTCTCCCTGTCAAATAAATAAATAAAATCTTTAAAAAAAAAAAAAAGCTAAGTGAGAGACAAAAGCATTAGTTATAAAACTACTGAAATAAGAGGCATCTGGGTGGTTCAGTTGGTTAAACATCTGCCTTTTCCTCAGGTCATGATCCCAGGGTCCTGGGATCGAGCCCCGCATCAGGCTCCCTGCTTAGTGGAGAGGCTGCTTCTCACTCTCCCTCTGCCTGCCACTCTGTCTATTGCGCTCTCTCTGTTAATTTAAAAAAAAAAAAAAAAAAAAAAAACTACTGAAATAATACAGTTGATATTTATGCGAAACAAAGCTAACATAGCTAAGAAAGAGTCTTCGTACAGAGTAAACAGAATTCATTGACGAGGCATTTAGAAATTGACAGGATTTAGTGAATAATAGGAAGGAGGAGGGCTGGAATAATATAAAAAACTACTTCCAATTTTTACCTTATGAAATCAGATGAAACTGAAGTGCCATTTACTAATAAGGATAAAATGAAACAGTCGATTTAGGACAGAGAAATGATGAGTTCAGTCTTGTATAAGTTGAATTTGAGGTGACACTGGCCAGTTAACAGGAGCAAACACAGAACTACTGGATATAGGCTAAGATGCACAGGAGCAAGTTTGTGTTTGAGTCAGGCATTGTGAGTTATCAATCTATATTTCTTTGTTATAGCCATGGCTCCTCTCAGAAACCTGATTTCCAAGCTCTTCCTTCCTGAGGAGACCAGAGAAGCAGGTGATGGCAATCATGAGGTAACAGAAAATACAGCAGAATCTGCACCTTTGTCACCTAGCATATTTTTTGAGAAGTAATGGGCTTCAGATGAAACTATGGGAAACACAGAAATGGGGAGTGTGGTGGAGATACATCTCCAAAAAGTATGCTAATATAGACAGTTCAAAAAGAAGAAAGAAAATAAAGAGGCCAAGAGAGGAAAGCATTTTAAAGGGAAGAAATTGAAAAAGTCAACTCTACTATCAAATAACACTCAGAAATTAATGATGTAAGAACCCTAAATTACTCCATTCAATTTTACAATTAGAAGTTTTTGGAAATATTGACAAGAGTAGTTCCAGTAATTTATTTCCAGGGATAGGATTCTAATCACAGTGAGCTATGTATAAGTGGCATGAGTAAGAGGTGAGGGGCATTCTTTCAACAAATTTGGTTGTTAATGGACAGAATTATATGGTGAGAAGGTTAGAAAAATATACAAGATTGAAGTGATTTCTGGGCTTATTAATTGTTTTAGGTTGCAGAGATGGAAATTTATTGAAAGGAGTAGTTACAGGAATCTTGCAGTTATAAGATTCAGCCATGATATATGATTGATTGATGTCCCTGAGGAAATGGGGATGATGGTACCCATAGCAAAGTAAAGGGTATTTTTTTTTTTAACAGAAAGAATGACTGCTTCCTCTGAGAAGACAGGAAAAGGGCTAGAGTGGATACAGATATGTTGAAAAACTAGAGAAGTCCTCCTAGTCTGGTCTATTTTCTCTATGAATTCCAAGGCAGAGTCAACTTCTGTGAGTCAAAGGACAGGAGTTGGCTAGGGAATTTGGGAAGAGTTATGGGAGCCTAGAATAATAATGCATAGAAGAGAGACTGATGAAAAGCTTAAAGGATTTCCAGGAAGATTTAAGTACCCAACTGAAGCTAGAAACCATAAATCTGTTCTGTCTCATCTTTCCATAGTTACGTGATTTCCTCGAGCAGTGCTTGGTTGCCTGAACACAGTTAAACAGATAATCCAGGTTGACAGCAAGGCTTCAACTTGCAGGTATTGAGAAAGATAGGGAAACAAAGCTGTTGAGGTTATGGGAGAAAGGAAGATGAAAATGAAGTTCATGGTTTCAAGATGAAATGCAGAGAAAATGAGACTAAGGTAGAGAAATAGAAAATTGAAAAATCTGGGGCACCTGGGTGGCTCAGTGGGTTAAGGCCTCTGCCTTCGGCTCAGGTCATGATCTCAGTGTCCTGGGATGGAGCCCCGCATCGGGCTCTCTGCTCAGTGGGGAACCTGCTTGTCCCTCTCTCTGCCTGCCTCTCTGCCTACTTGTTATCTCTCTCTGACAAATAAATAAATAAAATCTTTAAAAAAAAAAAAGAAAATTGAAAAATCAAGGATCTAAAAGTTACCTTGAAGTTAACATATGGGTAGAGGGGGAAAAAATGGAGCTGAAGGTTAGAAAGGCTTATTCAGTAAGTAGACTGCTATAGCTTACTATTGCATAATACAGCTACTATTTTATTTTGTACCATTACCTTCCACAACCATCCCTGGTACTCAATAAATGTCAAATTAAACTTACTCTGAGATATATGGAAAAGAATTTTTTTTTACATTGAGAGATAAACCACTTAGTACTGTACATTGTAAAAAACTTTCCTCACACCAAGCATAAAGGTCTTATATTCAAGCTAGTAAACCACTTGAAAGCAAAAGCAAGCACTAAGCCTCCAATTTCATCCTAAAACTCAGAGGATCTGATTCAAATACCATGTTTTGGCCAGTAAGATTTAATTTTAAAACTAGATGAGTCATCTTGTTCATGAGATGTTTTAAGCAAAGATTGCAGTGCATGAAGAGACACCATATCTAAGCCTAAAACTAATACGGAGGAAACACAGCAATTATACACAATCTTTGTTGATGCCTTTTTTCCACAGAAAAGTAAATTAGTTACCAGAATTTGACTTCACTCAGCTGAAGAAATGGATCCTAGGGATGCATATGCTGACAATCACTTGTAACAATATCTACTTTTCTCATTTTAGGGGAAAAAAGTCCTTAGAGATCACTTCATCCAAGCACTTCATTATGCAGCATGAAGAGCAAGTCCTGAAAAAGGTTAAGTGATGTATCCAAGGTCATAAAGAAAGTAAGCAGTTGCAATGTAAGCAGGATTAAATTCTTCTGTGAAATTAGCTGGAATATTAAAGAAGCTCTCTGGCTTATTTATATAAGTATGTATATCGGGGAAATTGAGTAAAATGGCCATGATTTCAATAGAAGCAATTGCTTTCCATCTACCCTTTACAAGAACACTGTGGGCTAAACTCCTGCGTATGCAGTCTCCTTTTCTGTTGCAAATAAGCAAAATAAAGTTTCAAATAGGTGATCACACACATACAGAGAGAGAGAGAGAGAGAGGGAGGGCAGGAGGGAAACAGAGAAAAATAACAGAGAAAAGAAGATCTATGAAAACATAATTTATGAACGAAGTTTCTCTCCCTGGATAATTAGTAATGGGCTTCATTTACTCACTTTTTTTTTGTAATCTCTGATGTGCTTGACTAATATGGTAATTAGCTATATTTTCCATTTTGGATTAAACATATTGTATATCATGTGTAGTGTAGTTCTGGTCTCAAGAGGGAAATGGATAATCAGGAGAATATTTTTCAATGTCTCCTCTCTGTAAAGATTTACTGAGTTGTCTCTAATGTACACTGACAGCTTCTGCATTAAAATTAGAGGAAAGTAGACATCGATATTGTCAAGCTTAAAAAAAAATCCGCTCCCCTTTCATTTTTATTCTACTAAAATAAATCAAGTCCATATCTTTTAATATTTTATTAGAATTGTTCATTTCTGAAGGTCAAGAGCAAAAGGACTTTTCAAAGATTAAAAAAGATTCAAAAAAGGTGGCAGTTCATTGATAGTCTCCAGACACCAACAAAAGTCTTCACTAGAAGCCTAACAGCTATACTAATTTCCTTGTTCAAAGTTACTGGTGTTACCTAACTATGTAACTTAACTTCATTGTGAGCTATATTAATTTGTTTGCGAACATGGCTAACAGACACATGAAAAAATGTTCATCATCTTTAGCCATGAGGGAGACTCAAATCAAAACCACATTGAGATACCTCCTTACACCAGTTAGAATGGCCAAAATCAACAAATGTTGGAGAGGGTGCGGAGAAAGGGGCACCCTCTTACACTGTTGGTGGGATTGCAAGGTGGTGCAGCCACTTTGGAAAACAGTGTGGAGATTCCTCAAGAAATTAAAAATAGAGCTACCCTATGACCCTGTAATTGCACTACTTACCCCAAAGATGCAGATGCAGTCCAAAGAAGGGCCACATGTACCCCAATGTTCAGAGCAACAATGGCCACAATCGTCAAACTGTGGAAAGAACCAAAATGCCCTTCAACATATGAATGGATAAAGAAGATATGGTCCATATATACAAAGGAATATTATGCCTCCATCAGAAAGGACGAATATCCAATTTTTGTATCAACATGGACGGGACTGGAAGAGATTATGCGGAGTGAAATAAGTCAAACTGAGAGAGTCAATTATCTTATGGTCTCACGTGTGGAGCATAAGGAAAAACATGGAGGGCATTGTGAGAAGGAAGGGGAGGGTGAATGGGAGGAAATCAGAGGGGGCGATGAACCATGAGAGACTGTGGACTCTGAGCAACAAACTGAGGGTTTTGGAGGGGAGGGAGTGGGGGGTTGGGTGAGCCTGGTGGTGGGTATTGAGGAGGGCACGTATTGCATGGATGTGGTGCAATTAATCTTGTAACACTGAAAAAATAAAATAAATAATTTGGGGAAAAAAATTTGTTTGCAAACAAAAGAAACCCATTCTAAATAAACTTGAATAAAAAGAAACTTATTAGAAGAGTATCAGGCCATTATCAAGTGGATGGAGTTGTGGAGAACAAGGATTAGAATCAGAGCAAAAACCCAAACTACAACCGTTTTTCCATAAGAAAAAAAAAATGCTGGAATGAATGAATTCTAGCTATTTCTTCCACCCTTTTTCATTCTACTCAAGATTTAAAATCCTAGAAGAGGGAGTCTATTTGGCTAAACTTGGGTTCCACATGTACCCCTTGAGTGTATATGAGTATTGAGATGTGGGGGAACTTCTAGTTGAATTCAATAAGCCAAAAGAAAAAAAAAAAGTACAATATGGTTAACTATCCAGACTACATACCATGGGTAAGAGGTAATTTTTCAAGAGAAAATCAGGGTGTTGCTAAGAAAAGGGAATTCATGCTGGGTAGTCAAAATTTTAAAAACTTATCCATTTCAAGTCAAAAATCTTAGCATTGATTTTGAAGGAAATAATAATAATAATAATAATAATAATAATGGCTACCCTTTAATGAAAATATGCCTGTTAACATATATGAAAATGTATACATTATTCAAAGTTTCCCAAATCAAGATAGCAGAGGATACACTGGAAATGTGGGACAAGTGCCCTCCTCAAGTGATAGTGTTTATAAATATCTTTTGCTTACCAGCAGCACTCTAAGTGCCTGAGGTGACCAACAATTTATTATTTCTTTCTAGAGCTACAGATCAGGCTTCACATTTATAAGTCACCGTATATCTAACAGATATAGCAGTTAGTCCAGCCCAAAGGAAAAGAAGTGGAATCACCTCAGAAATGATTTAATCCATGCTTCAAACTAGCATATCTATCCTGAAAATCATTCCTGACTGCATGAACACCTGAGCGAAATTTGCATTTGGTAGTTCTGATCTGACAACCACAAACATTAAACCTTAATAACATGTAATGTTATGGAAGTTTCACATAACTGCAATTCATAAGCACTATCTGTTTTGAGCAAAAATAATTTACCAAAAGTACATTCAAATGGTTTCAATTTAATGTGATGACTAATAAAATAATGCTGAACACTGAGCAGAACTCTAAATTCCACCTCAGTGATTCTGACTTTTCTATTTCCTGAATTAATAATTATTGTAATACACATACATTTTACATAATATGACCATTTGTGTATTGTGTGTTGTGTGTTGCTCAAGAAATACATTGTAAATAGTGAAAATTAATGAGGGAGTTGGAATAATTCCAGAAGTTTTTAAATAGTTGTATGAACCAAAAGGATATTTTAGGACATTTTCTAAAGGTTGTGTTACATAGAGTTATGAGACATATGTCTTAGCAGGTGATTGAGAAACATTTTAGTCTAAATTCTTTATTTCATGAGATTACTGATGCTCTAATAGCACATATTACATAATTAAAATCAAAGACAATTCAATAGAGAACATAGGACTGAGTATGGACACTATCTAACATGCTCCTGAATATAAGCAATATATGGTTAAAAAAAAAAGGTAAGAAAGCTAATACACTGCCTACCTTTGACATTTACCTTTGTGTCCAGAAAAAAATGTTGTCATCTTAAACATTAACTCTTGCTCTTTTTTCCAGAGTCACTAATTCTCAAATTTCTAATGGAAAATGTACCGCTGTGTATTGGTTGTCAAATAATTCTATTGACAGTCCTCTTTTGCCTTCCTCAGTATTAACATAAGTGTTCATGGAGAGCAAACAAAAATCTCAGAACTGGATTATATCAGAAATTTCCCAAAGAGATATGGCAATAAATTCTCACAAATTAGAACGGCAGGGAGGAAGAGAGGTTTTCATAAAGTATTACCTTAAAAATAGATATATGTATGTAAAGCATATCATATGTTTGCCTATTTTGTTAATAAAACATGCACACACACGGAATCAGACTGCAAGAATTAGCTAAACCTGTACAGATAAACTAAACTGTTGTTTCCTAAGTGCGGTAAGATTATTTTGATAGGGGGACATTAATTTTTTAAAAGGTATATTATTTATGCATCAACAAAAGAATAACTAGAACATCAAATGCCTTATTTCATTGATATTTGCATTAAGAAGAAGCTAAAGGTCTGTTGTTTGGTTAGGGTTTGGTTTGATTCTTCTGTTTGTTTTGGTTGTTTTATTTTTGTTTTTGTTTCTACCCAAAGGCTATTTTAGAATGTTAACAGTTTGGGGATATAGGTAAAGGTAAATGTGTATTCACTACACAACTCTTAGAATTTTTCTATGTACTAGAAAACTGTTATAATATTAGTTATCTCATGCCTCTATACACTTTGCATACATTGACCTTCCCTATCTGCTCTATGGATCTAACTCCAATCATCTTTAAACTAATATCATTTCCTCAGTCAGGTGACCTGCCCATGCATAGCTAGGCACCCTCGCATTAGTAAGCACACTCTATGCCGTACCCAGACAATAATATTTGCTGTATTCTTTAATATCTATTTGTTGTCAAGGCCATCTCTTCCAATTCCAAGGGACATACATGTCTGTATTCCAAGGGACATACAGACATGTGGTAAAATCACATGGAGAAAAATTTTAAGGTACTGATATAATTCTCCACTCAGACTTGGTGAGGAATAAGAATCCACATTTTTTAAAAGTCTTCCATTGACTCTAATGTCCGTCCATTGTTAAGAACAACTGCACTAACCTGAAAACTTCAGTGTTAAAGAACTTTTTTACTTATTTACTTATAACTTGTTGATTGAAACACAGCACGTGGCAGGCACACAGCAATGTTTAGGGAAGCATATAAGACAGGATTTGAGGGGCGCCTGGGTGGCTCAGTTGGTTGGGCAGCTGCCTTCGGCCCAGGTCATGATCCTGGAGTCCCGGGATCGAGTCCCACATCAGGCTCCTAGCTCCACGGGGAGTCTGCTTCTCTCTCTGACCTTCGCTCCTCTCATCCTCTCACCTTCTCTCTCTCAAATAAATAAATAAAAAATCTTTAAAAAAAAAAAAAAAAAAAGACAGGATTTGATTTGCTATTTAGCAAATCAATAATAATCACGCAGACAGCAATATATGGAGAAGTACAGATTAAGCTGGAAGCAGGCCTGTACAGATCTTATCTTTAAACGAGGTTAGCCTGAAAAGACAAGAATAGTAGGATCATCAGCTCCAGAAGCACAAACTGCTTCATGTATTCAGGCATAAACCTGTAATATTAAAGAAAAAATACTTCCTGCTGCGGGGATCCTGGTTAACTGATCTCTGTAAGAGCAAAAGTTTCTAATGCTCCAAAATAACTGCAAACTTTCTGTTAACAAAGAACTCAGTTGCATTAAAATATTTTCATGTGGTTGTGAGAATATTTTCATGCAACTTTATTACAGGTCATCTTTTTTCTTAATGGGGTCCTATGTCTCTTTCCTTGGCAAAACTGTATAATTCTGTCTTTAAAATAGTTTCCTCAAACTGAGCATTCTGAAAACTATAAAGAGATGTCTTATTACACATAATTTAGATAAATATATCAGTCATGTAGGAAGCATTTGGTTTACTGAGGAATGAGTCACTATCTGAATTAAATGTAAGAAAAGTGTTCTTGCATCAAAGAAAGGCCATTCCTGAGATGAAGCGTGGGGGAGGGCCTCAACATCACTGCCTCCTGCAGAACTTTTCCCTCCCTTCCAACCCCCATTATTTACACATAAAACTATTCTTTCTCTTCTAATATGCCCTTCCTTTTGAGGGTAAGAAGTTGTGAGATTTTATCACGTAATGGAAACTTAAGAGTTCAGAGTTAATTTCAAAAATTAATACTAATAACACTATTAATTCATTAGTGATAAATTAGTGTTGTAAAGGCATGGACATTGTTGTAATCATTTCTATATCCTCAATTTCTTGAACAAGATCTGGAAGACAACAGGCACATGACAAATATTTGTTAAATAAATCAATGAATTAGTGATATTAGATCTATTATTCCATACAGTAAATGGAGTGAGGCAAAGCAAATGTTAAGTTAGTGTTCCTGTGCTGTAAAATACATTTCTTTTTACACTCAAAAGCTAGACTTAAGAGAATCCAGAGTAGCATATTTCAAGCTCAAAAAGTTGCAGTCAACTACAATGTGAAGATTTGAGACTATCAGCTGACATTCTTCCTACCTTTCTAAAGCATGGATTGAAGTGCCCTTGAAAGTCATCCAGAGCAGATTGAAAGAGGTAGATGGATGTGAAGTTTCTATCCAGTCAACCATAATAAGGAAAATCACAAGACCATCCAGAAAAAGAAAGAGTACATTTTAGCAGGTAGAAGAAAATGCATTCTCTTCTACTATTGATAAGTTCATAAAATTTGGGATTCAGTTCCCTATCACCAAAGATCCAGAAACCTGAAAATTTATTTCCCAAATTATTCATAACTTTAAAAAAAAAAACCTCATGATGGATATCATAGAACCTCTAATCTGGTGCTTTTAAAATTTTCGCTGCATACAAGATCATTAACAGAGAAATATACCGTGACTAGCATGTCATACAGAGGTCTCGACGCCTTTAATGTTGCTATTAATAGCTAGGGAAATTCAGAGCCTCTTACTTATTCTCTCATTGTTTGCACCTGATGTCAACTTAGACAGAATGATTTGTTTAAAATATGTAATTCAGAAGGCATCTCAAGAAATAATGTGGAATGTATAAAACAGGCCTGCCTAATTTCAAGTGAAATACAGAGAGAAATGCATATTAATGTAAAATGACTATAAATCAAAAGCTATTTCATTTTCTAGGGTAGTATAAAAGCCAAACCTGTTTGAAACCATAATTCAGCTGTCATAATCTCTTAGATATACCACTGACCTTCCCTGGAAGTTTCTGTCACATAGAAGTGAATGGATCAGGAGGAGCAACATTAAATCACATGGCATTACTGAGAGCCAGGTACCCGAAAGTAATTTAGCTCACTTGAGCAAGTCCTTTAACCACAAGTCACACTTTCCTAGATAGAGATTCCTTGCGCTGTACATGCACATGCACTGACATAAAACACATTCACCGTGTAGACTATACAAAGAGATTCATTGTGCATTCCATGCCTGTGCTCACAGATTTTTTTCAATCAATATTGAACTCCAGTGCTCCAGTGTTTTCAAGAAACAGCTGAAAGATTTTGTGCTGTAATTCCTGAAGCCACTTGTCTGATTAACTTAAGAATGTATATTTTCTCTGGGTATTTTACATTTATTATTAATAAATAGCCAGTATCTAACATGATTATTTGGCGACCTACCTCTCCAAAATGAATCATTCTATTAAAACTATGACTTTAAATTTTAAGCCTGAGGTAGGAAACAGGCTTGAATCTAAAATCATGTTATTCACCAATGCCATGGATCGGTGTTAGGGATAAAAAAAAATTGGAAGAAGGGTTAAAGAACAATCTGCCTCTGGAACTTATAGGGACTTTAAAACTGGAAGGAAAGAGATGATTTTTACTTGACCCCATGTGCAATTTTTTACTGGATTTTCAATGAAGAGCTGGTGTTGTTTCTATGGACAATAATATTTTATCATTACCTCCTCCCCCAAAGACAGAAGATTAAATTGTTACATTAAAAGCTTTTTAACTATGTCAGAATTTTTATGATTGTGGATAAAGGAGGGTAAATGTGAAATATAGAGACCTCTGCTTAGAGCTTCAAACAATTATCTAGAAACTGCACTATAAATGAGTAGACCCATATTTCAACCTCAAACCACTCCCTTAATGAGTATCTGCTGATCTCCAAGATTTTTTTTTCCAAAATAAGGAGAAAACTATTCATTGTACAGTTGAGGAATAACTGATTCCCAAAGGGCTTATTCTATCCACAAGGAAAAACACACTTTAAGAATCATTTCTATTATCAAATACAAAGCCTAAGAATATAAAGTCTTTGGTTCCATTTAAAACTCTACTAATAAATTTCTAAATAAAGTATTCTGTACCTCAAACTTTTACCTATGTTAAGACTTTCAAGTTAGGGAATTAAAAGCTAAAAACAAACATCCTGCATACAGCAAATACTGAGCTCCTATCAAAAAAAAATCTTGTATTAAAGCAAGATTTCAAATTACTTGTATAATTAACAAAGGAATGATCAATAAATATTTGTTTAATCCCATTTATGTGCATGAAGTGCTATGACATATGATGAACAGTATTTTAAAAAATAACACACGGTCCCTGACTTCACAAATGTTACAACTTATATGGCAAAGCTAAGTTTTCAATGTTTTCATTCATGTTTCCAGAGTCATTTATAGATTGATTGCAAACAATTTTATAACAACCAATAGCCATCCCTCACACCGGATGAACAGAAGCCTACTACAAGAGGCTAGGTGACTTTTAAAGAATCTCAACATAACTTGGCATAATTTCCTAAAAAAGATAATACTAGGCAAATAGTTCACTTTTTCACATCCCCAACCCTCAAGCTCTTAAGCTCTTACATAGAAACACTATCAATTAATCTATAATTCCTTATAGAATCTATAAGGAAACTATTACTCTAATTATCACATAAAACCTGGAAATATTTCTTCTTAGTACTAAAGTCAGTCAATTTATCTCTCTCATCATCAATCTGTCTTGAGGCTCCTAAGACCCCTGTGGTATACCTTGCTGCCTGGGGTAAAAATAACATACTAGTGATGCCTGGCTCCCACCAGTTCCTCAGCCGCATAGCATTTCCAGCCACATTTTTTTTCTCGTTTATTTTTATTTTTTTATTTTTTAAATTTATTTTTTTATTAACATATAACGTATTATTTGCCCCAGGGTACATGTCTGTGAATCGTCAGGTTTACACATTTCACAGCACTTACCATTTCATAGCACATACCCTCCCCCATGTCCATAACCCAGCCACCCTATCCCTACCCCACCACCTCCCAGCCACCCTTAGTTCAGCCACTTTTATGAGTACCAACACTTTCCCATCTGAGGACTCCTCCCACATTTACTCTAAAAAATAAAGCAAAAAAAAAAAAAATTAAGTTACCTCCAAAATAACTACTACAGAGAGCCACCACTAACCTCTGCCTTCTAGAACTGATTCATGAAATTTGGTTCTGTTTCTGACTAGTGGGAAGAATTCTGAGTTCCCTGTTATTATCAACTGTGGCACATTGGAGGCTAACTCCATCTAAAGAAGGAAAAGGAAAAGAAAAAACAAATATCTATCTGATATCTTAAACTTTTTCTGCTGAGAAAAATCTGCTTAGATTTGCTTAGAGCTTAGAGCTTCTGTTTCTGACTAGTGGGAAGAATTCTGAGTTCCCTGTTATTATCAACTGTGGCACATTGGAGGCAAACTCCATCTAAAGAGGGAAAAGGAAAAGAAAAAACAAATATCTATCTGATATCTTAAACTTTTTCTGCTGAGAAAAATCACTTAGGTGCGGGTGATTTAAAAAATGTATAAAGGAATAATTAGAAGAAAGAAAATAGGAGGTGCTAGGAAAATATTTATATGAATATAACATTTTTCAAGAACATTTAAATAAGACTGGAAAGAGTGCAAGATAAGTAGCCTTTGCTTCTGGCAATTTCTTAGTTATCAATCACAAAATCTTATAAGGTCCCCATGTATCCAAGTAACCTAAGCCATGAGATAGAACATGACATGTAAGTTATAATATGAAATATAAGAATTGATACATCTCAATGAAGGGATTATATTCCTAGTGAAGAAAATATTGAGAAAGTGAAGTGTGGGAAAAGTGCCTTCAAAAAGGAGTCTTCCACAGTCTTGATGAAGAAACAAAATTTCTATCAGGAACAAAAGTAGCTGTGAATTAGAATAGCCACTGAGAGGATATTTTCTTTAACCAAGAGCTGAATCACAGGATAGACATCTCATTCACTCTCATTATTTAAAAGGCTATCTATAGTTTGAGACCCTTACAAAGTTCTATTTCTACATCAATTCACCATCTGAGCTTCATACAATATCTCTCACATCTCCTGGATATCCCCAAAAGAATGTCAAAAGGCAACTCACAGACAGAAGGTCTAAATAGTGAACATTATTTATCTTACTATTGGCCCATTCTTACTCATTTAGGCAGTCAATCAGTCACACAACCATTTATCCAACATTTATTCAGTAGACACCATGTGGTTGGCATTGTTTTAGAAGTTAGGGATACAGGGTTGCCTGGGTGGCTCAGTGGGTTAAAGCCTCTGCCTTCGGCTCAGGTCATGATCTCAGGGTCCTGGGATTGAGCCCCACATCAGGCTCTCTGCTTAGCAGGAAGACTGCTTCCCTCTCTCTCTGCCTGCCTCTCTGCCTACTTGGGATCTTTCTCTGTCAAAGAAATAAATAAAATCTTTTGAAAAAAAAAAAAAAAGTTAGGGATACAATAGAGAACTAAACTTTCACAAATGTCTTTCCATAAGGAGATTACATTGCAATGGCAACGTACAAACTCAGAAAAAATAAAATATAACACATATTAATAAGTTCTAAAAATAAATAGAGCAGGAAATGAGGAGGGACTTGAGATGGGGGGCTGCTTCATAGAATGTGATCTTCCTCTAATGTTTTTTGTCTCAGAGAATGTGACCAAATACACTCAACTGCCAATCCAAAGACAAACGCTGATATGTGATGTTGCAATTATTCTATATCCATACTAACCCTCCAATTCATTCAATTATTTCCTTCCCACTGCTATAACATGAGGTCAGCCTGACATTATCTCTTATCAAAATAATTACAACAGATCTCTAAAAGGTCTCCCTAACTCCAGTTTTGCACTGCTTGAATCCATTTTTCAAACTATAGCCAGAGAGATGTTACCAAAGTAAAATCTTTAGGGCTGCTCAGTTTCCTCATGGATAAAATCCAAATGAGTTTTTCCTCTCTTATTCCTTCTCCATTCCCCCCACTCTCCATTTCAGACTGTACTCTCAAGCCATAGACTGAATTACTGACAATCCCTTGACTCCTTCATAATTATTTTTTTTCTTTTTCTACACATTGTTTCCTTTCTCTGCAATATTTCTCATTCTCTTCCTTCCTTGGACTCTCCTTCCCTCTTTTATTTTCAACTGGATAGTTTCGACTAACTTCTCAGTTTAAACATCACCTTTTTCAGGAAGTCATCACTGAGAGCCCCTGTAACTGATCCCTAGGGCTTCCCATAGTACATGGTGCATATGCATACCAGAAACCTTACATGATTATGTTGAAAACCTGTCACTAATGTAGTAGAATGACACTGTGATGTTAACTGGTATTTTCTTCAGCCTCTTTTCTATTCCAATGGGTAGTTGGTGCTGAAAATGTTGCTGTATTGAGAGAGGCATTAAAAAAAAATAGTCCATGAATCCTTCTGCTTCCAAAGGATGGAGAGGACTTTTAGGTGTAAGCAAAATGACAGGGTTTCTAAACATACAGAAAAGCCAATTTCCTTGCTATTAGGAAGAAACTGTGAGAACAGAAGTCTGTGGGTCCAAGAACAAAGGGAATCTGGGCTTAATTCCCAGAGTAGAGTCCAGGGGGGAGTATGACTGTGTGGTACATAACTGTAGAGAGATACATAGGCAGTTTTCAAAGATGTCTCAACCTCCAAAGTAACATGTGAGAAGGAGAATGCCATTGTACCTGAATCAGCTCTGTGAACCAGGATGGTGGGTGGTACATTGATATTCTGGAGCACTAGGGACTGAGAACTACATACCTTGCCAGCACATAAGAGCTTATGTTTTCAGCATAATTAAGATGGTGAGATCCTGGGAGCACCTGGGTGGCTCAGTGGGTTAAAGCCTCTGCCTTCAGCCCGGGTCATGATCTCAGGGTCCTGGGATCGAGCCCCACATCGGGCTCTCTGCTCAGCAGGGAGCCTGCTTCCCCCCCTCTCTCTGTCTGCCTCTCTCCCTACTTGTGATCTCTCTCCCTCTGTCAAATAAATAAATAGAATCTTTATAAAAAAAAAAAAAAAAAAAGATGGTGAGATCCTCATAAAAACCAACGATAAGTATAGAAGACATGTCTGGCTCCCTACTCAATATCTATCTGCTCTTCTACCTTATTGAGAACCACCAATTTTCTACAGGGTGTCAATTTACCTAACAAAAAAAACCCTGTGATTTCCAGCCTTCCTCATAGCTAAGAGTGGTCAATAAGATATAACCTAAGGCCTTGTAGGGACATCCTAGGAAGCACTGGAAAATGTGCCAACTCACTTGGTATTCAGACTTTGCCCTTTTTTTTTCTCAAGTTCCTGCTTATAAGTTAAATGGTGACATTGAAGACTGTCTTTGTTACTGTATTATCCCCAAGAAAGTGCATATTACATAGTAATCATTTAATAACCATCATTCAGTGAGCTACTATATAGGAAAATGTTACTTTCTGTAAATGCAAATGATTATTACATTTGAGCTCTAGAAGTCCCAAAGCACCCAAAAAAAAAAAAAAAGGACAGTATTTTGGTCACATATTCCTAAAGAGAAGGAACTACGTATTATTTATATTAGTTATTATATACCTATATTAGGTATATTACATACACAGAGACTGATGTCATTTTTAATTACCTCTAAAGCATCAAAAAATAATCAATGATAATTTTGAAAAAATATTCTGAATCCCCCTTTATTCTAATAGTATGAGGGCTTTCCCTTAGCTCTCAATGTAATGAGCCCCTAAAATTATCTGTCGATTCTGGTACAAGCCAAGATAGGCTAACGAGTACTAACCAGCCTGTAAGTTTCAGAGATTTATCACTAACAAAAAATTTTTCCTCGCTCATGCCAGGTCTATTGCCAATCCAGGTGGTCCTCCAGAGCCGCTCTTCTCCTAAGGTTGGCTCAGTATTCCAGGCTGCTTTAATCTTTGGCTTATTTATATCAATACATGCTGCCATGGTCACATAGCAGGAAAAGAGAGTTCTTAAAAATCTCATATTGGTCATCAAATGTTTTGACAGACAGTGACACATAGGTATCACTGCTACCCACAATGCATTCTAGAACTAGTCACATAGGTCTGCTTATTTGTAGAGAGGTGAGAAAGTATTCTTCTCCCATGTTTCCAAAAGAGGAAGAGAAATGGACATTGGTGATCACATGTAATCTTAAGCACCCACAGGCAGTTTTTAGAAGAAATATTCTCATATCCCTAAAGACAGCTTCTGAAATTTTCTGGATTTAGGGTTTCTTTATACTCAAAAAAATCATTGAGGATGCTAAGGACTTTTGTTGATGTTTATTTTATCTACAAATATTTATTATATTTGAAATTAAAGCTTGGGAATTTATGAATTTATTTTAGGAAGTTAGTAATATACCCATTATACAATAACATAAATATTTTTTTAGTAAAAATAACTAGATTTCCAAATGAAAGAAAAAATAGAGAAGGGGTATTCTATTATATTTTTTGGAAACCTCTTTAGTACCTTTACTAAATAGAAGACAGCTATATTCACAAATCCGCATTCCATCTGTTATGATATCACACTTTATGTAGCCTCTGGAAAAATTTTATTGTGTATACACAAGAGAATAAAACTGGAAAAGGCAAATAACATCTTAGTATTACTATAAAAATAGTTTTGACCTCACAGAACCCTGAAAGGGTCTCCGAATACCCCTAGACACTTTAAGAAACACTGCCTTAAGATGGTTAATGTAATCGTTCAATGGCACTGCAGAATGTACAAAGGTAAAACCCTCGCTGCCTATAATGTCTTCTATTTTGCTTTACTTTTGCTCTGAAAACTTTTATTAGGTCAACTCATGTGCTCTGATTGAAAAGTATTCAATTCCTCAATCAGAGGATAAACTTGCCTGCTGGTTTTTCCAGAAATGATCTGTGAAGAATGTCTCCATTATCTTAAGTAATAGTATTGTTTTCTTCTTCTGGTATGCCTTTTCAGCATTCTCAGGGAATCCATCTGTCATTTTCTGATCAGCAGCTGAAGAGGCACATTTGCTTTCACGTCCTCTTAAATCCACTTGCGCTATCCATCAGGACCCTAAATCTCATAGCATGAGGGTCGTTATCCTTAGCATACTCTTTCTTCCTACCTGTGGGCCATACTATCTTACCCTTTCTTGAATAACACTTTGGTTTAAATCCCTTTATCAATAGGACTCATGAATTCTCTGAAATGGTATGAAGATACTCCTTTCCATTTTCTAATTAAAATATTCAAATCAACAAAAAGTCATTGAATAGCTACCATATACAAAAGACTCCTAGTACATATACAAGATTTTACATTTATTCAAATAAAGTTAAACTACAGATTCTTCACAATGATTTAAAAGTTATCAAAACAAACAATATATTGGAGTAGAAAATAAGATATAAAAAGTCAGAGGACAAAAATAAAATGTTTTGAGTTCCTTTCCTTCTTTTCAACCTGTTTTCCAATCTGTAAAACAGGACTAACAGAGAGGTCTCAGAAGTCTGGGAATTCTTTTCTCTATGAGTCAGGCCAGGAAGTATAGACCCCTCCTTACACCTCCCTGGCCTCCAGCAAGCTACATAGTTGTGGGTGTCTCGGGACCAATTACCTTGGTGATAGTGGGGCAAAGTGAGACCCCTCCTCAGACCCAGGACTCTGACCAAGAACTTCAGGGTCACTTCTCTTGCCCCCCTGCCCCTGCAGAACATTCTTGGTACTGCAGGGACAGAACTAGGGCTGCACACAGAAAACCACCAATAGTGGAGATCTCCTCAGGTATGGGGAGGGAGTCTGGAGAAGGCATTCTACCAATGTGAGTGAGACTCAGAGGCTGGAGGTACAGGGCCATTTCCTTCCATTTCTCTGCAGGTGGTTGTCATCAGTCATTTTGCCCATGCTCTGAGATCCCCTGGCCCCTTTGTCTTTGTACCCAGCATCATCATTGTCTTTGGGGGCTAGCCCTGATGTCATGCATGATGTCTCCTGGGAGTTGGTGGCAAGCCTGTATCTTGAGACACTTAGTTGCACCATGGGAGATGTTCTTGGCATGGACCGTAAGCTCTCTTGAAGCAACTAATACAAGAGGTGAGGAAGTTACCCTGCAAATGCCTATGGTACTAGGAAGACTTCTAAGCAACTGATGTCCTCCAAGTTGAGGGGCCTCACTGTTCAGCAACTTCCCTTCCCACAGTACGATCTCCTTCTCTAGGGATCTGAATTTAAATCCCCACTCTGTCATTCCTACCCTTGTGGTCTTGCACAAATCTCTTAACTCCCTGAGACAGAGAGCAAATATAATACTAAGCACACGGTAAGTGCTCAATACGTGTTCGCTTACTATTGCTATTATTAGTATTATTATTACTATTTTTATATTTCAATTTATTAATTGTGTAACCTTCATCAAATAAATGTTCTAAGACCAGTTTTCCTCAAAATGGAGATAATTGCACCCATTCTCCCAGTAGGGATAAGAGAATTAAATAGCAAGACAACACATAAAGGTTAGCTTCTTTTTCTTTTCATCTCTATTTTGTGGCCATGTGACTTCCACAGGTTACCTCACTTCTGAGACTTCAGTTTCCTCATCTGCAAAATGGGGATAAATAGTATGTACTTTCTTAGAACTGTGAGCATTCAGTGAGATAATGGTGACATATAGTAACTATCAAGCGTGTTATCTTAGTATTATTATTCCTGTTGCTATTTTTTGCCCTCCTTCACAGCTCTGTGACCTTGAACAAGTTCCTAAGACTCTCTGAGCCTCAGCTTCCTCAAGGGATAAGATGAGGAAAATCAACCCCTCTTCTAGTTTTGCTACAAAGAAGAAACAGCTACATCAGTGATCTGTTCTTACCAGCTGTTTCCTGGCTCTGTGACTGGAGGCAAGTCCCTTCCCCTCTCTGTACCTCAGTATCCTCATCTACCCTGTGAATTCAGCAATCTCCATCTTATCCAAAGCTGTAGAACAAGGAGAAAACACTCTCAGCCTGGTGCCTGACTAGGAATGGCATGGATGATGTTGGAGTTGTGGTGACTTCTGGGGCTTACTGACAAGGAGGAACTTGAACCTGTCTGTATAGAGCTTCAGAATAGTCCTGGACTGGCAGCCCTACCCAAAAGCCTTACAGCAGCAACACAAACTACTTGGTGGGGCAGTGCGTGGGGGTAGTATGCAGGCAATTTACTCTACAACTGTGGGGGACACATGTGAGGTCATTTCCAGAGAGCAACCCACACTCCACTTCTGCCTCAGAACTCACTGAAAGGAAATATCCCAGTCATCTTCCAAAACCCTTCAATGGCCTACTCAGGGGATATCCAGACCTCACAGACTACCTAGAATAGTGGGATGGGAACTCAAGCAGCCAGACTTTAAATCATGGCTCTTTCATTGATCAGCTATGTGGATGAACAGATGTTTGCCTTGGCTCTACTATCAATTAATTATTCCTTTAGACTCCATTTTCCTCAACTAGAAGAATATGCTACCTTTCATACTCATTGACCTCTATTCATTCTATGATACAAGTGAGGGTTTGATTAAGCTATCTATGTGTTAGCAAATCTATCTTGATGCATGTTCTTTTTCATGATCTGTATCACATACCCTGTGGAAACCCTACAAATATTAATGATTGATTCACCGTCAATCATCACCTGAAATTCAGAACAAATTCTAGACCAATATTAAACAGGGGTCCCTGAGAGAAAGAACAAAGTAACCAAGGCATCCCATAAAATAGGTATTCACTTTTATTCCTTACCAGTGGTAAAAGTTGTTGATTAGAAACCTCTCCTGAAACTTTCCAATATAATCTGAAACTGGCTCCCATACATGAAGGGTAGGGAGAGACCTAAGAGGCAGATGACTCCAGATTGGTAGATGGGCAGTTTAGTAATCAAGGGAACTGATGCACAAGGCTTGTCTTGGGTAGCCTCAAATCAGGTAGATTACACTCACCAGCCAACTCTTAGAGGTTTATATAGAGGCTCCAACTGGGTTTAATCACATACCCAGTCCAGATAGCCTCAACACATTCCTATCTAAAGGCTAAATCCTTGGAGCAGCCTCCAGGAGCGGAGAAAGCAAGCAGAACACACATTCTAAAGCAGATGAGAGGGTTGAAAGCCTCCAGTTGCCCAGATCCAGTTCACGGGTCAACTGGTGGTTATATCTTCTTGATAACCTCCCCCAACAGAAGTAAACTGAATAGTTAAATCATTAGTAAAATACTTCAAATATTAATGACCACATAAAATATGGTTGATACCTGAGAACCTGAGGGTCTCTCACTGCTCTCTCCAAATACCATAAGAGATATTTGCATATGAGGGGGGAAAGCTGGAATTTTGAAATGCATGAATATTGAGTCTCTTATCTCAAATTTTAGGTTTCAACCAAGCTACTTCTTTCATTGAATCATTTAAAAAATCTGTTGAAGAGGAGGAAAATGTTGGCAATAGAAACCTTAAGAACCTAAGACTCATCATTACCAAGGTCTAAAAGCATACCATTAGCATTACAGGTAAGGAAAACAAACACAAAAGAAACTAATCCAAAAATTCAGTAGATCTCAGTCTTTAGAATCAGAAAGACACAAATTTGACTCACACTTCTGTCATTCAGAAGTCAAGTTATTATACTGACAATAACTAGTCAAGTTATTAAGCTTTGGTAAGCATCAGTATCCTCATCTACATAGAGTCATCCCCATCAGTATGGTTGAAGTGACAAAGTGCTTGTACCTGGCATAGGAATTCAAAATAATTGTTTGATGATATCTTTCTTTTGACTAAATTATAAGGTTGATATGGATTTGAGGTCTAAATTACATGAACAGGCAATTTAAAAATACCCAAACTTCCTGGAATATACACTTTGGCATATTCATTTTCCTGCGATTCACTGTAATCACTATGGAGAAAGCTGGATCATTCAAATAAAGAGACATCTAAGAAGAGAATCAAAGCTCTGCCTTCCACTTTGCTGACTGAACTCGTTTCACATAAAAGAAAGGAGACCTTGAAACATTCTTTTATTACAATATTAACCACAAGATTTAGAAACATGATTTTTAAAAGTTTAGTAAAGTTAATATAAACTGAATTTTAGCCACTTTTATAAAGTAAGTTCTTAAGAAAAAAGTCACAACTAAATGTCTGTAATATTAGTATCAATAGTAATAATAACAATACTTTTGCCTATAGTGTCATTTACTGTCTCAACAAAACAGTACCTAAGTTCATTTTGGAGAAGCAAAGTGTACTGCTAATAACACAAGACTGGATTAGGCACCCAAATGAGAACCCAGTGCCTTTTGAGTCCTTTTGAAAGGGAAAATGAATAAGGACTAATAGCTTTTATCAAAATTATTGAAAATGATTTCAGAAGAATTGAAGAAAAAGGTGCAATGATCTACAGCTAACTACAATGGCTCATATAGGCAGGGGTAAGTTTGGATAAAGCAAATGTGACCAGAAGGCATGTCTTTACCAGGGTTGTCAAAATGCATAAGCTGTATTTTTACATTAGAAACAATCTCATATCTGAATAGAAAATAAATCCAAAGGAATGAACTTAGTAAGTAGATCAAGAAACAAATCTAAATTTCAAATATGTGAAAACATGGAGAAGTCTGCACATGAAGAATAACAAAACATTCCCAAATAAAAAATAAAATAGATTTGAATATTCCCCTATACCTAATTAAATATAATAATCAATTAATCTTTACCAGCCCATTACACACACAGTTACAATAAAATCCCCACTGTGATAATTCCCCTGAGTAAATACTTCTATAATGAAAACTCTACCGTATCTCTAAGTCTACATTTACAGATACAGAAATTATTCTGGTAATATCTCTATCCGGTATGCTATATAATTTATATGCTATTTTCAAACTGTCACATACTTGTCTCTAAGCACTTCCATATTCACATTTCTAGAAGTAGATATTGTTTTGTTAATATCTGTATCTGGTAAATATTCCTATGTCATTTTCCAGTCTTAAATATATCTTACAAATGAGACAATGCCCAGGAAAGCTTTACTGAACTTATTACATTTGGTCCATGAAGGTAGCCCTTCCCCCAAAAAAAGTCATTTGGGGAGTGGTGACAAGGTGTGACTATGTTTGTTGTTTGACTTAAATCAAATCATTTCTGACACAGTTCAAATCCTTAGGAACCTATCTATGGCCAATTCAAACAAATAAACACTCGAATAAGAAAAGTAGAATGAAGTCCTGCTGTCATACATTTCACTTAATAGTTGCTTTCCTGATGTATCCGAGAGGAGTATTTGAAAGGACAGTATGTATTTTCCTGTGATGTCAAAATGTCAATTCAAAATCCATCTGTTTTAGCAGAAAAATAATATTTTGTCATAAATGCGAGCTAACAGCCAGTACTCTACCTGGCACCCAGAGGAGATTGAGAAAATCCTCTATTGTCCTAGCACAATGTTAGTTATTATTTATAAGGCCTTATAGAAAAAAATAGTTGCCTGACATTCATAGTTTTCTTAGGAGAAATGTTCCCTCTCCTCAACAGTATTTAAAACATACCTAGGCAGCCAGAGCTATGGTTATTTACCTTGATATTGAATTATTTTTCAAAAGCTTGTCATTTTAAAGAAAAGATGCTAAATATTGATAAGGTTTGGTTAGTTCCACAGCTCCCACACCAAGAAGCATAGAGAAAACCAGGAATAAAATAAAACTTTTCTCCCGCTGTGCTGTAAATACATTTCATTTAAACCTGGTGTGAATTCCCCTCAAGTCTAGAGTCTTTAGAATTTTAAGACTGGAAGCATATCAAAGCTAAGATTGCCAAATTAGTACCAATTTAGTGCAATTTAAAATTGTGTAATTTTGTATAAGAGAATACAAGCTGAGACTCTTATTTTGTCTAGTGACATGTATGGCTGTCTCTGTGGTCTTTATTGCTTCACTATTGATGGTATAGCAAATATCTTTTCAAAATATCATGTATCTTTCTGTCTAACATGGAAAAAAATACCTATAGAGGCCAACTATCCATCTGATGGGTATTCATCTTTCAAAATATCCCACAAAATTTAAGAAGCTAGCCAAGGAGACCATCTCGCTATTAATAAAGTGTTATATTCTAGCCATAGCATCATATATAAGATATAAGTATGACCAATAATTCTTTTAAGAACAAATTTTACTAATAAACACAAACATAATATATATAAAAAAGTCTGGGATGGTAGGAGATGGGGTAATGATTTCTTAAACGAGATGATATTCTTGAATTTCATTTGAGTATCTTTGAGGATTACAGAAAATTTTCCTCCCATCTTCTTCCCAAGGTAAAATAAAACACCTTTGGTTATAGTTCAGCAATATCTGGAAATCTTGGTCTCATCAATCCTTACATGTTCATGTGTAAAATGAGAATATTGGATCATACCATTCACTCATTCGCTTGTTCATTCCTCAAGTATTAATGAGTAAGTAACCACATTAGGCCCATGCTATACATTGGGACTACATCCGAGAAGAAGATAGGCATGGTCTCTGAGGCACTGAAGTCCACAGATTGTGAGGGAAGATTTACATCATCCACAACAACAACACATATTTCAATTGTGATGAGTACTATAAAGAAGCAATGCAGGGTGATATGGGAGCATTTAACAAGGAAACTTGACCTGCACCTATGGTTGAAGGGGAGTATTTACCAAGCAGGGAGAATTACACTGAAAAGGCCCTGAGGTGGGAAAGTGCAGGTCAGGTTTGAAAAAACAAAAAAATATGTGGTTGGAACAAAGAGTGACAGGGCAAACAGAAAAAGATGGGACCACAGGGCTGGCAAGGAGCAAGATCCAGTGGGTCTCACGGGCTACATGAAGGATTTAGAGCTTTATGCAGAAAATGAGGAAAAGTATTCAAAGATTGTAAGAAGAGTAACGACAAAACCTGATTATCCCTGAGGTTGATCCCTATTCTGAATTTCAATAGGAATGTGGTTTTTTGTACTAATTAAAATTGAAGTAAGTAGGGTTAGCATTATTTTTATCATTGTCTTACTATAGATAGTATGAATTGACATAGGCACAGAACTCAAGTTAATAAATTAAAACTTCATCATTACATTGCTAAACTTAATTTAGCTCACTTAGCCTCAATTCCTCAATTACCAGTGATGAGATAGTAACTCAGTCTTTGCAATTCAAGTTAAATACAATCACTTCTAATTTAAATCCTGATCTCTGTTTAGTATATAACTTAGTTAAGAGCAATCACTCCTTAGTATTGTAGTGTCAGTATTGGAGTATAGTCACTCCTTTGTATTGTTGGGCATTTGGCCCAGGACTCCACTCTCCATGTTATATATAACCATCTCTTCTAGTCTCCTCATAAGATGCTGATATTTTCTGCTGATGGCCTTGATCCAGTCCAAGCATGTATACAGTCATCACTCTGACCTAGGCTTCTTTGTTGTAAGATCTCCTTCCCCATCATAAGAGGAGAGAACTTTGAGACAGTCCACCAGGTTTATCAGAGGTACTCTTCTGAGCCTCTGCTGCTCTCTTTAATGATACACTAAACACAAGTCTTCCCAAATGGTTTGTAGTTCTTACCAACCTATATTCTGTGAAGCCGGTCACATGTGTCTTGTATTCTCAGATTCTCTTAAACATATCTGTGTATTTATCAACTGCACAGAGCCCCAGTCCTCACCCCCACCCAGATCACAATTCCAGGCAGCCTCTGATCTTCTCTCAACCAGTGATCAAAACTGGCTCCACGTGAATGGGCACAATGCATTCATGGCATTCTTATAGTCTTCCCTAGTCTGTGGTTTGCTGTGTAAACTCTGGGCCCTGAGTTCTCCAGGTTTTGCTCTTGATATTCAGAAACCATCTTTTGGAATTCTAACAAAACAAAACAAGATTGTTCTCTCTGACTAAAGTCTACCCATTCCAGCTCAAAAGAGTTTTGACTTTCACACTTTTCACTTCACAGTAGACTTATAAATGTCTACCTACAAGCTCAAAAGTCAAGAATTTGGCTCTTTATTCCCTTCAGATTATTTTGCATGCTT
>CM053607.1:62747055-62827185 GCA_028646535.1 Procyon lotor
AAATAAAAAAATCTTAAAAATAAATAAATAAATAAATAAATAAATAAATGAGGGACTAAAATAAAATAATAGGGGCACCTGGGTGGTTCAGATGTGTGGGCAGCCGCGTTGACCAAACCGGGCTCGGACTTGCATCCCCTGGACACCCACAAAGGGTTGAGAGCCCTGCAGGTGGACAGGCTGAGTAACGCTTGAGAAAGAGCTTGAGCAATGGGTCCTGAAACTCGCTTATACGTAACTGCTCATGTAAACGTAATTGGCACAATGCAACCAGGCCTAGTCATAAATCTGTCATGAGTCTGTGATGTTTTTGCTGGTCTACAAACTACGTCCAACGTTCCTTTGAAGTATATGCATCTGGTATAAACAGCTTATCTATTAGCCAGAGAGTCAGCCTTGAATGCTTAGTATAGAGATAATGGGAAAGCCTGAAGAGTTTCTCATGCTTGCAAAGAATAAGCACTTCCTTATCATTGTTTCACTCATACTATATAATGCTGCAGACCTTTGAATAAAGTGGCACTACTTGGATATCATCCACTGTGTCCCTCCTGTCCCCATCTCTTTACCTCTCTACTATTACCCCATCCCCTTACCCTCGGAGCCCTGGATGAGTTGCCGCGGAGTGCGTGACACAGATGGTTAAACATCTGCCTTTAGTTCCAATCATGATCTCCAGGTCTTGGGATAGAGTCCCATATCAGGCTCCCTCCTCAGCTGGGAGTCTGCTTCTCCCTCTCCTTCTGCCTCTTCCCTTGCTTGTGCACTCTCTCCCTTTGTCTCTCTCAAATGAATAAATAAAGTCTTCAAAAAAAATAAAATAATAGGATCCAAGATTGAAAACACAGTCATCCATGTTAATTTGCAAAGGAATGGAAATAAAACATTTCAGATTTTGTTTCCAAGATGATGCTTACTTTCTGATAAGCGTCTCCTCATAAACTTACAACAAAATAAAAAATGTGGCTTCACTATTGACATTTGTCAGGAAATCTAAAAGAAGTCTTACATAAAACAAGGAATATCCTGGAATATAGGATTTGTTCTCTCAGGTTGAGGGAATGTCATTAGAATACCTTTCCTCATAGTTCTGGAACTGAAAGCAACCAGATCCCAGTAAGGACCAAGGCACATTTTCCCCCAATTTGAGGCATTTCCATTTAAAATAAAGTAACTGCCAATGTGTTGGCTCAGGCTTTTCTATTCAAAATGTGGTACATGAACTACAGTAAGCAAAGGCTTCAACTGAGAGCCTGTTGGAAACGCAAAATTTCAGGTCCTTCCTCAAACCTAATGAATCACAGTCTGCATTTTAACAGAATGGGTCCCCATGGTGTGTCTATATAAAGTCTGAGAAGCCCCAGGTCTAAAAAAAAAGGGGGCACATTTATTAAATATAGAGGTAACCAATGTAGTAATTAAGAGATTCTTTATGAAAATAAAAGGTAATCTTAATTTTACTTGTATAGCATTCAATGCTGAGATATGTAGAGTTACCTAACAGGGTACATTAATGTTGCTCATGAACCAAGCATAATATATGAATCACCCCAAACTGTCCATTCTTACTCTATTCTTTCCATGCTGATATGAATTACACCAAGTCCATTGGCAAAATAGAAGTTAGAGAGAGTCTCGCTTAGTACAATCATTAGTACTCACTCTGTCTGCTCTAAGTTATTCTGCTGTAGCCTGAAATGAAGTTGGGATCTTTAAATATTTCTCTGTGAGAATTCCCCCATGGTTTTGCGCATGTGTGCATGCGTGTATGCGTGTGCACACGCGTGCGCGCGAGTGTGTGTGTGTGTGTGTGTGTGTAAAGCTGTGGTTGTAAAGCTAACTGAAAAGCAGGATAGTGAAGAGTGATACAAAAACAACATCAAAGAAATGTTGTTTTCAAGTCTTCTAAAAATTTCATTGGAACAGCTCACACATTAAATAAAGTCATGTTGACGAATATGACATATTTGAACATAATCATATTTTCAGTTGCTCCATCAAAAATCTGAAACCAGGGGCACTTGGGTGGCTCAGTCGTTAAGCGTCTGCCTTCGGCTCAGGTCATGATCCCAGGGTCCTGGGATCGAGCCCCACATCGGGCTCTCTGCTCTGCAGGAAGCCTGCTTCTCCTGCTACCATTCCCTCTGCTTGTGTTCCCTCTCTCGCTGTGTTTCTCTCTGTCAAATAAATAAAATCTTAAAAAAAAAAAAAAAAAAAAAAAAAAATCTGAAACCATGTGTGACATATTTTTCAGTAGTCACAATAAAAGTTTACCGTGATCATTTCCCATCATAACTACTCCCCTATGCATTATTGTATAATAACGCAGAATCAAAGTGAGACTTGGAGTTGAGCAATCATTCAGTGCCAGGTATGGTCTTTGCTCTTACGTGATGCTTATAAATGTTTATTGATGACAATTGTCTTATAAAGCCACCACTATTTGCTATGAATTACCCAGATTGCCTTTTTGAAACTGTGAATGTTCTTTAAATAACTATGCTTCATTTTGATTCTTCATGGCCTGGCATGTATGTCTATCTCGAACAAGTTCTTCCAAAATGCCTTGGAATACCGAATTTTGAAGACTTAGTGTGCCGTTCCTCTTTCAGCCTTCTAATTTTGTCTATTAAAGTGTCTATTAAAGACTACTGGTTAATTATGAAGATTAAACTTCAAAATTCATTCTAAAGAATTTCTCAGGCAGAAGGAATGACTTCTTCCAGACCATCTGCAATCTCTTTGCTCTCCTGGCCCACAGCACATAATGGTGAGGCAGCGGCTTGCGTTGGAAATATAATAGATGGCAGTTCTACCACCATCACCACCCCTTTCCTGAAGTTTACTGATCTAGAAAGAATTGCAGCAGTATCGATTGGCTATTCAAGATTTACCGTGTTCCATTCAAGTAATGCGCTAGGTGCTTTTCATTTGTTATCTCACTTAATCTTAAAAACATCCTACGAAGTAGGTGCTATTATCATCATTATTCACATTTTACAAATGAAGAAATTAGTGACTAAAGCCAAATAGCTAATAAGTACTATAACCAGGAATCAAAGCCAAGTTGTCCTGCTCCAAAGCCTCCTCTCCTTTGAGATTTTCATTACCGTGAGGTTTGCCTAATATAGTTTCCTGACTTAAGCTATCCCGTCCAAAGGTGAATAACACTATTCAGGTGAATATAATCAACCTTTAAATTCTTAAAATAGAAACATACAAATACATATATACTCACAAATACAGGCTTGAAATAGAGCTGTTTCTGAGTCATAAATGCTATACATGAAGTGACACACACCTGGTAAAACCTATCAAATGTAAATGAAATGCGAATTACTATGCCATTCCTGCTGAATAATATCCAATCTCACAGACATCAAAGCAAATAGATAAATGTACAGGAGAATGAGAATTTGTATTCTCTAAATAGAGCCTACATGTGCATTCTGATTTGCATATACAAATGGACCTACACATATGGACTTCTACAGTTAATACAAACAAAGGACCATTTTTACTTAGAAAATCCTGAGGACCTACTGAAATCAGAAGTCCACTTCAGAAAGTTGTTCATTCCGTGTGCATGGACATCATTACAGGCTGAAAGCTTATTAACTATAATCAAGAAGGTCCTTTTGGAATTATCTTCCTTAGCCTACTTCCAAGGGAAATCACTTGTAGGTTTCTTTAGGGCAATGGTTATCAACCAAGTGCTCAGGCTCCTTTTCAAATGTTCCAGACCAAATTTACTGTAATAATGATAACTGCTCTTTCAGTATCCTGATCTTTTTAACTGCTATAAATCTTTTCATCTATTTCCATTTCCCTTAGGTAGAGTACAGACTAAGAAATCATCAGACCCATTTTTCAATACTATACATCATTAGAAACAATTTTGATAATCATATTATTAGTGTGCATAACCCCATCCTTCAGAACTCTACTAAAAGACTCACCTAAATGTCCTGCTCTTGTTCACAGGCTCTATTTATAACTACAAATATCAAAAATTCTAAATGAAGTGTACGAGCCTTGACTGATAGAGATGGCTCTCTTTTCTAGCAAGTAAAAAATAGTTAATAAAATCCTAGCACCTGCTTAAAATTTATCTTTAAATTCTTCAAAATTGTTCTTTAGTTAATTCAGGTGACACACATTTGTATCCCTGTTCAGGAATAGTTTTTTTAATGCATGATTATTTGGGAGAGATTATTAGATTTATTACCTTTGCTAATGAACACTTAGATAAAAGAGGTATTCTCAAGATAAGTATTCTCATGACATGAACTCTGATTACCATATATTAATTTTCATTTCAAGTTAGAATTATATAAAGAGTGAACCCAGTGACTTTTACATATAGAAAATGGGACCTTTCCAAAGTACACTCTGCTATAATTCTCAAGTGTCCCCTGTCACATTTGTAATGTAGCGTATCAGTAGAACCAGAATTCATCATCATGAAAGCAATTCCAGAGGTTTAAAGAAGCAGTGGATACACCTTAAAGACACAGTGTTAATCTCAGATCTTTAAAATAGTATGTTAGCCCTGTTTCAGTGGGACTGGGGGGACTGATTTTAAGAATGGTCACTGAATTGGTTGAGATGCCCCTTCCCATATATTCTATACCCAAAAGAGTCTCTTACTTATCTGCCCCTTTTTCATAGCAGCATTTAACACAGAGTCAAATAAAACAGAGAATGCAATTCCATAGTAACTGCAAGGTGCATCTGCTTCTCCAATATTTGAAATAATGCCACATCTCAGTACCAAACAGTGCCACCAGGGCTACAGAACTCACATTCTCTGCAGGATATGTCCTTGTTCTGAGGAATCTTAGACTGATAAGTATATCATGAAGCTACTGTAACTAGAATTTCAAGAAAAAAATTGATTTTGTCTTCTCACTGGAATTGAGCAGGGAAAAAAAAATTAATGGCCTTCATGAGATCTAAGAGTAGAAGTGCCTTATGAGGCCAGTATCACCCAGATACCAAAACCAGATAAAGATACTACCCAATAAAAAAAAAAAAGAGAGAGAGAGAGAACCACAGGCCAATATCTCTCATGAATATAGATACAAAAATCCTCAACAAAATATTAGCAAACTGAATCCAAGAATATATTAAAAAATCATACACCACAATCAAGTGGGATTTATTCCAAGATACAAGGGTAATTTAATATTCACAAAACAATCAACATATGTCACATCAATACGAGAAAGGATAAAAACCATATGATCATTTCAATAGCTGCCAACAAAAGCATATGACAAAGTGTAACATCCATTCATGATAAAAATCCTCTGCAAAGTAGGTCTGGAGGGAACATATCTTAACATAATAAAGGCCTGATGTGAAAAACCCACAGGTAACATCATCCTCAATGGGGAAAAAAGAGAGATTTTCCCCCCTAAGGTCAGGAATAAGACAAGGATGTCCACTCTCACCACTTTTATTCAATATAGTACCGGAAGTCCTAGCCACAGCAATCAGCAACATAAAGATGTGAAAAATATTCAAATTGGTAAGGAAGAAGTAAAACTATTTGCAGATGGTATGATACTGTATTTAGAAAACCCTGAAGATTCCACCAAAAAACTGTAAGAACTGATAAATAAATTCTACAGTCACAGGATACAAAATCAATGTACAGAAAGCTGTGGCATTCCTATACACTAATAACGAAGCACCAAAAAGTGAAATTAAGGGACCCCTGGGTGGCTCATTCAGTTAAGTGTCCAACTCTTAATCTCAACTAAGGTCTCAGCCTCAGGGTCATGAGTTCAAGCCCCTCATTAGGCCCAGAGTGGAGTCTAATAAGAAGAAAAAAGTGAAATTAAGAAAACAATTCCAAAAAAAAGAAAGAAAGAAAGAAAGAAAGAAAGAAAGAAAGAAAGAAAGAAAGAAAGAAAGAAAGAAGAAAGAAAGAAAGAAAGAAAACAATTCCATTTACAATTGCACCAAAACAATAAAATATCTCAGAATAAGCTTAACCAAAGAGGTGAAAGACCCATACCTGAAAACCATAAAATACTGATGAAAGAAATTCAAGTGATACAAAGAAATGGAAAGATATTCCATGCTCATGGATTCAAAGAACAAATATTGTAAAATGTTTATACTACCAAAAGCTATCTATATATTTAATGCAATTCCTGTCAAACTATCAATAGCATTTTTCACATATCTAGAACAAACAATCCTAAAATTTGTATGGAATCACATAGGACAAATAGTCAAAGCAATCTTGAAAAAGAAAAAACAAAACTGAAGATATCACTATTCCACATTTCAAGTTATATTATAAAGTGGTAGTAATTAAAACAATATGGTACTGACATAAAAACAGACACACAGATAAATGGAATAGAACAGAAAACCCAGAAATAATGCCACAGTTATACAGCCAATTAAACCTTCAACAAAGGAGAAATGAATACACAAGGGAAAAAGACAGTCTCTTTTACAAATGGTATTGGAAAAAACGGACAGCCACATGCAAATGAATGAAATTGGACCACTTCATTTTACCGTACACAAAAAATAAACTCAAAATGGATTGAAGATCTAAATATGACACCTGAAAGCATAAAAATCCTTGAAGAGAGCACACATAGTAATCTTTCTGACATTGGCCATAACAACATTTTGCTAGATATATCTCCTGAGGCAAGGGAAATAAAAGAAAAAGTAGAATACTGGGACAACATCAAAATAGAAAGCTTCTGCACAGTGAGGGAAACAATAACAAAACTAAAAGGCAACCTATGGCACAGGAGAAGATATTTTCAAATGACATAACTGATAAGGGTTAGGATCCAAAATATATAAATAACTGATACAACTCAACACCACCCCCAAAATAATCTGATTAAAAATGAGCAGAAGACATGAACAGACATTTCTACAAAGGAGAGATACAGATGGCCAACAGACATATGAAAAGATGCTCAATATCACTTATCAGGGTAACACAAGTCAAAACTACAAGGTGATATCACTTCACAACTGTCAGAATGGTTAAAATAAAAAACACAAGAAAGATCAAGTGTTGCCAAGAAAGTGGAGGAAAAGGAACCTCTTGCACTGTTGGTTGGAATAGAAACTGGTGAAGCCATTGTGAAATACAGTATAGAGGTTCCTCAGAAATTTGAAAATAGAAATACCCTATGATCCAGGCATTGCACTATTGGGTATTTACCCCCAAAACGCAAAAACACTAATTCAAAGGGATACATGCACCTCTATGTTTATTGCAGCATTTACAAAAGCCAAACTATGGAAGAAACCCAAGTGTTCATCCATAGATGAATGGATAAAGAGCCATATATATATATATATATACATATATATATGTGTGTGTGTGTGTGTGTGTATAAAATTTTATATATATATATAAAATGAAACCTTATTCAGCCATAAAAAATGAAATCTTGCCATCTGCAACAACATGGATAGAGCTAGAGAGCATAATGTTTAACAAATTAAGTCAGAGAAAGGCAAATACCATATAATCACACTTATATGTGTAATTTAAGAAACAAAACAAATGAGCAAAAAGAAAGAGAGAGAGAGAGACGGAATGAGAGAGACAAACCAAAAAACTAACTGACACTTAACTATAGGGAATAAACTGATGGTTATCAGAGGATGTGGGTGTGAGAATGGGGGAAATAGGAGATGGGTATTAAAAAAAAAGCACTAGAGTAGCCTCGAACCACCATATATTGTGATAATTTATGCCAGGATATTTTGATGTTCTAGTGAACCTAGGAAATATCAATTTGTATGGCAAAACATTTGCCATATTGCCAAAAGGAATAATCTACATGTTTAACTAGCCTATTTACACTTATAGTATTTTTTTATTCTTTTTTTTTTTTTAAGTATCTCTTCAAATGGCTAACTGTTTTGGTGCAAGCTGATCAAAATCAGTATTAAACATTTTAATTCTTATAACATACAGTCAGAAAGATTCACAAAGTATAGAGCACAGTGAATTACCACAAAGGAAACATACCAATGTAAGCAATACTTAATTAAGAAAGAGTATCCTACAAGTTCCTCCCTTCACATTCCCTCTCAGTAACTACCTCCTCCTTTCTCTCCAAAGATATTACAGTTTTTTTTTTTGTTTTTTGTTTTTTTTAAGATTTTATTTATTTATTTGAGAGATTGAAACTGAGAGGATGAGAGGAGCGAAGGTCAGAGAGAGAAGCAGACTCCCCGTGGAGCTGGGAGCCCGATGTGGGACTCGATCCCGGGACTCCAGGATCATGACCTGGGCCGAAGGCAGTTGCTTAACCAACTGAGCCACCCAGGCGCCCCCAAAGATATTACAGTTTTAAATTATGTCCATGAATGCTTTTATAATCCTACCTTCAAATATTGGATCCCAAGTCCCTTCCCTTTGAGTGTGGACTGAAATAAAATGACTCGCTTCTAACAAATGGAATGGAGTTGAATTGTCAGTGTGTGATTCTGGGAAATGGATTATAGAAGGCCGTATGCTTTCACTTCATATGGGCTCTTGATCCCACACTCTGGAAGAAGCCAACTGCCATGCCATTTGAACTCTCAGATAGCCCAATGGAGAGGTTCATATGGAAAAGAATAAAGGCCTGTTTGCAAAGGCAGTGAGGAACAAAAGGTCTCTCAACAAATCCACGATACTGAGCAATTTTGAGTGAGTGTATCCACCAGTGCCAGTCAAGTCTTCAGATGACTGAAACTCTGGCATTTAGACTGACACTTTATGAAAGACCTTGAGCCAGAACAACCCAAACTGCTCCACAATTCTTGACCTGTGAGACAGTGAGATAATAAATTTTTATTGTTGTTTTAAGACTCTAAGTTTTAAAGTATTTATTTTGCAGTATTAATATTGATACAAAAGTTAACCACTTCCCTGACTGCTAAAACCATAGTTTAGTTTAACACGTTTCTTAATCTTCTGTTAATAAAATCATCACTACTTATTCTTGTGTATTCAGTTTATTTCATTCAATATTATGTGTGTTAGATTCATCCATATTATTAGGTGTAGCTATGATTCATTTCTTTTCATTGTTGTATAATGTTTCAATGAATGATTGTACCACAATTTATTCATCCTTACATTATTATTAATGATGTTTGGTCTGTTTTCAGTTTTTTACTTATAAATAACATTTCTATTCTTGTACATTATCTTTTGGTATATAAGCAAGGATATTTTTTTTGAATATTTAGCTAGGACTAAAATGCCAGATCACATGGTTTGCAAATAGTGAAATTTAGTTCTCAGTAACAAATACATTTCCGAAGTGGGTGGAAAAATTTATACTTCCATTAGCAGTGTATGAAAATTTCTATTGCTCTTTATCCTTGACAATGGCAACTGGTATCATCAGGATAAACATTTCATTACTTTTTCTGACTTAAAATTGATCCCATAAAAATGTACAGACTACAAGAAGATATATACAATTCATATATCTGACAAAGGAACTGTATCATGTGTATATAAAGAATTCCTACAAATCAAGTAGGAATGTAAATGAAATCAACTCAATTTTTCAAAGGGGCAAAAGAAAAGGCATTTAAAAGGAGAGTATCAAATAGCCAGGGGAAAAAATAAGAAAAAGTGCTCAACATCAATAGTATCAGGAGGGGAATGCAAATTAAAATCACAATGACATACCTATAATTACACAGTCACTAGATAGGCTAAAATTCACAGGACTGATAAGACCAAGTTTTGGCAAGAATGTGGAACAAACAGAATTCTTACACATTGACAGTGAGTGTGAGGTGGTACAACTTTGAAAAATTGCTTATCAATCTATTTGAAAGTAAAATATATACTTATCTGTAGGTATTCTATTTCTAGATATTTATAGTATAAAAATAAAAATGTGTCTGTGAGAAATATATTTATATGTTACTTTTCATTGCAGATTTATTTATAATTGTCCAAAACTAGAAAAAATAATTCCAAATGTCCAGTACAAGGGAGCAGATAAATAAATTGTGGTTTATTCATTCAGTGGATTATTATTCAACTATTAAAATAGCCATAAAACAAATATTTATTGAGACTCTACTATGTGCTACATATTGGGATTTATATATAAAAAGTAGTTACAAGAAATTTTGCATATTTTATCTTGAAGGATTTAGAACTTCAGAAAGATTTTATTTCCATTTATTCTTCCAAATCCACACTACTCTAACCTCTTAAAGAGAAACAAAAAAATAAATAAATAAAATTTCATCAAACAAAATAATTTATTTCTTTTAATGAATTTGTAACCATTCCAAAAGATTAAGTATTCATAAAATAACAAGAGAAATATTACATAAAACTATTTTTCCTAAATCATGTATTTGTTTATATAAGATAATTTATACCTCTAGACTGTCATGTTTTATCCACACTTCAGAATCTACATAATTAATGGTGTCCATGCAATTTTTTATTCTAACAAGAGAAGAAAGAATCCCCAAATCTGGACTTTGCCTATAGTTAATTATCCTTTTATCATGTTTCAACAAGAGAGGAGCCAATAAGGTACTAGTAAATTATGACATAACAAATAGATGGTGTAAAATAAAACCTTCTTAATGCTTTCCCACATATATATCCGTGTTTCAAAGGCACAAGAAAAGTCTCACAGACTCTCAGTCATGTTTAACATCAAAGCAAATAGGAAAGGCAAAATAGCTTAAATACAAAATGAATGATCCCACTACTTCTTGTATAAAAACACAGATATCCAGAAAAAAATAATAAATTGACATGATTGTGAACTCTAGGACTTCAAGACACTCTATTTAGGCAGACCCTATTTTTGCTCAGTAACTAATACTTCACCAAAAGAAGAAAAAGGATCCATCATTAACAGAAGAACAGATGATTAATCTAATAATTACAAATAATCTGCCTAATATATAATTTCTACTCATTAAGGGTTCCTTTGCACAAGCAAAACTGTTAAAGACAAGCCCTTCAAACACACACATATACGCTCACACAAAAAGAGAAAGAAAAGGAAAGGAAAGGAAAAAGGAAAAGGAAAAGAAAAATGTAAAGGAAAAGGAAAGGAAAGGAAAAGAAAAAGAAAAAGGAAAGAAATGAAAAGAAAGGGAAAAGAAGGAATGAATAGCAGAACCCAAAATGGGTAAAAGTGGAAAGGCTGATAAGACAAAAGTTTTGGTAAGAATGTGGAGCAAATAGAATTCTTACACATTACCAGTGAGTGTAAGGTGGTACAACTTGGAAAAATTGCCTATCAATCTATTTGAAAATAGATTTTTAGTGAAATACTCACAGTAAATGTGCTTATTACTTTTGAGGAACAACCAGAAAGATGTTAAGACTGCAACAGGACTTATAAGTGGGGAAACAATGAAAGCAGTAAGATATCCAAGGGGCAGATTATGAAGGATCTTTTTTGGAATTTTTTCTCAGTGTGATGGGAGGCCATTAGTGTTTCTGACAAAAATCTGACTGTTTTTAAAATATCACACTTTTTTTTTAAATTTTATTTATTAATTTTTTTCAGTGTTACAAGATTCATTGTTTTGCACTACACCCAGTGCTCCATGCAGTACGTGCCCTCCTCAATACCCACCACCAGGCTCGCCCAAAAAATATCACACATCTTATAGTGAGTAGAGAGAATAACTTGGTGAGATTTTAGGTACCAAGTAAAGTAAGCGGTCATTACAGAAATGAGGTGCTGGTAGCTTTATGATAGCAGTAGCAGTGGAGGGAGGAGAAGACAGGATACATAATGAATATGGAGCCAAACAGAATTGCAATGTCGGGAAAAGCAAGCACTCAAAGACAATTTCAAAATCTTTGTGCTTAGCAACTGGGTGAATTTTTACTGACAGGAAAGAGTAGAGGTGGAATATAGTTGGCAGGGAATGGAAATCAAGAGTTTGATTTGAGATACGCTCAGTTGTAAGGGCCTATTATACATCATAGTGAAGGTATTGAATACACAAACTCAACATAATATCTATCTATCTATCTATCTATCTATCTATCTATCTATCTATAGAGAGAGAAGGAGAAGGGAGGGAACTGGTCTAATTGGTTATTTTATACACACACACACACACACACACACACGCGTATAACTAGAAATTGAATATAGCATGCAAATTCCTTTTAGTAAATCACTTCTCCTCCATCTCCCTGTCTCCTCCATTTGGGGCCAGGCATTTCGGGTGGTACTGAGCCCTAACTAAAATTCCTTGGCTTAAGCAAATCAGAAATTCCATCTGCTTGGCAGTGACTTCAGGTTTGGGTCCAGTCCAGCTTTGGCTGTGAGAAGAGATGATCTTCAAGGAAAAAGTTTTTCCTCATCTCTCATGAAAGGTATCAGAAAAGAGGTAGTCTTTAGAGAAAAGCTCGAATTAAGATGAAGCTGACCCTGTAGAGGATAAAGCACACAAATGGAAATAAACTAAGTACTTGGGTTGGTCTCTGATCAACTATCAATTGAATCCAGTGTATCTCTGAACTTCTAATTTAAGAAAACCAATAAAAATCTTAACTTAAGCAAATGTTTCAATTGTTTTTATTTGTTTTAATAAGCATCTGAGACCAGAAATAGAAATAAAGGTAAAAAGGAAGCAAGGAAGGGAGGGAGGGAGGTGGAAAAGATGGAAAAATGCTTCAGTCTGAGTAGTACAAAAGAAAAATGAACCTGAGAAATGTATTCTTTCACACCCTAAAGAGAGCTTTTACAGCCATTTTCTTGCAAAATCTACAAATTTTACCAGATGTAGAATAAGACTGAACCTTCAGAGATTTGGTCCTCTCCAGTGGTTAAGATACCCACCAAAAAGAAGGACCTTACTCCTCTTGGTTTTACAAATGGAAATCGATCCCGATGAAAGTTGGGTGCTTGGTCAATGTTACATTATCTAACTGCTCTCAGGTACCACACTATTAGAGAATACTCTTGCTCCCGAAATTTGCTTCCTCAAGGCACTCTGCAAAAGCTAACCAAGGAAACCTGAAGCTTCTGAGAACCCCATAGTGCACTTGAGGGAAGATTTGTCATCATTGTGTTCTTAAATCCCAATGGAAAAGATTGGGACTTTATTGTGTATGTGTGTTTTTAGAGCACTGTACTCAACTGTTATTTTCAAGAGATCAATAACAACACCATTTCAAGTATTTTTAAAATCCATTTTCAGCCAAAACATAACAACGGACATTTCCCAGTGCCTGAATTTTCAAGAAATACTCTGAACAAAATGAAACCATTTCAATTAGCATAGCATTAATTCTGCTTTACAGGAATGGGGAAGGGGGTGGCTGGGCTCCTTCCCCCTTGATTCTCTATTCTGTTCACCTGGACTTGGCCTGAATGTTTGGCAGATGCAGGGGGAGTAATTGAGGATTATGTTTATCCTTTCTGTTGACATCTGGAAAAAACCCCAGGCAAAAGTCAGCAGCCGTTAATTCAAATAAGTATAGTTCCTTTGACAATGCAATTGAACATCTTTCTTTTTTAAAGATGTAAGGCCTCTTTCTAATCCATCATGTTTTTACCACATCTAAGCTTTGTCACATAACTTACATGTTGGGAGGCTGTTCAAATAACATTGTAAGTACTTCCTGCATTTCTAATAAAGATGTAGTTATAAAAGAATAATATTTTTCAACAGCCCAATTTTGGTAGCTTCACACATACCAGAAACACCTGCCAACTACCTGTACAGACACCTTGCTTGCTAACATTGTGTAGTTTAAATATTCATATGAATTATTCATGAAGTATTCCTAATTGATATTTGTTATTCAAATGAACTGCAAAGCTATAGATCTTCCCATCCTTAGAAAGCATGTAGTATGGTTTATATGAGATCAGAATAAAATTCAAATGTTTGTTTATTTATTTATTTATTTATTTATTATTTTTTAGTTTGTTAGTTTTGGCAAGCAATGTTCATTTGTATCTGTGACTGGAAACTTACAACTCTGTCTCCTAAAGAAGCAAAAGAGATGCTAACCACTAAGGCTGTCAGAACCATATTCAAAGTGCTTTTGACAAAGTTCTTGTATCTCAGCTGCCTGCTGTGTCAAAGAGCAGAGTATTTAAAGGCCAGAGAGAAAGAGAGGGAGAGAGAGAGAGAGAAAATAAAATGTAGATGAAATAATTACCACAGTGGCTACTTAATTGCATTTTAGTAGTTATATTTTACAAGGACTATTCAAAACACTATTTGAAGTCATAATTCCTTTGTCCTAAAAGCTTATATTCCAATCATTTGTAATAAAAATATCATGTTTTTAATATTCTTTTTTTTTTATTTGTTGGTCAAACACAAACTGCTTCCATAGTATGGATAGTGTTGCAAAACTTGATCATCCACCTTCATTGCATCCACCTTCACTGCAATGTTTTAATGTGCAGCAAGTGGTGACATGCACTCAGCACACTGGTGAATTCTCTGACGGCATAATTAAACAGGCTTTGACCAAGATTCCTTGAGAAACTCCAGATCGGTAAACCCAGTCCCATGAATAAAATGTTTACTATAATACCATCACTAAATCCCAAATCACAACTGAGAAAGCTATTCATGACTCCCTAGGAGCTTCACTCACTACTCTAGTGTAAATATTCACTCATCGTATATTTTATATATATATATATAACATATATATACATATATATGACATATATACATATATATAACATATATATGATATAAATACACACACACACACACACACACACACACACACACACACACTCCTAATTCCTGAATTTAAATCATCTTTAAATGTTCCTAATGAGATACGCAGGGGAGTAACTAAACCTGTTTCCTCTTCATTGTCATTTTGTCACAGCTGGGTGTCTTTCTGTTTTAAAGTAGATTTTTATTTTTATTTTTTTTAATATTTTATTTATTTATTTGACAGAGAGAGAGATCACAAGTAGGCAGAGAGGCAGGCAGAGAGAGGGGGGAAGCAGGCTGTCTGCTGAGCAGAGAGCCCGATGTGGGGCTCGATCCCAAGACCTGAACCAAAAGCAGAGGCTTTACCCCACTGAGCCACCCAGGCGCCCTAAAGTAGATTTTTAAAAAGGCATCAATACCCAGTAGTCTATCATACCACATCAAAGTCATTTTTCCATAATCAGAGAGGAAAAGGCTTTGGAAGGTTAAAAAAAAAAAAACAGCACCACCTTAGAATCATGGTTTGATACTGATTCTGTTAAGTTTATAAAATTGCCAAAGCTTCTAGTTACGATTCCTAAAGGGGCCTTCATTAACCAAACAATGAGACAGAAACAGTAGTGGACACCGTAAATTAGCCCTTTACCATGTTCTCATCATTGTTGAAGGTACTGCATCCTGACATGGAATAAAAGAAAACAAAATGGAATCTGAATTTCAAATGAACAAAAATAATAAAACATTATGATAATAAGGGTTCAGTTATGAAGTTAACATAAAAAAACTAAATGCCCTATATTAATTTAAATGCAAACTCATATTAGAAAAAATGATAGTTAATTTTAGGGTACACATTGGAGTAATGAAAGACACGTCTTCAGAAGAGGCATTACAAAAAAAGTACTTGAAAGATATTGATACTGAAGTATTACGGAGAATTTAGCAAATTTGACTTATTTTGTCCTATTCCTTCAAAAATATTGACATTACGTTTTATGGTATATTTAAAATATCATAATATCCATTTTTAAAACAAAATTATAAATATCCATTTTCTCTATTTGACAAAGGTTATATTTTTCTAGAGGACCTTAACGACATAGCTATAGGTTTTGATTTAGATTTGACACATTTAGCTGATGATATGTTTAATTCCTAGAGGGAAGTGCCATGTAATGAACAGGACTAGGAACCTGAAACCTTAAACTTTGGTGCTGGCAAGGCCGGGACTGAATAATGCATTTTCCTTTAGAAGTTTCCTCTGTCTCAAGTAAAATCAGAATAACTATTTATTTTGACTTTAATACAATTTTTTTAAATGGGCAAATGTCTTTACTTAAAATCTGCAACTTTGTATTATTTTCATTATGCTTGTGTCTTCTATAAAAGCTCTTAAATCCATCAAACTGTATCATTTCATGCTTTCTCTACTGTTTTACTTCAGAAAAATTTAAAATAAAATGAATTGCTAAGAACCTTAGTTATTATTATCTAAGTGGCTCCTATGTCTGTGAAGGGAAGACCAATGACAATTAAACTATCTCAATTAAACTAGCTTAGAACTACAAGAACTAGACTGATATCACCTGATTTATTTTTGAAGAAATTTTTTTAAAAACTGTATGGAGTCTTACACAAAAGGTTTCTTGTTGGGAGTGCAAAATTGAACTATATACCAATTGGAGGATAAGGTAAATATAGAATCTGATATCTGGATAGGCATGAGTATCAGAATATAATGTACTCTGAGATAATGTGTCTGAAGAACTATCAATTTTTTTAAAGTTAAAAATCCAGTCCCAGAAAAAAACTATTTAGACATTTGAAACTTAACTTCAACATAGTGCCTTTCAGAGTTTTACTTTAAAAATATATATATATAAAATATATATATATTTTATAAAATATATATTATATATATAATATATATATTTTATATATATAAATTATAAATTTATATATGATTTATATATAAATTTATATAATATAAATATAGATATATAATTTATAATATATCCTAGGCAGACACCAACCCCAGTGCAGAGCCCAAGGCAGGGCTCTGTCTCACAACCCTGAGATCATTACCTGAGCAGTAATCAAGAGTTGGACGCTTAACCAACTGAGCCACCCAGGCACCTCAGGGTTTTGCTTTATATTCTAATCACAGCACTACACATGTGCTTATTCATTTATTAGGACTTCTCTGGGCAGCTCTTCTCAGTATGCTTATGAATTTTGTGTGATTATTATTATTATTTGGGACCAGAGCCTACATCTTCAAGAGTAGAAAGACAAAACCAACTTTGTTTTTTCTTAAATAATATCTTAGCATTTAGTTTAAACTCAAATTTGATTTTTATGTTAACATCTATATTGGAATTAGAATGTTTAGTTATTTGTTTGGATAACTTTAGAAGTCAGACATGTATTGACTCACTTATTAAAGACTTCCTTAGATATCAAATTATCTTTTTTCACTTTGGAATAAATATGTTTACCACATCTAAATAGAGAATAGCTGTTTATTTTTCTTAATTTTTTATTTATATTCATCACTATAGTCTGTTTTAACTAATCACTTAGTACCAAGAAAATATATACCCACATCTTTCTACTCCCAGCTAATTTGCTCCAAAGGGATGTATCATGTGTTGAAAGTCCACCTGGTGTTGTGGAGACAGAATTTCCCTAAAAGACATGATGCCAGATGTACAACAATATGACCTCTACAGTATAAACTATTAAGGGATACCAAACTCAAATACACTGAAACCATAAGCAGCAGCCTGACTTCATGGGCAAAACATTCTTCTTAATTATACTAGCTATCTCCTCCTTTATGATAGAATTCAGTTTCTACATCGTCTCCTAGTCCAGAGTCACAATAATAAGTACCTCAAAATTTAGATTAATATCCTGACTTTCATTAGAGTAGCTCAAAAAACTTTTACATTTATAATTATTTCATATCTTTATAAATTTTATTCTGAATAAACTATTTTCTTCAAGGCAATGTAGCAAATAGGTTACTCCTCACAAACTTGTGTATATTGCTTGTTTCCTTTACTGTCTTTGTCATGCCTTTTATTCTATTTACCTTATACTAACCAGATATAAAAAATTTCTAAGACAAAAAGTAATCGTGGAAATAAAAGCATATTTCCAGGGGCGCCTGGGTGGCTCGGTAGGTTAAAGCCTCTGCCTTCAGCTCAGGTCATGATCTCAGGGTCCTGGGATCGAGCCCTGCATTGGGCTCTCTGCTCAGCAAGGAGCCTGCTTCCCTCTCTCTCTGCCTGCCTCTCTGACTACCTGTGATCTCTCTCTCTGTCAAATAAATAAATAAAATCTTTTTTACAAAAAGCATATTTCCACATAAAAAGTTGGACAAGAATGTTCACAGCAGCACTATTCACAATAGCAAAAAAGTAAAAACTAATGACTGACAAATGAATAAACAAAATGTGGCATATCAGTACAAAAAGGAATGAAGTATTGATATATGCTACAAAATGGGTGAACATTGAAAATATTTTGCAAGATGAAAGAAACCAGTACTAGAAGACCATTTACTATCGGATTCTCTTTATATGAAAGGTCCATGATAAGCAAATCGATAGAAGTGTTTGCCTAGGAATAGCCTTGAAAAGAAGGTTACTAAATGGGGAAACTTTGCTAATAGGTATGGGGTTCTCTTTGGAAAATGTTTCAAAATTAAATGTGGGGATGGTTGCCTAAGTCTGTGAATATGCTAAAAAACATCCAATTATATAATTTAAATTGGGGAATTGTATTATATATGGATTATGTGTCAACAAAACATTTTTTTAAAGTATTAGTAAACTTCAGCAGTACTTCTGCTATAGTTTCGGCCTGTCTTCCCTCCGTTTGGAGGCCATTCTTTCAATATGATGCTTTCTAACCAAGTATCTGCAGTTAATGATCCTCTTACTCTTTCCCCCTTAAAGATGACTCAAAGGTATGAAGGCACTTGGTCATGATTACATTTAGGTTGCAATAACTGGAATACAAATATTCTCTCTCCCCTCATCAGGCTTTACCCAATATGAGGAGAGTCTCTTCGCTTCTCTCGAAATGGATTTGCATCTAATGTAAGTGTCTTTGACAATCCTTTTGTTATATTATGAACAGCTTCTTTCTAAAATATGTACAACTTATATTTTAAATACTTTGTCTCAATATATAAATTATCTTCTTCCCTCGCCTTTTTCTTTAGAATAAAATAGTCTCACTCTTTATATGAGAGTTTGATTTTACACATTCAAAACCCAACCATTTAAAAAGATTAGATAACTTTAAAATTTTAATATCTTTATATGAATTGAAGGATGGGTAGAAATTATTTAATGAATATAACAATTTTTTATTTCTTTCTTTCCTTGCTTAGGAGTAGTCCTCCAGACCAATGGTGCTTAAATACATGTTTCCAGGTATCAATTTGAAAGTAATAACTCATGTCATTTTGAGTAAAGCTATGGTTGGTATTTCTAGTTACATTTGGTATTTGGATCAATGAAAACAATTCCTTCAAGGTCATCCTCTTGACTTCATAATCAAAGTCCCAAAACATGATGCCTATGTGGGAATTCACAAAATCTCTCATTGGTGAGATCCTGATGAATTGCCCAGTGAAAGATGGGATCAGTTCTCTACCCCTAAGAAACTCTCGATTTTCTCTTTCTTCTTTTAATTCCACTGGGAACAGCTCTCTCTGTGTCTATTCCATCCTTTTGTTTTAATCACCTTCTCTTATTTCCCTCCTACCCATTTCCTGAACAATCTCTCTTGGTAGACTCTCTTCCCATGTGAGCAATTCATGTTAGCTTTGACTTTGAGTCACAATTTTCTCTCTGAAATACTGAGGCCTAACTGTATCCCACATTTAGAAATAAAATAACTGAGCATAAAGATCATTAACAAAGTTATCATGATTAGTTCATGTTAAGTCTAAACATAGAATCCAGTTCCTATTTGAGATGTACTGTAGACCCCGAGGGACGTTGATTAATACACACTTGAGAAATCAGACTCAGATTTCACCAAATCAGACAGAAGCATTGAAAAGCAAATGAAGAGACTCTATAGTCTTTAAAATCTATTATAATATCTTATGCCATGTATAATATTTTTTTCCTGTTAAGCCTACTTGTAGTTAGGGTGCACATATTTTAAATAGTTATTGAAGGATGTCCACTAACCCAAGTATATTTTGCAAAATCATCTCAGGTAGAAGATAGGCCTCTTCCTTTGACACCATAGTATGTTATCTTTAATGGCACTTAGCATTTTCTGCCACACGTCCTCTTATTCAGATCTACATCTGAATCTTCTTTTTCCAACAAATGATAGTAGGTAATTCATTTTCACCCAATAAAGCTCAGTACTTGTTGCAGGATGATATGTTCCTATCCTCCTTATAGATTATGGACCTGTTGCAGAGCTGTGAAGTGGTTTCAAAGTTGTCATTAGTTTCTGAGCTATGAGCACCTGAATTATTTTCCTTCTTTACTAAACTAGAAAAAAATAATTGTTATTGCCAGAATTAGGGGAAAAACTCTCCTTGCAGTCTTTAGATGAAACCCAATTACTATAGAGTGTATATTTTAAAAATCCATAAATTACTACATGCTACCATTTTTCAATGCTTTCCACATCAAACTTGTCCTTCAGAGATCACACTGAACAAAATGGATCCATGCATTTCTCTTATAGACAGCAAGCATCACAACTGAAAAGTGAACAATCTGATTGATTGGAGTTCCACTAACTTAAATGAAATTCAAATACCTGAAGAAATCAGAAATCCATGAGAAAAAAAATAATTTTCTCAACATTATACTAGCTTTTCCTTAAAGACATATTTTTTGCTTTAAGAACTTCATGGACATTTCATACCAAATAGTTCCACTGAAAATGTGTGAAAGATGAGACTGTGTAAGAGCTTGACTGTAAATACATATATAAAGCAAATAATTTAACAAAGCTCATTTTTCATATTTTTTTCACCAAAGTATATTTAAAGTATATAAAGCAAAGAATTTAAGTGGAGAACTATTAGCTATTCTAATTCTTGCAAACAAATTTGCTTAAAGTAGAGGAGGGATGTATTACATTGATTGATGAACTAAACTCTAGTATCCAACTTTAATCCAAATTAAAATCCAATTTTAATTCAAGCCCTACTACCTATAAACTGTGAGACAGTGGGTAAGTTGGGCAACCTCTTTGTTACAGTTTTTTCATCTGAAAAATAGAGCAAATAATTTTACCTACCTAATATGGTTATGTGACCTAGAAAGATACTGCTTATAAAGGGTTTAGTAGACTATTGGTACATAGTTAAAAGTTCTAGATATATTTGTAATATAAATAACATACAAGAGCACAGATAATTGAAGTTTTGAAGTTTTCCTTATTTCAATTTCCTTTTGAAGTTTTGAAACAAAAATATATTATTTATAATAGTAATCTCAAGAACCGTTAATAGTTTAGAAAATAATCTCATTACAAGCAACACATTTAAGTATTAATTTTTAGGAAACATGATTCACTCAAATAAGACCAAAAGTTTAATTATCATAGGAAAAGGGGATACTTCCATAACCTTGGGCAAAGAATTATTTCTTATACCAAAAGACATTATCTTCATCTATTTTACCCGATTAAATAAGTTAGTGGAGGGAGGTAGAAGTAAGGAGTACTTACAGAAGGAAAAAGACACTGTTCCAGCTAGTGAGATTAGCAGATGAAACCCTTGTATTGGTTCGGTCCCAGAGTAAAGCCATATTGTCCTTCCATCTGAACTAACTTTGAATATATGCACAGACCATGTATTTTAACCAACAGAAGACTCAGATGGTTATCAGCAACTGGAAGACAGGCCATTCCTCAGAAGGTGGCAGGGACCCAGCTGTCAAAATCAAGTTGAAAAATAAAACTCCAGTTTTTTGGGGTTGAAGGCAGAAGGGAAAATGGAGACTGCCAAGAATCCAACCTTTCAGAGACACTGCATGAGGTCCAAAGCAGAAGTGCAAGCATGGAGGAAACAGAGAATTTTGGTAAAAACTGGGTCTTGGTACAATATCCTCCAAGGTCATTTGACAATAAGTTCTCCAAAACTTGACCTGCTTAAGTGCCTCCTGCCTAAAATAAGGAATAATCTGAAGGTAGCAACCAAGCTACTCCTAAAGATGGGAAGCCAAATGGCTCCAATTTGACAAGACAGACTTCAATGTCTGAAGACTCTCATCCTGGAAGGGAAAGGCTTTGGGAATACTGAGCAATGGAAAGAATACTAGCAGCATCTAGTGGCCTTCTTATGTAAGTGCTCCGGGACCTAGGTCCTAAGGTAGAAAAAAATCAGATCTTAAACATGGTGAACTATTGATGGACTTCAGTGGGTTTCTTATGTCTGGTAGAATAACAATGGAAATAAGGGCAACTGACTAGACTACCATGTTCAAAGCATTGTGGCGGGAGGGAACACAAAGAAACATAAGATATCCTAATAGTTTAATATATGGTATTCCTCTAGCACAGTTATCCAGTTAAACCAAAATCAGTAACATATTGCTGAATATATAGAACTTTCCATATTTTTGTCAATCAATACACAGAGCACTGAAATAATAAAGAATGAATTCCAAGAGGATATATGACATTCCTGCCATCAAGGTAGTTATGGTTATAGAGCCTGCTTAGATTCTACTTCCAGTTCTATACCTGGAATTTTTTACCATCTTCTTGCAGAATTCTACATTGCAACATTAAATGGAAGGAGAATTTTTTCACTATCTGCTATTTATTGACCTGTCTAAATCATTTACCCTGCATCTATGGTTATTACAATGCAGTTTATTCTAAATATATCTGAGGAGCTGTTGAAATAAATTATTTGGAAGATTATCTATAGAGAAGACAACGCTATTGACAATTTTGCCATATATCTGTGCCTTAGAGGATATCACTGTATTTTTTCAAAGGAATACATATTTAACAAAATTGTCAAAATGATCTTAAAGAGACAGAAGTAGCTTCTAGAAAAAGAAGTGTCTGTTCACTGAAAAAAAATCAATTAACATTACCTGAATTCTCATTCACACAGCTGCTTTTAAAATATTAAGGAGTTAGTTAAATCTTGCTTCTGACTGCTATATTAGAATTTAGCTTTGATAACTAAGAATCATCCTTTTTTTGAAAGCAGCATAGTTGCAAGTTTCTCTTTAAAGCCTTTTAGAAGGCAGTTCTTTTTATTCACAGCTCACTTCTCTTCTTTTCTTAATTAGTAGCTTGAATGCAGTTTTCCTTTTTTTTTTTAATTGAGCAGGCTGTGTAGCTAAATGGTGTTTTTGACATTCCTGCACTGGGGACAGATTCAAAACTAAGGCAGAAGACAATAGAGATTGACTACATACTTCATGGACACAAATTGAGGGAAATGCTGGTAATTACAGGAATTCGGCAACACTTTGTCTCTTGGCATCTGTACTTGGAAAAACAATGAAATAATCATGGACAAATATGATGTGAAATGTGTTTATGGAGCGGCATGTTTTATTAACACTGAGCATTGCAGGGAGATAAGCACCACTAGCTAATTTTAAAATTTCTATCAACTGTGGCAATTAAGCCTAATAATTATTTAAAGACTACAATAAGGATGAATCCATTTTGTGTTGCATTTTAAAGAAAAAAATAAGTACATGCTAAAGTTCAGTTTTATGAGGTAGCACCTGTATGATCTTGTACTTTTGCTGCCTCATATGATTTGAAGCTGGAAACATCTCCTGACACATTTGTCTCAAACTTAAGGATCTCCTCAGTTCATATTTTGCTTCTTTGCTAATTTGGGGGACTGTTGTTGTTATTGTTGTTGTTAAAACTATTTGTTGGGGGTCTTTTGTGCTTTAGATGTTAATTTTATAGAGTGTTGCTGAAAACCATGGTGGCCATCAAGAAACTGTGGGTCTAATTGAACAAAGCACTGAATATATTAACTGTTTCTTCCAGAATAGTCATTTCTCCCACTACAGATTCTTTTTAAATAACAACAAAAAAGCCACTGATTGTTTTTAGTCCTTTGATGGAAAACTAGGCAGGCTTGTTAGAGCCTTGGGCAGAATGCAACGTCTCCCACTGCATCAGCCCAATGATAACTTATTCGAACTGGGTATCAAACCACTGCAACTTGCATTGAGGCTTAAAAACATAAACAGACAAGACATTGAATTATTGATCATTAATACAGAATTACGTTAAGGAAAAATTTATTATATCTTAGCTTGATCTCCTATGGGGGAGACATTTCTATTAATTAGTATATCCTCTATTTTCTCGCCTCCAGATTCTTGTGCTACATTTTGCAATTCATTGTCATTTCCTGAGTAATTTTATTTTTTTCCCTGAATTTTAAAAGATAAACTTGCATATTTTACTTTGTAGCATGAGAATAAAACACAATGAATAGCTATTCTCCGAGTATAAACCAGGGAATGCCAAGCTTCATTCATCTCTGTTCTTTCCTAACAGAGCAAGTTTATTATGGCATTTATACTGAAAAAAAATTATTCATTGTATTTGGTATAGAAAAGAGATGTTGCAATATTTATTTCTGAGCCAGAGTTCTGTCAGCAGGAATGGAGTGTGATTGCCTCCCCCGCCCATAACAAAAAACTCAGATGGGTTGTTTTGCAATGCTCTGTCTAATGCTTGTGTTCTTCCTGCATTCTCAGCAGGATTATTCCAGAACATTGGTACATATTCCATAGCTGCAAGAGGCAATTTCTCATTAGAACTGTAACTTGAGAGAGAACCATATTACAAAGGAATATGAAGAGTAGTTTTTGCCAGTAACATATTTTCAATGCCTCTCTTTTATTTGCATCCACATAGTTGAAGAGGAACAGAGTTGGACGTGGGCAAAAAGAAGTTGGAAATCTAAGCAAGCTTCTTTCTGGGGTCTCTAATCCCTGGGTCATGAATTCTCCCCAGCCACTAAGACCTTACCCCACCCCAACTCCCACAGACATATATACCCCAAACTTCTTCTCCTCTTTGTCTCAGGTCAAACACTTACAGCAATTTTTGACTCCCGGAACAAATGATTTTAAGTCAAACAATTGACTTTTCCTGAGATATCTGCATTTTCCAAATTTTTATTTTTTAGGCAGAAAAACTATCCCCAGCTAGAAAGGAAGAAAGGTAAAACATATTGTTCAAGGGCAAAAGGTAAGGCTGAAAGTGGAACAAAATAGATTTTTTTGGAAGAAAGTCAGGCAAATCTTTTTGTTTTGCCAAAAATTGTACCAGCTACCTCTCGGAATCAGTTGTGAAGTCAAGCTTGATTCAGTGCTATCAGAGGGATGGAAAGAAAATGTAATATGTTCTGTGTTGGTTGTCCCAATCAACTTGGGAAGTTGATGTCCCAATCAACTTGGGAAGGGCTGCATACTTATTCTCAGTCTCTACAAACCTGATGCTGCTGTCTCCATTAAAAAAGAAAAGAAAAGGAAGTAAGCAATGGAGGGAGAGAGGGAAGAAGGGAGGCAGAGAGGGAGAGAGGTGGGAAGGGGAAAAGGCATTCCTGGCTAGGGACAATGGGTGTGAGGAAGCCATACGCAAGCATTATCTGTTACTTCCAATCCCAGTGGACCAGGATTCCCACATCTTCCTCAGAACTTACTTGTAAAGTCTGTTTATATTATGAAAGTCATATAGAATCAACCATCAACAATTTTGCTTGATAATAATCTTTCAGTAAGTTCAACAGTGACACAGGGCTGTTATTTTTTCCCCTCCAGTCATAGAAGCAGATTACTGTCTCTTAGTTGTATACTAGATGATGTGTGGGAGGTATGTTGTATGAAAAATATTTGCTTCTCAGTGCTGTGATATGCCTGCAGTGTGAGAGGCACACAGTAATTGAATCTAAGAGAAGTGGAATCTCATCTCAGGTCATGCTGGGCAGCGACATTACTGGGTGGAGTGGGCAACACAATTCTTCACACTGACAGCCATGCAGTCTGAAAGCTTCCTGGCTAAGAACTGGTTTTATCAGCCCCAATCTAGCATGATTTAACTATTATCCCCATAGGAGCACCCATAGGTTCTTAACCCAGGGACTTTGCTTCTCTAAGTCAGCTCTAAACCTCAGTCCTCTGAATAGGTTCTTCTGGGAAAGGAGTCACTGGTTATACTCGAAGAATCTCTGAGATGAGAAGCAGGGAATAAATGAGACTGGCAGGAAAAGAGGAGCATGAAGAAAGCTTTTGGCATTAGGATTTAGCTAACATGGGGGCACCTGGGTGGCTCAGTGGGTTAAAGCCTCTGCCTTCAGCTCAGGTCATGATCTCAGGGTCCTGGGATCGAGCCCCGCATCGGGCTCTCTGCTCAGCGGGGAGCCTGCTTCCCCCTCTCTCTCTGCCTGCCTCTCTGCTGCTTGTGATCTCTCTCTCTCTCTGTGTCAAATAAATAAGTAAGTAAGTAAGTAAATAAATAAATAAATAAAAGGATTTAGCTAAAGTGTTAAAGACAAATGCATGGGGATCTGGAGTATGGTGACAGTCAAATGTAGGAGTTTTTCTTTTAAAACGTGCTCACGTCTCTGTGTGTGAATATATGTGATTAAATAGCAGGTGGCATTAGGAGGAACTGTGAATATTACCATAGTTTTGAGACACTGGTGAAGTGCTAAGCAAAACAAAACAAAACAAAAAAAGAAAAGAAAAGAATCTACAAATTTAATTTTATTTTGAAAGAGAGGTATTAGTTATAGAAATTCACATAAATTTCATAGTGTAGTGACTTTTCTCTGTGCAGAATAAAAAGTATTAAACTTATTACAAATTATGGTATATTACTGTTGCTTTGTTTAACTTCATACATTCTTGTACACTTTGTATGTACTATTCTGCATGCTCTGTTCACAATTGTTTTTAGTCCAAATAATTCGAAATGTAATTTGTTTTGTTTGCCATAACAAAATATTTGAGAAGAATATAGATTTCTATTTCAGCATTACTGATAGTATTATATGAATGCCTTATCAATTAACTACAAGAAGCCTCTTAAAATAAACAGTAAGTACTTATGCCAAACTGAATTTTCATTCTATAAGAAAATATAATACTTATGCCTATATATATTATAGTTTAGAGATTGTGAGTTTATAACACTTTTTGTAATTTTTTATAAAAAATTAGTGATTTTCTTGCAGTACTACTAACATACCCCCCAAATGTCATTATCTTATGATGATGGAACTTTCTCATTGTCCTTGCAGTTTGATGCAGATATTCCTGTTTAGAAAGTTTTTTCCTCCTTGTAGCAATGTGTCCAGGAACACAGGTCATATCTATCTCATAGGTCTTCTATCCCCTAAGAATTCATGGTCTTCTGTACCCAGCTGGTAGAACATGAAAGAATATGGAAATGGCATATTTATTTTCTAAGAGGCTTGCCTTAGAAGTGACACACATTACTTCCACCACTATTCCATGCATTTTTTTTTTGTTTTTTACTACTAACACCTAAGGATTTGCTGCTATTATCCTTTCTCCCAGATCTCTTAGTTCATAAAAGTTATTCTTCTGTCCTATTTCCAATCAGGACATCAAGAAAGCAGGCAGTGAAGGTCACTAATTAATTCTAGGAATTAAATCACTGGTGATCCAACTGGTGATCAGTACAAGTGTAAAAAAAAGAAGTAGAAGGGAGGGATAAGTAAGGAGCCACTGGTCCTACATCTTTATTCCATTGGCATCTCTGCCCTTGTAGGATGAACTTAGAAAAATAATTATACTCTCCAGACCCATGTTTCTGAGTTATAAAATAAGGGAGTTGCACTAAGGAAAACCTCATAAAACCATAATCTGAAATTAAATTACTACATAATTAATTAATATAATTAATGACCTATACAGTCTTGCCACCAGTAAATGCATGGTTTTATTTATCATTCTTGAAATATTTAAAAAATCAGACTTCATCAGTAGTAGTACTAATACCATTACACCTATGATTACTACAATTTGAATTAAGCTGACCCTTACTGAGTGCTTACTATATTCCATAACTTTCCACTAAGTGAAATGTATTTATATATCAAACTCCAGAAGTTGCACAAATGAGAGACAAACCCTATGCCAACTCTCCTCAGAACTCCTCATGGCTGTATTATATTAGATTTGTTGGCCATTGTAGGGAACCACTGGATGAGACAAACTGGCATTAGGTAGCTCTATCACATCTATACATCTGTGACCTCAGACTAAAGAGTGAAAAATCGCTTTGACCCATTATTCCACCAAGTGCCCTTCTTCAGTTCGAAAATTCTGTCTCCACTTCCTTATTTGAAAAATGAAGTTTATGTAGCTTACCCATTGCTCCCTCAAATGCCTTAAGTATCCATTAAGTCACTGCCCTGAAGCATAAAAAACTCAACTTCTGAGAATTAACTATATGAACATAAGGTAATGAAGCCAACTCAATTATCCATGGTAAAAGATGACAAGGAAAAGTAAGACTAAATTAAATACACAGGTGTCCCCAAACCATATTTTTGCCATTCACCTACGCTCTTAACCAGCGCTAATAAGCTGCAAAAGAGATAGATTTGAATTTTATCACTTTCTCTCTCCACCCCCTCCTCTTGTCTGGTTCAAGTCCTAACGGGCCGTCAACCACCCTTTAAAAGGCAGGAAAAGCAAAGGCTGGACTTTGCAATCAATAGACTGGATAATTAGCCCCTGAGTAATTGAGAGTTAACGGTCTTGTATTAACTTCACCCCATTACTCCCAGAATATGAACAAGCCCGAGCAAGTTGGACATGAATATGAGAGAGCAGAAGAAAAAAGAAGGGTGGTAAAGGAAATGAGTTATTTACCTTGAGGTTATCATATGATGTGAACCATAATGACACAAAACCTGATAACAACATCAGCCTAGCGGAGTGACTCCAAACACGACAAGATGGTCCACAAGAGCTGTAAGAGAGTTGTTTCCCCTTAGCACCAAATTATTTTTCACTTTTCTTCCTACAACAAAAGACTCACTCTAGGCTTTGGCTGTGTTCCCAAAAGATTGGGTAATTAAGCAGGTAAGATTTCCAAGGAGAAATAAATATTTTTCAGTTACTAGACACTGTCATTGGGCTTTGATTCAAATGTGCATAATTTTTGAACAGGAAACATAATGAAAGGAATGTTTCACAAATTAATATAAAGCCCAAAGGCATACCTGGCACTCTCTTACATGAAATCATTGTCTTTCATAAGCCAGGAATGTCGACCAAGTATCCGTCTTGGAAAATGCCTTCTCCTTGTAATATTAGCACCAGTTTTACAGAAGGAAAGCTCAACTTGAAGAAAACTGCTTATAAAATATGACCCAAGCCTGTTTTTTTCTAAACTTAATGTCCTTTTAAAGTAGAATGACTTTGGTTTCAGCATTATCAGTGAAAACAGTACCTCTTCTTCAGAGGTTGAAAAGCTAAACAGAAGAGTTAAATGACCTGCATGATTTTTTACAGAGTGACTAATTCAAATTAGAGGTTTGGATAGAGTGCTGGGCTCCAGGCCCAGGACCCCAAACTACTATTTTCTAAAAATAATGTGAAACTCTGAAAGGTAAAATGGCTTAAGAAGATGAAGAAATTCCCCCAAGTATAATTTCAACTATGTAAGTGAGAATGAGTCAAGCACAGGTTAAATGACAATGTTAAAGAGTGTTGAAAAATGACCAGTTCATCACTGGGATGGATGGAAGATGGAACAACTTCTTTTCCTTAGAGTGATTAGCTTTAGAATAATCATTCCACACTCTCGTCTGGTCTTCCAACAGCAAAGAGTAGGATAATGGTTTAACCACGTGACAGAAGATACCCTTAGTAAAATCATATTTTCTATGAACTTGATTTTGGAAATTTAAAGTAATATGATAAAAATATATTTATGAATCTCAGTGTATGCAAGATATAACATAACACAAATATTGAAAAATCAAACACATCAAGAATTGCCTAATTTCTAAAATCATGGTGACTGAACTATAAATTCTAAATTTATTTTATTTGGTGAATATTCCTATTATCTGAGCAACAAAGTTTTATGTGCTTAAAAACTTCTATTAATGATCTGAGCACATCTCATGACATTATTTTGATGTTCACCTTCCATGTAATATAAAATTTTTAGAGTCTTTATTTTTCAGGTGATTAAGTAGCTATAAGTGGTGCTTGGTGGTAGGGGAAAAAAATCTGGAAATCCATAATTTGGTAGTAAAATTTAAAGGCAATAAAATATTAAGGTAAAGACTGTACCTGTTATCAACTTACTGTCTGTTGGCTCCAAATATATTTTTCATTGCCTGCTCAATGAAAAAATAGAACCCTTTATTTTTTTTTCCTTTGCTCGCTGGCATGACCTTAAGGTTTGTCAGGAGGGTGCTGGAAGGTCATTGAATGATAAAAGTGTGTTCCCTCCTGAGTCTGGTGTGCTCCTGGACAGGCTCCTGCACTGTAGGCAGATTCTTTTGTATTAGCCACCAGCACCTGGAATACAGCAGTTTCCATAGCACCTGGCAGAGGCAGTCTTAGAGTTGAGAACTTTCTAGAAAGACACCTCATGGTGAAGAGTTTTCCCTAGCACTCTCAAAGGTGGATTTCTGACAAGCTCTAGAGGGCAAGTTTCTAGCAAGTTCTCCGAGGGCAGAAGTACAATGATTTTTCTGCCATCCAGTGAGCCCCAAAGGTGCCACCTCCTTCAAGGTGTGCCTCTCAGTTGTCAAGAGGTAACTCTTCCTTGGGTGCTCTATCTCATCCCTAGGGGTAAGAGCAGCTCTTTGTATCAGTAATACTATAATCTTTAGAATTCTAACTACTAAACCCTTTAATGCAACTTTTCTCGTTCAAATCATTCTACAGATTTTGTCTTCTGAATGGACACGGACTGATAGAAATGATGACTGAATGACTATGATTCCCCTAATGTTACTATCAGAGAAATTACTGTAACTATTTTAGAGAAAATAAAAAGAATTTTTAAAATAAGCTACAAACTTAAATATTTACGCATTCAAAGGAGGCACTCACTATTTACATTTATTCTTCTAAGAAAATTTTCTTGAAATATGATAACTTTGAATTATGCTTGGTTTTCAAGAACTCATCCCTTACATGTGACTGTCTTACATACAAACACGCAAGCTTTCTAAAGTGTTGTCAATGTTTAATGTCAGCCAATAGCTCACTGTGTTGAGTCTCCAATTTATGTGTAAATATAATGCTTTATAACTGTAAATATGAAACCATACTCTGAACAAAATTACAGAATGTCTAAAAATATTTTGAAATTGAAATGAGGTATGACTTTGTTCTTCAAGTGACATTCTTTTATGCATTTCCTACCAGTACTTGCATCATGCTGATCCTGTCTGCTCAGTCAAGTAACTTTTCCTTTGCACTGAAAAGCAGTCAAAGGGAGAATAAACTACTGGGCAGAATGGATCAGCATCCAGCTTGCAAACGACTGTGAATATTTATAAAGCATTTGAGTGTTATTAGCTGAATCTTTCTCTCAAAGTACCGCTTTCTTTATTATGTGACAGAATGAAATGTGAGAAAACCAAACTCTGTGTGTGTGTGTGTGTGTGTGTGTGTGTGTGTGTGTGTGTGTATGCACACATATGGACATGTGCTCACATTTGTGTAGCACTTGCACTTCTCCTGTGGTATTTTCATTCTCTACCTCAAACCCAGTTTTGTCTTACAACTCTCATTGTAGGTACCTTGCAAAGTCTAGGACTAGACTTTGCTTCTCTTGAAGTAAGGAGAAATGGAAGCAGAGTTCACTTTATAAAAGCAATGCAGGCTCATTCAAGAGAATTCAAGATACGAAAATCTATAATACCCGTAATTCCTCTAACTTATCCAGAGTTGACTTCTGTTACTGGCTTATATACACAGATATGTGTATGGACATCCACATACACAGGTCATATTCTTCAGGATAGTTTTCTAAATATGCAACATATGTGTTTATTGTTTTTCTAATAGATATTTTTAACTCGTACACTTACATGTTATATTTCAGTATTACCCCAACAATTTAGTAATAAAAGAGTACAAGGTAAAATTAAACAACTAAAAGAGGAATATGAAACAATGACGAATTTAAAAAAAGACTGAAAGGGGTGCTTTGGTGGCTCAGTGGGTTAAAGCCTCTGCCTTTGGCTCAGGTCATGATCTCAGGGTCCTGGGATCAAGTCCCACATCGGGCTCTCTGCTCGGTGTGGAGCCTGCTTTCCTCTCTCTTCTCTGCCTGCCTCCCCATCTACTTGTGATCTCTCTCTCTGTCAAATAAAATAAATAAAATCCTTAAAAAAGAATTAAGTTAAATTAAAAAAAATTTTAAAGGCGGAAAAAACCCTGCAACTAAGAATATGTATTTTCTAACAAAATATTGCGTTGAACAAATTGCTTTTGGCTAAGTCCCCTTCAATTTGAAGGAAAACATCATAGTTTGTTATAATTAGAATTACTGGAAATGCAACCAAAAATTCAGGAAGTATGTCCAGATATAATAGAAATAGTGGTCAAGTCAAAAGTTTTAAGGTTCAAAAGACAGATCTATAGTAGGAAACATCAAAGGTTGGCTCTCACTGAATTTAATATCTTATTTCAGTGCCATAAAAGAAAGAGTTGATATAGCTATCTCAAAGTCAGCTAAGAAACATCACTTTCTCTCTTTCAGTGAACTTTACCAAAAAAGTAACTTAATGAATTAAAAGTTTGTCATAAGATCAATATATATTTTATAAGGTTGTGTGTGTGTGCATGTGTGTGTGTGTGTGTGTGTGTGTGTGTGTGTGCATGCTTATGTGTCTAACTTTTAGGAAAAAGGCACTGTCTCAAATATCTCAAGTAAAGGCAGTTCTTATTTTTTCCTTTTTTTTTTTTCCACTCTTTAAGTTTTATTCTTGGAAGTGAAATAATATAAATTTTTAGAATAAAACATTTAAAAGTCTCTGTTTCTGAAATTATGCATTATAAAATCTTATCTCCGAAAAGTGACTTCACTAATGTGTAAATTCTAGTATAGGTTTTTTTCCTCTAACAAAAAAACTAAAAGGATCAGAGTTGTGTCTCCATTACCTAGGAATGAGATGACATTCTACATTATTCCAACTTCAGAAGGGTCCTTACATACTAATTTCTTAGTATGTAATGATTTTTTTTTATATTGAACAAGTCACTTGTGGAAATATGTAACAATTTAATAAATGTTTTCAAAAAATTATGTTGTTATCGGTAAATAGGATCCTCTACCAAAATTAAATTACAGACTTCTAAGCAGTCAATAAACCTACTTGATGAAAAGAAGAATTTACTTTACTAAAAATTTAGCCAGAGGGGAGCCTGGGTGGCTCAGTGGGTTAAGCCTCTGCCTTTGGCTCAAGTCATGATCTCAGGGTCCTGGGATGGAGCCCCACATCTGGCTCTCTGCTCAGTAGGGAGCCTGCTTCCCTCTCTCTCTGCCTGCCTCTCTGCCTACTTGTGATCTCTCTCTCTCTCTGTCAAATAAATAAACAAAATCTTTTAAAAAAATAAAATAAAAAATAAAAATTTAGCCAGAAATTTTTAAAAAACCCATGTTTTATATTTTTCAATCACAAGTAATTTCCAAAATGATTCCTAAAGGATTTCAATATAAAATAATTTTCATTCTATCTTTTAGTATTAATGTACTGCTACTGACCATATTTCCAATGTAAGAAGATGACCTAAAGAATCACAAATTGGGAAGTTCAGTTCCTTAAACATGAATCTGGAAAGCTTCCCAGATGATGTATCTTCAGGGTAAAGTATTCATAACTCAGAGGTTTAAAATGATCAAAGAGGCAAAGAAGAACTGATAATTCAACTTATTCCCTAAGGATGGGCTGTTCACCCAGGGAAATATCTACATAGGGTTACTACTGCATGGTTACTTTAGAAGGCATGAGGTCATTACACGTGAAGTTACAATATCCTGACATTTATACTCAGCAATTCCATATGCCCTACCAAAATACCCCTATCATGACTTAGTAAATCTTCAGAGTCAATAGAAAAGTGTAGTTTTACTTTGGCAACTGAGTATCTACTCCTACATATATATTCAACATGCACAAATAAGACCTCACCACTTTAGGAATTAAAATGTAATCAAAAGAAGACATAAATATGAAAATTACAAAGAGATGTTTGTTTCAAGAGACAGCATTCAAACAGTAAAACCCCTAACTGTGTATATTTACTATACTATGGTTTGAGCCTTAGCCGTTAATGTATTCTTGAATTGTCAGATGATCCCAACTTCTTTATATGCACTGAACCTCGTCGGTAACCTGGTTTAGGTAGAAAAAGTTCATCAGTAATCTCAGACTGTTTTCATACTGTAGCACAAAATGCTGATGATGAGGAAACCAAAACCTCAGCTAAAATATCTCCTGCATCTCCTCATAAACTATTGCTGGGATGAAAGTATTAAACAAAATCAACACTACAGATCATCACGTACTCAATAATGAATAACTGAAATTGTAAATCCTGTGAACAAATGTGGAATCTTGAGCAATGAAGTTAAATCTCTGATGTACAAACTCTAAGAGGACAATCTCAGTAAATAATTATAGAGTATATTCAGATTATAAATTACATACAAAATAGAGGACTTACAAGTCTTTCAGGGATATTTTAGATAGTGGGGAGATAGACAACTTCATTTTTGTACTTCACAAACACTAATGAGAAACCATAGAGTCACATTGATCTCAGAAGCCTTACGGATAATAAAAATGCAGCTGACTGAGGGTGAAATATAAATAGGTATTCATCTCTTTCTCTAATATGCAATCAATCTTTTCTCAGGATAGAAACAGTTGAAAATTTTGCACACCATATTGGCTCTAAAAGGTGGAGATACTAGTTTATTAAGTATCCTTAAAGTCTGCTTTGTAATTATGAAAAGCTGGATTCAAAACTTCCCTGAGTTTGTGAAATTTCTATTTGATTCTGAAGTATCCTGTGAGTTTACCTTCACTGCTTCTCAAAGAAAAGTACCAGATTTTTCCCACTTCAGAAGTCTGACTTCCCCCTGATACATTTTGAATTGAACCATGGTTGACAGTTTTATTACAAATATGTTGCACTTGTAATTGTTACACCAAAGGAAGTGATTGAAAAAAATTTGCAAAGTTATAAAATTGGACTTTAGTTCTGTGGAGAATGAAGAAATAAATGTTAGGTTTAAAAATAATATCCTCAGAGATGTATATATCAAGACAAGAAGATTCAAATTTGATTTATTATTCACTTTGGATATAGCACTTTCTGATCTGGAAAAAAAAATGTCTGAAATTATTCTACTTTACATAAGTGGTGACAAATCACTACTTATAGATTTCTTTCCAAAAGCCTCACTGTCCATGGCATAAAAATTGCTTGAAAGGGTTCCGTGTGTTGCTATTTTAACATCTCCTACCACACTATACAAATGCCAGTCTGACCAGTCTGCCTTTAGGGCTTTCAGAAAGCAGCTTTCTTTAAAGGTTACGGGGGATGTTATGTCTTCTAAGAATGTCAGCTCTCCTGACAGTTCTCCATGATATCAACATGGTTGATACTAAAATTTAGGCAAAGGGGTTTAATTTAAGATGGGATTCTAGTCATGAGTCTATTTTAATATTTGCTAATTGTTTCACATACGGGTTTTATTTTTAACAAAAGCCATCCTGATTCATTTACATAGCTTATAGCTTTAATTCTTTTATTTTTACCTTTCATTAGGTAAATCCATACCCATACACCTTTTCAGACCTTTAGACCCTTAGACCCTGGAGGGGAGACATTTTATTTTAGAAACAGTACGCAGTTCCACCCAGAGAAATGGACACTTTGTCACACTCTTCATTAGAAATCTTCATGTACAAAAGAGCAAAACTATAAAATTTCTATAACATACTTGTAGGTAGAAATGATTTGATTTTATGACATTAAAAATTATTTCAAAAAACATAAACAATAAAAATTTCAACATTATTTCAATTTTAAATAGCAAAAACTATATCATAGGCTTTAGTGTATTTTTACACAACTCAAAAATTAATTCACTTAAAAATAAGTGTGACTGACATCTAGATCATCAGCTGAGCTAATTACTATGGCTTTTTGAATTAAAAGAAGAGTTGTAAAGAAATTCAGTTTGAAAAAAATAGAATTCTAATGCTAATATGCAGCATTCTATTTTATCCTAATGTTTGGAAAGGTTTACTTTCAATACCTGAGTAACAGCTCACAGACTAAGCTAATCATTGTTCCAAATTATATCAAATATGCATTAATATATTCTCCCTCTTGACCTCCTCAAATGGAGATTACTCTATTTAAAAAATGGTTTTTTTTCTATTAAGAAAAAAATGAATTGTTACTATCTTATATATTTGAGTAAGAATTGGGATGGCAGTATGGTAATGCATTTGACAATGATTTAATGCCAACCAAAAATATACCTTAAAAACTCAAAATGTATCCTGCAAAGATACAGAGAAAATACATCATATAAAGCTGACAATGTTGTTAAAAATAAATATCTAGCAGAAGTAATACTAACACTACAAATGATCCTATGCCAAGGTTTACTCCAGGGAAAACTGACAGCAGAATAATAAAATATCAAAGCTTCAAAGATCTACAAGCCAAAATTGAAATAAGAGCATCACTTAAGCTTATTAATTCCATCACATGAATTAATAATTTGACACAGAGTAATGTAAAGAAAGAAAGAGGGAGAGAAATGGAAAAGGAAGGAAGGAAGGAAGGAAGGAAGGAAGGAAGGAAGGAAGGGAGGGAGGGAGGGAGGGAGGGAGGGAGGGAGGAAGGAAGTTAGTTCCCTCTTTCTTTCTTTACATACATAGGATATGTTGGGATGGCGTATACTTGGAACAGGGCTCTATGCTACCTTTAACATTAAAATCTGAGCACCTGACTTAATGAACTCTTAAAGAAGCCGTTGCAAGTTTGGCAAACCCATATAAATAGCAGCATAATTTGGAACTTGGTCACAAGCTGGAAATGGAAAAGGAAGGAAGGAAGGAAGGAAGGAAGGAAGGAAGGAAGGAAGGAAGGAAGGAAGGAAGGGAGGGAGGGAAGGGAGGAAAGAAGGAAAAAAAGAAGGAAAGAAGGAAAGATGAATGAAAAGTTCTGCCTTTCATTAGCTGGTTGATTATGGGGGAAAAAATTCACAAGCCTGGGTATTAATTATTTTTTAGTTTAACATATAAATCTGTTTTGTACAATTTATATTTTGCAACCATATATTTAGTTCAATTGTCAAAGACCAAAATACTAAATGAAGGCTTAGCTCTTCAGATCTCTACTCTCTAGACATGACAGAACACAGTACCATAATTTCTGGAATAAGAAAACAACTCTATTTAATGACAGCTTACCACATGTCAAGCATTCTGTTACAATAGTCAAATACACTATCTTTTTTCTATCACATGAGCTCTGAGTATGGGCAGGGAACAGTATGGAGTGTTGGTTAAGTGGCCAGGATACAAAGTCCAGCTACAAGGGTTGGAATGTCAAGTCTAACACTTGCTTAACTATATCATTTGGACAAGTTACTTAATTTGTCTGTGCCTCAGTTTCTTTATCTGTAAGACAGAAATAATTACTTTCCTTCTGGGCTTGCTTATAATTAGGTTTTATTTATTTATTTATTTATTTTTAAAGATTTTTTTTTTTTATTTATTGGACAGAGAGAAACACAGCGAGAGAGGGAACACAAGCAGAGGGAATGGAAGCGGGAGAAGCAGGCTTCCCGCCGAGCAGAGAGCCCGATGTGGGGCTCGATCCCAGGACCCTGGGATCATGACCTGGGCCGAAGGCAGACGCCCAACGACTGAGCCACCCAGGTGCCCCTAATTAGGTTTTAAACAAGTATTCAAGCACATAGTAATCCCTCAATGCACATCAACCATTCTTAGTATCTCCAATGTATATATTAGGAAGCAGGGCTCAGATAATTTAAGTAATGATCTGAAATTACATAGCAATTAAAGGTCATAGCTGAAAATCAACCCTTTCTGTAGTCCCTAAATCACATTCCTATCTGCTACATCTTGTACAGGTCAAGGGCAGTCTGCCCCAAAATATGCTACTTAGGCATATTATTTTAAATAAAAAGTTACTTAGGAGACAGCATGTGCAAGAAGGTCACTCAGACACTCCTCTGTCTCCCTGGAGGCAGGAAATAAATCTCTCATGTGAAAGGTACCCTCCCTGTGCCAGAAGGTAAAGAGACATCCTTATCACCAACAAGAAGCAATTTAGAGCCAAGAATGCTGCATTAAAAAAAAAAAATCCCTTATTACTTTTTACTAATTTACTACCCCAGCCCAAAATATGTCCAGTATTCCTTACTAACTAAAGTTCTGAAAGTTAAATTTTCTTTGTCTTGTCCATTCCTCACAGATTTATTGTCTCCTGGTCTAAAAAGTATTAAAACTGACTGCTCTGGACATTTCTTCAGGACTCAGTTTCATTATTGGGCTTCCATGTGCACATAATAAAGCTTTGTTTTTTTCCTCCTGTTAACTTTTCTCATGTAAACCTAATTCTTTGTCCAGCTGGAAGAACCTTGGACTGAGGAAAATTTCTTCCTCTCCTTCAACATAATTATTTCTTAGATTCTCACCTAGAGAATATCCATGATTCTGTGATACATTCACCAAAAGTTAAGTCATTACACTGATCTTTTTACTTCGTTTATGATTCTGACAAACTGGTTCTTAATAATCTTAAAATACAAAATCTAACTACTTTAGTAATTCTACTAGTATTTATAAATTATTGTTATATACATATGAAAATAAAAATCTTTTAAAAATGAAGTTATACTACCTCATTATTCTGCAACTTGTTTATTTTGTGTCTTGGGCAACATTTCATGTCAGAGCTTACAGAACTACTTCTTTTTTTTCTTTTTTTTTTTTAACTGATTCATAATCTTACATCAGATCATTCCCCATAATAATTTTCAATGATTCTTGGTCATTAGATTTTCTTCCAGATTTGGTGGCGAAGGGGAGGTGGTGGTGGTTTGGTTTTGGTTTGTTTTGTTTGCTCTTAAAACTATAGTGAAATAAATATTCATTTACAAAAATCTTTGTGCACTGGAATGACTATATTTATAAACATTTCTAACAATGATAACATGATACCACTATGTCAAAATGTGTGTGCTTTTTATATTATGCTAGATACTGCCAAATTGCCCTTTGTAAAGTCATACCAATTTATATGCTGAGCAACAGTACATGAGAGTAGCTACCTCCCTCTCTCTTGACATATTTTTGAAATAACAACATAATTTAAGAAAATTCAAGCCATATCTGCAAGTACATTATGCTGGCTGGTTTCTTATTTATTATTCATTTGTACTCTACTATATTTTAAAAAGATTTGAGAGAGCTAATAATATTAACATACATATAGATGACACTATTCAATTTAACATGTAAATATTAATCCACACCAATAAAAAGAAGGGTAAGTATACCAGAAAGTCTGGAAAGATTTACTCCTAAATGCCTGGCACTGTTCTAGATGACAGAGATATGACAGGGAATAAGACAGAAAAGTTACTAGTCTGATATAGCTTATATTTTCCTAGAATAAATGCAAATAAATAAATTGAAATATAAAATAAAATTTCACCTAGTGATAAAGGCTATCATTAAATAAAACAGGATAGCATGGGTAGGTTTACTTAAAATCGATAAGTCTTAAGCAGAAACTATGCTTCTATAATACAGAATGATTCAAGTAAAAGCAATTAGTAGGTTTTTAATCACCGATTGGAAAAAAATTATATTCCATGCCCCAATAGAGAGATGGGCTGCTCGGCAGTTCCAGGCCTTTGGTAAAAGGGAAAACAGAGAGATGTCGGTGGCTTATGGCAAATCAATCATTACACTTAAAAAAAAAAAATGTTCGCATCTTGAAATTATGTTTGTCCTGTCATTTTCCACGATTGATGGGAATCACTGATTCCTAATCATTTACCATATGCTGTGAGGAGACTGAGGGAATTAAATCTCATATCCAATGAAGGTCAATAGAAAGCTGAAACAATAGAAAACAACCAGATGTACTTTACTTCCACACCTGGCTAATACAAAGAATTCCCCCATCTTTCAATGAAATTGTTTTCAGGCTTCTCAGAAGACCTCCAAGTTTTCATTCCAAAGTAAAGATATGAAAGTTAAGTATGATTTCCTGAAAGTCAGTGATGAGGCAAGACAACCAGAGTATTTATGAGTCTCTTATACTGTCATGCTTGAAACTGTAGAATGTTAAGCAGACTATTCATCCACTAGAGAAATACTCCCAGTCATCTCAGGTTTGTTTACAACAACAGACAAAGGAGAGACATAGCTCATAGATCAGCATGTCATAAAATAGAGACAGCTCACTGCCAAGGGCAAATTTAGAACTCTGAATGAAGAAAAGACACTGTGCCCACAGAGCACCCAGACACAGAAATCCAAGCGACACGATAAGGGTGTCAAAGTTATAACTGCCATATATAGTACATGAAAGCTTATAAAAAGAAATTTAATTCTACTGTTGTAATTAGAAATTAATGGAAAAATCTCAGCAAAACCTTCAGAGTGAACTACAGCTCAGGGGGATCCACCTGAAATAGTTTACCAAATTAATGATTAATTGTCAGAGGACCTATATAAGCAACAACAGAGAAGATTTTTAAATTATGTATGTATAATTCTGTGATGGTAAATTTAAAAGTGTCAATGTACTCCTTTCTGGGAACACAGTTACAAAATCTAGTTCAAGTCAAAGTAGAAAACCTGAAAAAAACAAGCCATAATATAAAGTAGAATTGTCAAAAAAAATTACAAAATGTCTCAAAAGGAAGTTTTATCAGTAACTTCTTTTGCATTCCCAAGGAACAGATAATTGGAATATACATCATTAAAGAAAGAAGATAAGAAAAAGGGACTATGGGTGGGAAGGATCTGAAGAGAGTTTATTGATGATCTGATGTAACTCCCTCATCAGAATCAATGTGAAGGAATGCCTTTCCCTAAGACTTTGTTAGCAGCTATTGCCTTTTTCCTGGTTCCTTCTTGATACCTTTCTAATCAGAATGGACATTTTAACCAAAGGACTGGTGGGAGAAGTTTTTGATGTTATATTTCTTCAGATTCTCTGGCCTTGCTCTCTGATGTTCTAGTATGTATACCAACAGTACCAAGTCCCCAATTCTAACTTTGGAAAGCCTTATTTATCTAAATGTTACCTGTGGGAAGAATTTGGGAAATAACTTTCTAAAGCAATTAGTTCAGTACAACTCAAAGAACAAAGGAACAACAGCAAAGGCATTATGCAAATGTGTGGCTTTTGAAAACTATACTGTCTTAGGAAAAGCATGGTCAGGTACCTTGCAGAGAATGGCATAAAAAGTTTGAAAATGTTCTGCTACTCTCTATTCACTTAAATTTTGTTATAACATTAAACTTCAATTTGATTAATATTATCCATTTGACACATAAAACTAACCTTAAAGAAAATTCATTTATGAATATAGATATGAATATTTCTAAATAAGATACAAGCAAATTGAATTCAGCAGTGCATCTACCATGACCAAGTCAGTTTTAATTCAGGAATGCAAATCATAGAAAATCTTTTTAACAGCAATATGTTCAAATAAGAGAATACTTTTAATAATCTCAATAGATTCCAAAAAGACATATAATATTCAATACTTATTCTTGATACATATTCTAAGAAATGAACAGTTCACCATCAATGTATCTTAAAATCAGACCAAGACCAGTTTCAGTGATCAAATTCTAAAGGTTTCAGGAAGGAGATCAGCATATTTAATTTCCTAATATTATATAACATTTTTCTAAATGTACTAACAAATACACAAGATGTGAAAGAAGAGGGGTGCCTGGGTGGCTCAGTGGATTAAAAGTCTCTGCCTTCCGCTCAAGTCATGATCTCAAGGTCCTGGGATGTAGCCCCACAAAGAGCTCCAAATGGGGCTCTCTGCTTGGCAGGGAACCTGCTTCCGCCCCCACCCTACCTGCTTCTCTGCCTACTTGTGATCTCTCTCTTCTCTGTCAAATAAATAAAGAAAATCATTAAAAAAAAAAAAGATGTGAAAGAAGAAGAAAACATAGCACGTAGAAAGGAGGAAACGATATTCTCATTAGTATAATTCCATTCTGAGAAAACCCCATATAATCTATAAAAATTTATAGTTAATAATGGAATTAGTGTAGCCTCCTATTAAGAAAAAATAATAAAGCGAATAATTTAAATTAGCTACTATAAACCATAATAAAAAATTCCTTTCAGATAGCAAGCAAAATTTCAGTAGGATCTTCATGAAAAACACATAAAATATTAAGATTTGAATAAATCATAAACTATTCTATTAGTACAAACCAGAAAGTTGACTTACTGGGGCACCTGCGTGGCTCAGTCAGGTGTCTACCTTTGGCTCTGGTCTTGATATCAGGGTCCTGAGATAGAGCCCTGCATCTGACCCCTTGCTCAGCGGGGAGCCTGCTTCTCCCTCTCCCTCTGTCTGCCACTCCCCCTGCTTGTGCTTTCTTTCACTCTGTCAAATAAACAAATAAAGTCCTTAAAAAGAAAAAGAAAACTAATTTATTTATGAGTACACATTCTTCCAAACTAATATATAGATTTAATGCCATTGCCTATAAAATTCAGATGGACTGTTTTTGAAGTTCGCACAGTGATTCCCTGTATACAAATAGGAATTAACTTGTCTAAAAGTTAATATATTTTTGACAAAGAAAAATAATGGAGGTAAATTTATTGTGCTAAATACAAAAGTGTATTATAAATCTACAATAATAAGATATTGTGATAGTGGCAAGAAAATTTACAGACATAATGAAAACCACAAAGATACCCTGAAATAGACCTCTGTGTACAAAAGAATTTAATATGTGATATAAAGGATCATGGATACCAATAACAAAGGGGTAAATTATTCAGTAGGTGGTATGAAACAAGTTATTTTAAAAAAAAAAAAACAGATTTGTGCTTCATAGCATACTTTGATACAAATCTCAGATGATTCAAGTTAAAGAAAAAAAGTATATCAGAAAAATAAAGACATTATTAAGGAACTGATTCAGAAAGAGAAAGAACTTAAAAAACAGTAAATAACTCAGAAAGGAAAAGAAACATATTTATGTGTATATGCATGTGTGTGTTTTCACGTGTGTAAAATCTTAAACAGCATGCATGTCAAAAAAGTGAAAATGAATTAAAAAGCACAATAAAATTTGGAAAAATGTGTTACACTTGGTAAGTTTTGTGTGATTTAAAGATATCAAACCAATGTCATTGCAACAGGGCTTTTCATGTAGAGCAAACAGCAAAGACACAAGTCAGGTTTTCTGCCATTATGCTTAGAAGCATGAGAAACAGGCCAAGAAATCAGAAACTCGAGATCACTAGGCTCAACTATATGACTCCTGATGCAGCCAGTTTCATATTTACCTACCTCCTATATGCAAACGCTTTTTTGGAAGAACACCTGAAGAGGCAATAAATAAGCAAAATGAAAAGAATTTTAAAATACAAAGAGAAGTTATTATTTTTGTTCATAATGTTATTTTGGTTATTGTGTTTCTCGATTGAGTAAGAAAAGCAGAACAATGGGGTGACTCACCAAAAAGAGAGAGGGAGAAAAAGAGAGAGAAAGGTGGTGGACTTTGAATTTCCAATGCAATAAGTGAAAACTATATTAGAGAAAGGAAAAATGATTTTTTCCTCTATCCTTCTAGGTTCTTGGCTGAGACTCCTCTGTAATACAAGACTGATTAACAGGAAAAAAAGCAAACAGAAGTTTAATATCATATGTATCTTCTATATAAATGGGAAATACCTGGGAAAACTAAGTAACTCCCTGAAATAGCCCAAGCTACCACCTTAAATACCATCTCCAGCTAAAGAGGAAAGATATTGTGTGGGAGGGAAATCAAATATGGGAGATGATCAAGCAAAGCATAGTAAAGAAAGGTCTGGTTGTTTGCAGATTTAAGTCAGTTGCCTGCTCCACCTATGAGGGTAGATTTAGTCATCCTCCTCCTCCTGGTACAGAGAGCGAGACACCACTACAAATGGAGATTTTTCCTTGTAAGTCTAACTGTCTCTTACAAAAGGTTAACTTCTACTCAGTTTTCAGAGCTTCTCCTGTGTTTGCTGTTTCCTAAAAATTAGCAACTCAAGATAATCCTTATGCCAAAGAGATATTTTGAAGAGGCAAATTCTGCTCCCCTGCAATATTAAGGATAGATGACTAACAGCAAGAGATCATTTAAATATATACATATAATTGTCGAGTTGGGTTTCCCAAATTCCATTCCCACCTCCCATGATATCATCTCTCAGGTCATACAAGCGCTACCCCCAAGCAAGACACATTCCTTACTATCCTTTTCTCCCCTTTCTTTCTTCAACATGTCATCCTCTGCCTCTTGTTCACTCAAGTCCTTGCTCATAACTGGCTATCATATGTAATAAACCAATTTCCAAAAAAATACAAATAGACACAATAGGGCTACCTACCCCCACTTCGAAGGATAAAACATGACTGTACCTTTGCTACCTGTATACATGGTCAACAATAAAAAAAATTTCAGTAAATAAACACCCTTTTAAACCGATGTGTGTGGATGTGTGTACACATGTATGTACACATGTGTGGATGTGTGCATTTTTGTTTTGCACAGAACCACAACATGTGAACGAATTCACTTTGGGGATGATGCATGCCACAATCATAAGCAACTTTAAATTTCTGTGCTTAAATGAAATTTCAAAAATTCTGTCCAAGTTTGATGTAAAGGGCTTACTGATCTAGGCCCTTTGAGAAGTAAAACTTTTCAAAAATACAAAGCAGGAAATTGTGATCACTAAGCGAAGTTACCACTGTGATGTTCCCTGTGTATGGCTTATTCAGAGCCCTACAAAAAAGAACACAAGGTAAGCTGGGGCTTCTGAAGCTCCAGCCCCACGCTTCTTCAAGGCTGCAATCCTGTGAGCTATTCTTACAATGGTGTTTGATGTAAAATGGTGAACACATTAGATTATCCTAAGAATACCATTTGAAAAGGAGGAACTTCTGGGATTGCTTTTTTTCCTCTGTGACCCAGAAAGACCCACCAATCCATGGGCAAGCAAATTGAGAGTGTGACAGGACCATCACAAATTGCTCAGTTATAATGAAGGACCTGGAGCCACCTGTTCCACAGCAGGGATAAATCACAGTCGCTGTTTCTGTAAGGCAGGGATCCGCTAGGGAAGGGAAACTGAACATGGGGAAAATTCTAGAGCCAATTCACTATTCTAGGACTCCTGGGTTGCTTTTTCACTAACGAGGGAAAGATTTCTTTTCTACCACTATGTGCCACTAGGTAAAATACATAATTTTCCATAAGGACCATTTGTGAAATATAGATGTTCTAATCCAAGTTCTGGCCTACGTGAGCTCAATTAATTTACATGTGTGTTCTCTTCTGGCGCTGTGAGCAATGTACTGCCTTCGTCATGGCCTCTGAAAGTTTTCCAATTTAATCTCACTCAGTTACAATCACAGCCTTGGGTTATTCATTCAATGTACTTTGCATCCAGTCCACAACGCTCCCAGTCACCTGGTCTCCAATCATAATACGCTGGTTTCATTACTCCGACAGCCATCTCCTGGACGGTCACGGCAAACAAAGCGAAAACTGAGTATTGCTTCCCGTCCGCCCTTGGGATGTGACCGCAGCATGCTCATCCACCTCTATGGGAGGCAACCAAGCTGCTTGAACTGATTTTTCAAGTCAGGCCTTTGCCCCATGTGGTCTATTTTGATTCTATCAGCTTATGCCGAGGACAGAGGATACATGCCCTTGAGTGAACAACCAATGCCAATTTGAGTCCATTTTCTTCCCCGGTTTTAGCCAAGCGTGGCTCCTGTCTCTAAACTCTCATTGCCTTTCCTTCTGCCACCACAGCTGGTTGCTGTCCTAGAGTTTTATCTCCCCCACTGACTAAAGTACAGGATTGATTTCTGCACTGGGAGGAAAGAATTTAATTGGTGAATAACAGTCGCTTTTATTCCCTTGCATTCAGGGAATTTACAAGCTATCCCAGTATTTCAAAAAATAGGGCCTTCAGGCAGGAGTAGCATTTGAATCCAAACATCGGCCATCTATCTACCTCAAGCACTCAGAGCCCAGTGAAGTTCAGTTGTTACTTAGAAAGCCTTAATAGGCACCATGGGACCCTAAAACATTCTCTCTTTCACACACGTAAGCAGTCTGGCAACTTTCTCAAGAACAAAGACCCAGGACAGCAGCTCACCTCTCTACTTACCTTTCAAGCTCTGTTCCTGTTCATCTAATTTTTGTATATCCCAAATTAAATTATTTAAGGCATTTTTTTCCCATGAAAATTACAACTAAACTAATGTTACAGAGAAGAGAAATATTTGTTGGCCTTTCTCAGAAATACAGGAATTGAAATATCAACACTTATTTTTAAAAGAATAACTACATTGCAGCTCATTATATCCCAAGATTTAAATAGGAAGTCCAGCTCCTGCACTGAGGGGAACAGAAGGGGCCCCTAAAGGACGTGCCTTCCTGAACAAATATACACAAGTTACCACCAGGTCATTCTACATATCTGCTTAGCCACAGGGCCACTTCACTTCCGTGCTAGAGAACCGAACGATATCACACTGCCCTGTATGCTGGTATTGAACACAGGCAGCTGTGAATACTACTTATGGAAATAAATATATGATAGGACAATGATCCATTGAATGAAGTAATAGAAGGATTTATTTTATTTATAGGAAATAGGATGGAGAAAACCCACATTGAAAATCAAGCAGGAGAGGTGAGTAGTACGACTGTGATATAAACTGAATGGAAATCTGTGAACCCATTCATGGGAATCAAGGAGGAATTAGTATCTTCAAAACCTAAAGTTCTCATTCCTAGCCCTCATTTCCAGCCTCATCCTCTCCATATGTAATTCACGAATAATACCAAATTATACACTTGGTATAAAAATTATCCAGAGATAGCTTTCCGCCCATTATGACTACTTATATTAGATTTTGAAATTTCAATTAATAATTCTTCTCCATTATGTTCTTCTGCTGCTGTGCTAGGCACATGCTAAAAATACCAACAGGCTATTTGCTATTTTCGCATCAGCAGAAACATTATTAAGAGTACATGAGGATAAGAGGAAGTCACAGAGAGGTGGTAATGTTTATTTTGGTTAACCTATATTTTTTTTGAGATGTTATTAAGGATGAAACAGTAAGATAAATTAGTTATTTACAAAAATCTCTTTTCTTTTCTATCTTTTAAGAGTAGCCCTAGTATCCTCCCAAAAAATTCATCTGTTTCATCCTATAAAAGATAAAGATTATATTTTTTAAGATGGTATGACTGAACAACACCACAACAAAGCCCGTAATATCAATGGGAAACTTCAAATATCCTGACACAAGTTTAAGCCTTCTTTCCACTTACAATGGAACTTCCTTTTAAAATCTGACCAGAGTTACAAATAGTTGCATCTGTTAAGCAGAAGCAACATTAAGAACTATTATTCTAAATTTTATGACTTACTTGTGACCTACAGATATGACAGAACAGTAGGGAAAGAACAGACTTTTTATGAAGATGTAGTTTGGAGCCTGCCAATTAAAAAATATGTACTTCTGGGCAAACATTCTGAATCTCAGTTTTGCCATATGTATAATGGAATAAAAATGATCAGTGCAGGGGAGAAAAAATAATTTTCCCTTTATCCTTCAAGTTTTTTGTCTGAGACGCCACCCCCCAGAAAATAAGATAGATTAAAAAAAGAAAAACAAAAAGAAGTTTAATATGTCTCTCAGTATATATGAGAGACATCCTGGAAAACTGAGTAACCACCCCACATGGCCCAAACTATCACCTTAAATACCATCTCCAGCTAAAGACAAAAGAACATGTTGGGGTGGTAGGCAGCCTGTTATGGGAGGTTACCAAGAAAAGCACAGTGAACGAGAATAAGGTTGCTATGCAGATTTAAGTCATTGCCTTCTTCATTAATAGCAATATCTAGAGATTTGGGGTTATCCTTCACTTCATGGTACAGAGAGGGATTTCCCCTATATATATAAATGTCTTTTACAAAAGGGTAAGTGTTACTGTTTTCAGAGCTTTTCCTATCCTCTGTTTCCTATTACTAATCAGCCTAAAATAACCCATATGCCAAAAAGGAATATTTTGAAATGGTACATTCTGCCTACTTCATCTACTCTTCGTGTGTGTGTGTGTGTGTGTGTGTGTGTGTGTGTGTGTGTGTACAATTTCTGGTTCAGAGTAGGCTGTGTGTGTGTGTGTGTGTGTGCACTTGCATGTATGCACAATTTCTGGTTCAGAGTAAATATTTAATATATTTTTGGCACTATTATTATTGACTATAGAAAGTACCTAAGCCACCTAAAGTTTATAATAAACAACTGAAATTTTGGTATAGCCCAGACTTCAAAAAAAGCATTTCAAAACATTCAGAGAAAAGATGCATGTCTTTATAGCCATAGATTCTGAACAGAAATAAACATTTAGAGAAACAGAAGATGGCAAAAAAAATTAAATTCTAATTTTATAATCTTGACTCAATTTGGTCCATATGCCCATGCTATTTCCTTTGGCTTAATTTTCCTTTTTCACTTATTCAAATTATATTATTTAACAAATCAGACAGGAATTGCTTCCGTATGGCTAATCTAATCTTTGCTTTCTTGCCTACACGTAGCTTTATTTTCCTTTATTCATTTTTGCATAGTCCCTCCTTCCTCTTTTTTTTCTCTTCCTATTTCATTACTAGAAATACCAATGGTTCACTGAATCAGTGGAGAAATCACAGAATGCTGGTAACTAATATTGTACTTTGCCCGAGAGACATCTCTTACAGATGTCACTGGGCCACACAAACATGGGTGTGAGTAAGAAAAGTGCATCCCAAAAACCTCATTTGAGTTTTTCCACTCCAAGTAATGTTAACACTAAGACCTGCACGTCATTAAGCTACATCACCAGCACTTTCACCTGCCTGAGGACAAGGACCAAAATATTGAAGCAAGAAGTCCATTTTTATTTTGCACTTCAGCTCTCTAAATTCATGTGAAAAACACATTAACAACCATCAAAGTATATACTCTACTTTTCTGATGGCACATTTTGCATGTATTATCTCAGGGAAAAAATAAAATAAGTTAAATCAAAATGCAAAAAAACTATAGTGAATAATAAAATGGCACTTGAAGTATAGACTTAGGCTGTCAACATATCCACTTATTACTTTACTATCAACCTAGTAAAGTCTATAAAAAAAAAAAAGTAGTCTACGACTATGCCTTAAAGGTTAGTTAGAGCATGACATATACTAAAATCTTGACTACTCTAGAAGCATAAAGTTGCAGGCCAAAGTATGCATTTTTTGCCTTCAGTTCTATAAAGTGTTTATTTAGAGTGGGTTAACAGAAATATACCAACTGATTGCAATATTCATAACAACACAAAAGAACTATTTTCTAAAAGAAGGCCCATATCATGGAAATACTGATTTTAATCTTTCTTAGAATTAATGTGTGTGCGTATGCATATGTGTGTGTGTGTGTGTGTGTGTGTGTGTGTGTGTGTGTGTCTAAGGGGTATTACTGTGAAAGAGAAAATGAATATGCAGATGGGAATAAAGCAAAACAACAATAAGAAAAATGTCAAAGTTTGTAGAATAGATCTGTATTTGAAAAGAGAAAGAGGTAAAGAGAAAAAGGCCCTATTCTTAGAACAACATTGACCCCCTTACCCTCCCCACATATGCTCTGATTAGCTCAATAGCAGTCTTTATCTCATCCAAAGCCTTCAACCTTGAAAAAGCACTCATCTCTATGCAAAGTAATTAGGAAAAAAATGTGCCCCGCACAAAGTAGTTTCTCAATAATGATGCTTTGGCCATCCAGAACTACATGGAAAGGAGACAGGCATTAATGACTCAGGTCTGCTAGAAACAGCACACATTTTAGAAATAAAAGGCTTTGCTAGAAAGGGCATAATTCCATCTCTGAAGGTTACAGAGCCTTTCAAGTTCACTTCATTTCTGGATATTGTATGCTGAAATTACAATCATCCTCCTAAGCTTGATTAGCATCTGCTGAACCAAGTCAGCAAATGGAAGCCAACTTTAACACAGTTGAAGTTCTAATTACTTCTACATGGTCATTATTTCTGGGAAATCAGGAGTATATATTTGTTTAAATATGCCCACTTAATTTTTATTTTTTGCTGTCAAGCATTTGACCATTGCTGAAGCAACTTACCAAGAAAAATTAAAAAGTTCTAAAACCCTCAAAAAAACAAAAAACAAAAACCAATAAACCTAGAATAGTAGTCTGAAATATACCTATCCTCCCAAACCAAGTCTTAGTAATTTATGTCAAATTTTATAATCTTATACCATAGTTTAAGTTGAAAGTTCCACACATTATACATTACACATTACAACACATTACAAGATTACACACCATAATCTTTTCAAAAAATGGCCAGTGTGAGATTTCTGGTCCCACATGATTTTCTGGAAGTTTGCCACTCTGTCACCAAAGGCGTGGTCTATTTCTCCTCTCCTTGAAATTGAGGATTCTGTGATTGCCTTGACAAAGAGAATCCAGGAAGAGATGCTGGGTCACTTTTGAGAATAGGTCAAAACAAGGCAATTTGGCGTCTGCTGGCTTTCCCTCTCTTTCTCTGGGCATGAGACTTTGGAGTCCTCTGCCGATCTGTAAGAAGTCCAACTACCTTAAACCTACCAAGTTAGCACGATCACATAGAGTGACTAGAAGCAGAGATGCCCAGAGAAACCCTCAAATAATTCTAGCCTCCAGTCTTCACACCTTCCAGGTGAGGCCCTACACATTATGGAGCAGAGACAAAGCAGCCCATCATGCCCTGAAAAGATCTCTGACCCACAGAGTCTCTGAAAATAATAAACGATGTTTTATGCTACTAAAGTTTTAGGATGTTCTACTATGCCATTATACTGATTAGAACACCCACATAAAAGAAATACAGAGTAAACTTGGTTCAAATGTTCCACTTAGTGAATTTAACTCTTCCCTTCATTTTTTACTGCCTTTTAGGAATGGTGTAACATTTCCAAATAAGTATTTAATTCTTTAATGAAATAAGAGAAGTGCTGGGGTGCCTGGGTGGCTCAGTCATTAAGCGTCTGCCTTCGGCTCAGGTCATGATCCCAGGGTCCTGGGACTGAGCCCCACATCGGGCTCTTTGCTCAGCAGGAAGCCTGCTTCTCCTGCTACCATTCCCTCTGCTTGTGTTCCCTCTCTAGTTGTGTTTCTCTCTGTCAAATAAATAAAATCTTAAAAAAAAAAAATAAGAGAAGTGCATGTCCCATCAACTATACAAATACAAATGACATAACATCCATTAAATACTCTAAACTATCATTAAGAGCAAAGAAAATGTGAAATCTTCCAAATGAGTCTCAAAATTCTGTCATTTGCCCACATATCCTGGGACAACCCCATCACACACCTTCTCATACACACATACACTATCTCTAATATGGCCAAGAGCTAAAACAAATAATAAGATAGATACATGTCCCTTTTATTCATCATTCTTATTTCCAAATGGGCCACTTTGGCATATTGATTATTTCAAATAAAAGTTACTTAAGAGACAGTCGAGGCAAGAAGGACACTCTGACCATCTTCTGTGCCCCTGGAAGCAGGAAAGAAATCTCTCATGTGCAAGGTACCTTCCCGGTACTAGGAAATACAGAGACATCTTTATCATCAGAGAAAGGAAATTTAGAGCTGAGAAGGCTGTATAAACAACACTTATTACTTCTCACTAATCTTCACCACAACCCTAATTCTATTTAGAATTCCCTACTAATTGAAGTTCCCAAAGTTAAGTTTTCTTTGTCCTGTCAACTCCTCACAGATTTATTGTTGCTTTGTCTAAAAACTACAAAAACTGCCTGCCTTGGTCATTTCTTTAGGACTCAATTTCATTATTCCTCCGTGTACATGTAATAATACTTTGGGTTTTTCTCCTGTTAATGTGTTTCTCTGGAAGACATTGAGGGTAAAGAAAAAATTTTCCTTGCCTTCACAACATTCCAGCATTTTGTCCCTGAGAGTAAAGTCTAAGCAAGAGATATTACTAACTTGAGGGGATTTTCAGGAGAAATTGATAACCTTCAATGACAAATCTCTACACAGAGAGAAAGAGTAGTTTTTAATGAAAGATTTGCTCACTATCTAATTTTCAATTGAAAAACGAAGGTTGACATCAAAGTTTTGCAATCTGTACATATCGGCAATTATCACCATAGTAACAATTTTTTTCTTTAGGATCCATTAAGCATAGAAACTTCTTGAAAGGAGTTCAGGGAATAAGAAAAATGATAGTCTTAATTTCTCTGAAACTAACGCTTTATTATTCCTTCACATCTGAAAAAAGGTTCATCTGAAAATGATCTCATTCACAATGGCTTTAAAAAAGAATAAAATACTTGGGAATAAATCTAACCAAGGAAATAAAAAGATCTATTGAAAACTATAAGACACTGATGAAATAAATTGAATAAAAAACAAAAAATTATGTTAAAACGTCCACACTATCTGAAGTGATCTACAGACTCAACGCAATTCCTATCAAAATTCTAAGGGTATTTTTCACAGAAATTGAAAAGGCAATTCTAAAATTTGTAAGTAACTACAAAAGACCCCAAGGAGCTAAAGGAGTCTTGAGAAAGAAGAGCAAAGCTGGAGGCATCACACTTCTGACTTCAAACTGTATTACAAAGCCATCAAAATCAAAACAGTAAGTTAGTAGCATAAAAAATGCACATATAGAACAATAGAACAGAGTCAGAACCTACGAATAAATCCACACATACATGGTTAGTTAATGTATGAAAAATGAACCAAGAATATTCAGTAGGGAAAGGATAGTGTCTTTAATAAATGATGTTGGGAAAACTAGATTGCCACATGCAAGAGAATGAAACTGGACCCCTATTTACATTATTCATAAAAATCAACTCAAAATGGATTACAGACTCAAATGTAAGTCCTGAAACTCTAAAGCTCCTAGAAGAGAGCATAGGGGTAAGTTCCACAGACATTGGTCTGGGCAATGCTTTTTGGATTTGACATCAAAAGAAACAAAAGCAAAAATAAACAAGTAAGACTACATCAAACTTAAGAGCTTCTTTTCAGCAAATGAAACATCAACAAAATGAAAAGGCAACTTATGGAATGGGAAATGAAGAAAATATTCGCAAACCACACATTCAATAAGAGGTTATTACCCAAAATATGTAAGGAACTCATACAATTCAATAGCAAAAAAAAAAAAAATCAAATGAACAAATTAATAAATGGACAAAGGAACTGCATAGATGATATTTTCCAAAAAAGACATGCAAATGGCCAAAAACTACATGAGAATGTGTTCAACATCACTAATCAGAGAAACATGAATCAAAATCGCCATGAAGGTATCCTAAACCATTATGTTGGGGTGAGTATGAAAAAGATGAGAGACAATAAATATTGGCAAGAATGTGGAGAAAAGGGAACCCTGATACACTTTCATGTTAATGTAAACTGGTATAGTCACTACAGAAAATAGCACAGAGGTTCCTGATAAAATTAAAAACAGAAATGCCATATGACCCAGAAATCCCACTTCTGATATATATCCAAAGGAAACAAAACCACTATCTTGAGGAGTTATCTGTACTCCCATGTTCACTGCAATATTATTTACAATAGTCAAGGTACAGAAACTGCCTAAGAGTTCATCAATGGATGAATGGATCAAGAATATCTATATCTTGATATATATCTTGATCTGTCTATATATCTATGCACAACACACACACACACACACACACAAATATAGTTACTGGAATTTTATTTAACCTTTTAAAAGAAGGAAATCATGTTATTTGCAACAACATGGATGGAAATGGAGAGTATTATACTAAGTGAAATAAGGCAGACAAAGAAAGACTAATACTGCATGGTATCTTTCATAAGTGAAATCTAAAAAAAAAAAAAAAAAAAAAAACAGTTGAATTCATAGAAACAGAGTAGAAAAGTAATCGTCAGGGGCTGGGCAAAGAGGACTAGAAAAAGGTTGATAAAAGGGTATAAACTTTCAAGTATAAGATGTTTAAGGTCTGAGATATAAAGTGTGACTATAGTTGATAATACTATATTGGATAATTGAAATTTGCTGAGAGTAGAACTTAAGTATTCTCACACAAAAAGAATAAATATGTGAAATGATGGATATGTTAATGAACTTAATGAGGGGAATCCCATTACAATGTATATGTGTATCAAACCACCACATTGCACATATTAAGTACCTTACTACTGTATTTGTCAATCATATGTCAAAAGCTGAAAAAAATTTTAAAGAGAGAGAAAAGAAAAACAATAAGCTCTTTTATATTTATTCATCAAATATTATAGAACAACTAAAATGTGCTGTGGGAAATTATAGGTACTTTGGGGTACAAAGAACCTTTCAAGAATGTAAAGTACAAGAGATAAGGTCTGATCATAAATAACACAGAAAGTGATGAAATAAAGAAAAACAGATTGGTTTTTCAGATATTAGAGAGATTGCTTCCATATGTAGGAGCACAATCATGAAAAACCTCCTCAATGTACAACAATTTGCATATTTGGGCAAGAAAATTCTACGTAGAAAAACTTATATGTACAAAAGCTCAGAATTTGGAAAACATTATTGAAATCAACAGTGCATGAGAGGGAAGGGAATAGGATTGAAAAAGTATAGTAGGAGAAATATTAAGGGGCAATATTACGGTAGGAGATTGGAGTCCTTGAATGACAGGAAAAATCTGAATTGATTAAGAAACAGAAAACAATTGAAGATTTCTGAGCAAGGGAATGACATAATAAGGGTGGGATGTCTCTTACTTATATGGCACTTTATCATTAAAAAGTCCCGATGTATTTTATCTCATGTCTTATCACAAAATTTGTGAGGCATGTAGTGAACAGATTACTATCAAATAATCCACCCCAAATCATAGTGTTATTTGGTGACATAAACCAGACTCAGAGCCATGCCTTTACTAAAGTACCACAGGCTTTCCACCAAAATGCAAAGTGAGCTAGCTGGTGGTGTGTGAGAATGAAGAGGAAATGACAAGTCAGGAAGGTTGTGAATTAATCCCCGTGAAAGATGATCAAAGTGGAGACAAGATGAGACATGTCTTAGTGATACAGGAAGCAAAATTATCCAGGTAGAAGTTAAACCACATTTTTCACTGAAAAGCAGTGATTGTAAAACCTTTAGATTTTGTTCCACATGCACTGCCTTTAGTAAATCATCCTATAACTCTCCAGTTTATAAAAAGAGAATTTATGAAGCTCTTAGTAACTAAATTAGCAGCCTAGAAAATTAAGTGGAAAATACACACATTCTTGGGGCACCTCAGCGGCTCAGTCATTAAGCATCTGCCTTCCTTCCACTCAGGTCATGATCCCAGGGTCCTGGGGTCAAGCCTCGCATCAGGCTCCCTGCTGGGGGTGGGGGGAAGCCTGTTTCTCCCCCTTTCCCACCCCCCCAGCTTCTGTTCCCTCTATCACTGTGTGTGTCTCTCTCTCTCAAATAAATAAATAAAATCTTTATTAAAAAAAAAGGAAAATATACACATTCCTTCTAAAACAAAATAAAGCCTTAACAATTTCTTATGTTATAAAGCTTATTTTAACACTGGATTATGAAAATGTCATGTTCTAACAACTTATAGTGGAATGATATGAAAGCCCAGTATTATAAAAATTGTAAAATATTCAAAATATTCTAACAAGGGTAAAATTCTCCATTGTATTCACTTCAGTCATCACTAAGAATGTCACCACTAACTAAAAGGATAAAGTGCTTCTTTCTTTTTCTTTCTCCTAAACCTTAAAACAATTCATTAAGTTTTCATCAACAGTTTGAGATTATATATAGAGATCTAATTAAAAAGCCTAGAAATGCACACTAAGCAAAGTCTCAAATTTTTGAAATTGCTAAAAATCAATACAAAATTAACATGGTAAACTATGGTTAGTCCTGAAGATCTTTGCAAATTCACAAAATGCTTCCAAATCATGGTAGTTCATCCCAAACGCTCCAAGGAGGCAAGACAGTTTTGCCACATTTCTATTTCCCCATGAATGGTAATGGTAATTATTCCCTATTCCTCCCAGGTATCTTGTCCTGTGCCTTACTACAAGGGGGACATACAATAATTTATAAACATAGTATCACACCAAAGAGAAATAGGGCCAAATGGATATACCTGAGCACCAAGAACCCCAAGAGCAGAATAAATGTCCAGGATTTCCAGGCAGAATGGGTAAATTTTCAAGAGCTCTCTGGACAGGAAATGAACTAAAACAATTAAAATGTTGATGCATTTTAACTGACACAAAATCGGCTTTTCTCCTTCTTAACAATTCTGCCAAATTTATCTTCACAAGCAAATGGCGGGAGGCACAGTTCACAGGTAAGTCGACAATCAAACAAGAACAGCTGCGTTGGTCTGGCACATTGGAGATTTTGAGAGCATTTACTAAACAGACAACCCAGAAGCCAGATTTGTTAAGTAAGGACAGTACCCACCTAGAAGTTCATAAGAAGATACTCTACCAAGGTCCAAGGAGAAAGGGAAAAGAATGCTTACTCCCAGAAATAAATGTATTCACACTGGCTCTCGCATGAGCTTCATTCTGTGATGCTCAGAGCCCTCAGTGCATTCATCTTCAATCTCTCCCAGTTGCAACGTTAGAGGTCGGAAATACCTAACACTGGATATGCTGAGTGGGCTCTTCTATCTGTAACAAGACCACCAACTGCACTGAAGGAAGTGCTGCAAATAAAGAGGGAAAGAAGTGCCATCAGTGTTTCTCCCTCTATTGCAATAGTATCAGTCACTTCATCACTCAGATATCATTTTTAAAAAGAACTCATTGAACACTGCTGAAAATACTCTTCTGCCTACTGAAAAGTATGCTGATTGGAACTCAATTGGCTTAATCTTTTTAGTGTTTCGAACTTAAGGGTTTTTATTCATCTCAGCCTTTTCTATTAAGAATATTATTCTTGTATGATCCTTATTCATCAACTAATTTGCTTGACTTGAAAGTCACTAAATCTCTGTGTAAGTTCTTCTATTTTCAAGATGTTAAAGGATTATAAAATCTATAATGTAACCTGCTGAAAAAAATTTAGCTTCATTTTTAAGACTACATTTTGTTTTTTATTCCCTTTAACTTTCAATACATCCATCATATTCTTTCCCAAGTATATATCAAATATCAACCTAAGCTCCATGTGCTCAGAGTCAAGAAAGAATTGCAACTTTCCTCCTAAATCTCCTGTGTATGGCATTGGTTATTTTCATTTACACTTTGACCTTGGTAAACTGTCTCAACATAGTAGTAATAAACACAGTCTCTTCAAAGAGGCATAAATCTGCACATCAACATGCCAAGTACTTTGAATAACAAGAGATAAATGTACTTGTTGAAAAAATATCCAGAATGATACCACTAGTGATAAGGAGCTGTAGTAAGTGCATTAAAATGAAATGACCATTTAGAGGGGCAGCAGGTTGGCTCAGTCAGTAGAGCATGCAGCTCCTGATCTCAGGGTCGTGAGTTTGAGCCCCACGTTGGGTATAGAGATTACTTAAATAAATAAAAACTTAAAAAAATAATAAAATGAAATGACCACTGTAATGTTTATACCCCATAGCTCTCCCATGTCAACAGGACATAGATATCTATCAATATTAGTACTATTACATGTGCCCCAGTGTTTTGCTGGAGGGTTTCCATACAATAAGGTATGGTCTAGCTTTAGCCCCAACTCTCCCCAACTATACCCTTTTTCTTTTTCTCCTCACCTATTTTCACAGGTAGACGTAATAATAGCTGGCCTCAGGAGTAGTTCCTGAATATAAATATTAAACATTAGAGAGAAGGAAATCCTAATTTTTTTTAAGATTTCTTTTTTTATTTATTTGAGAGAGAAAGAAAGCAAGAGAGAGAATGCATGGAGAGGAAGAGCAGAGGGAGAGAGAGAGAAAAACTCAAGCAGACTGTGTTGAGTGCAAAGACCAGTGCGTAGCCTGACACAAGACTCCATCTCATGACCCTGAGATCATGACCTGAGCCAAAACCAATTTAACCTACTGCATTTAACCTACTGCACCACCCAGGTGCCCCAGAGTCCATAATGTTTGATGCGATATAGGTAAGTCAGATCTCTTGACTTCCCTGCTGAAAACACTCTAGTTGACGCCATAGTTTGTACAATAAAAACCCAGCTCTTTCCAATGGTTCATAAGCCCTCGCAGTGACTCTTATGCCCCATTCTGACCTCAGCTTTAGCTGTACTCCTACCTTCCCATTATGCTACAGCTATACCAGGCTTTCTCCTGAATCTCCAGTAGCCATTTATAACTTTGGAATAAAAAAAATAGCTACCTCAAGGAAGCTTTAAGCATTATACGAGTTCATATTCATAAAGGACGGGGAAGTATGTCTGGCACATAGTAAGTGTTTTGCTGATTGTTTCTCCCCTTGAGACTTGTATAGTTTCTGTCCCCTCTCTTAGGAAATTATTATATTAGTTCTCAGCTTAAATGTCTACTCCTCAGAGAGGACTTCCCAAACATCTCATTCAAAGAAGCAAACTTAACCTCCCTGATAGGATACCCTTTCTCTCAATGCCCTCATTGCTTCCTGTCATAATCTCCTTCTCATATTTCTTTCCTTTCATTCTGTCTTTTCATCTTCTCATTAGGATGCAAACTCCATGAGGGCTGAGACTTTGCTTCCTTTTGAATCTCAAGCTCTTGACATAGAACTTGAACACATATTGGGAATTTGTCTAAATATGCGTTTAATTCATTAGTTAATGGGATCATGAGATCTGGATTCCAACTCCACTATTTGAAAAGTCTCCTAATTTCTCAGAGTTTCAATTACCTCATTTATAATTAAAGGTAATTACTGCTTCTCTACCTGTGCTTCACTGTGAAATGCAAATTGGATAATCTACATGGAAGTGCTATAGAAACTGTAAATATTAACCAAATATTAGTTGTTATTTTAAAGAAACAAGCTAACACAGTAGAAAAAGTACTAGATACAAGTCAAAAACCTAGATGCAACTTCCTTCAAGGCTTTACTGTGAGACACCGTTTAAGCATGTACTTCCCTGAGCATTTGATTCTTCAGTACAAAATGATTTTTTTTTTTACGAAATGATTTTAATACCATTTTATGAGAAGTACATGAATCATCCAGACAATCATAAATGTCATGTGAATATGTACAAAAGGTGACTTATAAAATAATGGTATGACACCAAGACAGCCTTACCATTCCCTTACCTTGATAACACTTTAGACAGGTGTCTTCCTGAATATAAGCCCCAATCTCCCCCCCCCTTTTTTTTTTTTTTAGAAAACTTGTGATTTTAAGTTATTTCTCTGCCTCTCAGATATAAATCTTCTCTGAGACTCTTGTAATCCAAGGATTTTGTCCTCTAAGACTTGGGAACCATCCCTTTCAGAAGTAATCATCAAGAAAGCTAGTACTCCTATCTCTGAGTCTTTGAGAGAAGGTAGGAGCCTAACTTTAATAAGTGCTTTTAGCAAACACAGATGATCTAATTACATTGACCAGTGTGTCCTCTTGTACTTTCCCATTAATTCACTCCAGTGTTTAAAAACTCTTCTACCTTTTATTTCAAGAGAATTGAGTTCACTGTCTCCCTTATTTCAATAATCTCAATCCCTATTACAATAGTCTTGAATAAAGTCTTCCCTGCCAGTTTAACCTGTTTGGTGCAATTTTTCTTTAAGAAATTATAGGAGTGAAAACAATGGCTTCTTTGGATTAGACTGAGCTCATCACAAACTCCACCAAGACAATCTGGGATCAAGCTAACCTATTACCAACTCTAAAACTTTTCTATTCTCAGGATTATATTTTTAGAGCACTTTTAAGTTCACCGTAAATTGGAGAGATAAAGACACAGATTCCCCATATATGTTCTGCCCCCACACATGCACAGCATCCTATTATCAATATCCTCTACAAGAGTAGTACATTTGTTACCACTGATGAACCTACATGGACACACCATAATCGCCGAGAGTCCATACAGTTTACCCTAGGATTCACTCTTGGTATTGTACATTCTATAGGTTTGGACAAACATATAATTACATGTATACATTATTATAGAATCATAGAGAGTATTTTCACTGTCCTAAAAACTCACTATGCTCTGCCTATTAATCCTTCCTCCCTCCATTCCCCAACCCAACCCCTGGCAACTTGGGATTTACTATGTCCATAATTTTGCCTTTTCCAGATGTCGTATAATTGGAATCATACAGTATGTAGCCTTTTCATATTGGCTTCTTTCACTTAATAATATGCATTTAGGTTCTTCCATGTCTTTTCATGGCTTGATAGCTCACTTCTTTTAGTGTTGAATAATATCCTGTTGCATAGATATACCAGTTTATTTACCATTCATCTACTGAAGGACTTATGAATGTTTCCATGTTCTGACAATTATGAATGAAGCTGCCATAAACATTCATGTGCACATTTTCATATGGACATAAATTTTCAACTCCTTAGGGAAATGCCAAGGAGTGCAATTGCTAATCACATAGGTATGTACATAATTAGTAGATTAGAAACTGTCAAACTCTCTTCCAAAGCGGCTGTAGCATTTTTCATTCCCATCAGGAATGAGAGTCCCTGTTGCTCCATATCCTTGCCACCATTTGGTGGTGTTAGTGTTCTGAATTTTGTGCATTCTAATAGGTGTATAGTGATATCTCACTGTTGTTTTAATTTGCATTTTTCTGATGACACACAATGTGGAGCCTCTTTTCACATGCTTATTTGTCATATTTGGTGGTCCTTTTATCTTCTCATCTCTTTTCTATGTCAAGTGTTATCAGAAAGACCATCACCTTCAAATTTCCCCTTATAATTGGTGTTCACATGAAAATAATGTGATTACAGTGATTGCCTGCTTAGCTAGATTGTAAAATCTTCATAACCCTTGTTATTGTTGTCATTCAACATAAATCAGTTCAGTGCCTCAGTCTCTGCTCCTGTAAAACGAGTACATTGGATCAAACAATTCCTTTCCAGTCATGTTACTTGGGGGATCTAAAATGCTTTTTGGAGGTTTCTTTAAATCTTGATACTGTGTCTATAATTCCCTTTGATGTTTAAGGAAAGATATAAGATGATAAGTGCTCTATCTGGAATATATAATATAACTGTGCTACATAATTTTTTAAGGTTTAAAATGTATGGATTTTTATAATTTTCTTCCCATCATCACTACTGTACTGATGCTATGTTTACGAGCAACTTAAACATCCCTGGGATAAATTCAACTCTGAAATACACGTGGTGAAACCAATTTTAGATATTGAATGTCAAAATTAAGTCAATACTTATTTAGCAGGAAATTTTGGAACTGCTTTCAATTTCCAATGATGATTTAGTTTTTTGCTCTTTTTAGAAGTTATCAGTCCCATGAAAAATATTACATTATCGAGAAAATTTGTCCTGGACTTGTCCTGAATTTAGACTTATTTATCTCATACCTTCACCTATGGGTCTCCACAGTTCCTGAACGTCTCTTTTCAGAGTACCCCTAAGTTTAGAACCATTAAAGTAATTGCTTTTAGTAGATACATTTGGAATTTCCAGCAGAGATAACCATGAAAATCAAACCAAAGGTGAATATCAGAGTAAATCAGATTTATATTTGACTTAGTGACTGATTTTCATTTGATCAACTGCCTGATTTTTTATCATTCTCTTGCAGGTGAGTCACTGTTAAATGTCACAGTTGCTTTATGTCAAAACAAAGTGAAAATCTGTTACTATCAATCTGTGAACATAAATTCAAATTTAGTAAGAACTTCCTTGAGAACCTATGATAAGATCTTCGCTTTTCAAAGAACTAATCAGTACAAATAGAACACAAAGAATGCCCTCCATGTTTCATTTGATTTTCCATTTTGCTACCATTTGATAGTGACTGTCTTGTTGATATCATAAACAGGTAGCAGGTGAGTACAGAAGAAACATATTTTTTAGATATAAAAATTATGGGTTAAGTTTTCTGCAAATCAATGTAATTCAAGAATCTTAAAGAAACAAACTACAAAGAGTTCCAAAAGAAGCAGACACTTCATCTTTAACTATGTAATATAAAGTAACATTTAAACAGATTCAAAATGATTAATTACTTTTTAAAAAATAATTCTAATCTTTCAGATTACCAGGATACATTCCAAAAACTCTTAATAATTATCTCCACTTAGTCACTAAGAGTCAGCAAAAAATAAAAGATGTCTAGCATTTACTGAACACATATATTGACTCCTTTATTCTTCAACAGCCTTACAAGGAAAGAAGTGCTATTTTCATTTTACAGAGGAGAAAACTGAGGCTTGGAGTACCTAAGTAGAAGTTATTCAAGGACATAAAATAGAAATGTTAGAGCCACGTCTGAAATTAGTTCTGTTTCAATCAAAAGCCATTTTTTTTTTCTTTATAGTACACTGCCTCTGGCATGAAAAGAATGTTCTACTACCAGGAAAATAGAGGCAATGTTAAAAAGAAAACAACCAGTGATGGTGATACAGATAATCTGTCCTTCGGTTTCAGCAAAATGGGAGGACTGAAGTAAAGCCTAGGTTTGATTTAGAGCCTTTGCTGTAGTGTTTCATTAGACAGGGGAACTACACAGCCGTACATTATATGGATTCTAAGAAAAAAGCATTAGAGGACTTGATAATGGAAGTAATTTTGCTCTAAAACATTTTGCAGTGGATTAAAGAGATAATACTGAGAAATCAAACATCTCCATACCAACATAATGGGAAGCACATATTCCTGGCACAGATATTTCTTAGGGTTTGCAAATATATAACTACAATTCAGGGCCAGAGATAACTCTTCAGTTATAGATGGCATACAGAAATTTGTTTCTGTAGCCACATTTATGAAATGCAATTGCAGCTTTGTCCATACCTCTGGAAGAAAGACCTTCTGCATTACCTGGTTGTTTTCCTAAAGCAATGTTCTCCATTTATTGTTCCCATATTAAATGACCTTAAAAAGAAATACTCAGGGGGTGTCTGAGTGGCTCAGTTGGTTAAAGCCTCTGCCTTCAGCTCAGGTCATGATCTCAGGGTTCTGGGATCGAGCCCCGCATCAGGCTTTCTGCTCAGCGGGGAGCCTGCTTCCCCCTCTCTCTCTGCCTGCCTCTCTGCCTACTTGTGATCTCTCTTCTGTCAAATAAATAAAATACTTGAAAAAAAAAAAAAAAAAAGAAATAGTGCTGCCTGAAATTAATGAAGATTGGAATTAGATGTTGTTACTTTAAAACTCATCCTGTAGTTCCAGACTCACTGCCTACAACTCTCACATGGACCTGGTCCCCAAATGGAGGTTAATAACAATCCCTAAACCCACCCCATCCTTGAATTTGTCCATGCTGCTCTCCCTGCTTGAAATGTTCATTTTCCACTCCAACAATACCACCAGTACTGCCTAAGGAATCACTAGATTATCTCTTACTTGCAAATAATAGAAAATCCACTTAACCATGAGTTAAACAATAAAGACCTTAAATACACCTAAATTCTATAAATGCAGGGGAACTCAGTTGCATGTTCTGGTTAATTTTCTGTCCCAATGGTTTTTAAGGAGCCAGTGTTTTCCTTCTTTCAGTTATCATCACCAATCTGCTGGGATTCATTATATAGAAAACAGTCAAGACCACAGCTGCTGGAATGAGACAACTCAAGTTCAAATTCTACTGCTTTGTAACTTTCAGAATATATGTAAGTTCTCTGAGCTTTAGTGTTTTTCATCTATAACATAGAGAAAAACTAGTTTCTAGGATTTCATGACTTAATATATGTAAAGTGAGGATTTAATATTCTAATATGAAAAACTGTAAAAATCTTAAAATGGCATGTGCCACACAGTATTACAGAAATGTTTTCTATATTTTTGTGCTCATAGAAAAATGGATGTCTATCTGTCTCTCCTTTCACTCTGATAATTAGAGATAAAAGATCTCCTAGAAGCTACCCGGTAGCCATATCTTATAAATCATGTCTATGCCTAGCTGCAAGGAAAGCTGGGAAAGAAAGCTTCTGGTCTGTTGTAGAGTCAGGACTCTACCAGCAAGGACATAGGGAAAGGCTAGAGTAGGAAGAAGAGTAACTGTTGTATATTCAAGCAATGGTGGCTGTCAAAATCACTCTTTAGCCTTCAAACACCACTATTCAAGGCTGTCTCAAAAAAACTCCACTTTCCATGACGCTCTTCCCTGATTTCCAAACCAGGCATCATTTTTTTCCTTTTTCTCAAGATACTCTAAACAGTTGTGCAAAGTGTCAGAATCAATCATGTATTAGACTTTAAAGATATTTAAGAGAATTTAAGGTTGAATGAAACCATAAACATCACCTAGCTCAATCACTCTTGTGATGATCAAATTATATCTACAACATATAAATCAATTAAAATAACCAAAAATAGTTACCATTTGAGTGTTTATCCTATGTCAGGTGTGATAATAGGTGGCTTATCTAAGTATTTTATTTACTCTACACAATGGTCTTACAAAATTGGGAGTTGCAGTTAGACTTGCTTTAGAACATATTCCGAGTAAAGCTCCTCTCCCTCGACTCCTTAAAAAATGTAGCTATTTCACTATTCAATTTAATTCTCACTATGAAATCAAATCTATAAGCACACACACACATAATTAAAAAGATTTATTATGGAGAAAATGCTTTAGGAAAACAGAAACAAATAATTCCCTACCTAACTCCCCATTTTCCCCTGGGGACTGATAGCCATTTTAAAAGAAAAATGGCTGAATGTTCAGACACTTACTTACAGACTATCCTTTTATTCTTTCATTAGTCCAATTTAGAAATTGCCAAATTTTACTATATAAGAGGTATTGTGTAGCTCCATATATAGGAAACTGTGGATGCAGTATTTCATAAGTGATGGGTTATTTTCAAGCATAATATTGATTAGATGGGATTATCATTTTATCTTTTACTTTAGAAAGTAACTCAAGTATAATAAGTGAATCCACTGTATTATTACCATTTTACAATGGTCTCAAAGAGAATATATTAGTTGCCCAACGACAGACAGCTAGTATTTAGTTTAAGTGTGGAATTATAACCCCTACTGGTCTGACCCAAAATTCAAAGTGGCCAATATATACACTGCCTGCTTATTGACCTCCACCTACAGCATTAATTCCTTTAGTACAAAAATTATGTCTTTGTGTTTCCCTGAGTACACAGCCCAGTGTTTTACGAATAGAAGATTACTAATATATATTTGTTGTAATGAGAACTCTGAAAATTAATCACAAAAATTCTGATAGCAGTCTTTCTTATTCTTTGCCTCTCAATTTCTCTGAGTCTCAGAGGGCAAACAGGAGCCGAAGTTGACTAGAATTAGCAGTAAGGGAGAAATCCTACTCTAATGCTAGCAGCAAAATAATAGAGGGTTTATCTGTGCCTTTTTAATTCCTAAGCAGATGTTTTCTCATAGAATTAACACCTAACCTATGAACTGCTCTCACCCTCCTTGGCATTCTACATCATGTTAAACATCTAGTCCATAAATCTGAGTATGAAAAATAAACCACATCTCTGTATTGTCTTTGAATCAAATCCAATTCTAAGCCTTCATCTCTCTAAACAGCTGATAAGTTTAATCTTAATCATTATTTCCAAGGTTCTATTCATAGCCTCAACAATAGCTTTGACGAGACTTGTACAGCCCCAAAGTCAAGGTGTGTCCCTCTGGTCATTAGGCATCTGACTCCACCTGTTACTCCTATGCATTGGCCTATATGGCCTCTTCAGGTATCTACAGTCCAACTTCTCTAGGTACATTTAATTTTATCTGTCAACTTGGGTAGGACACAGTACATAGATACTTGATCAAATACATCTGGATGTTGCTGTGAAGTAATTTTTTAAAATTAATATTTAAATCAGTAGACTTTGAATAAAGCAGATTACACTCTATAACATGAGTGGGCTTCATTCAATCAGTTGAAGACCTTAAGACAAAGACTGATCACTCCTGAGGAATAGGGAATTCTACCTGCTGTTTACCTTCGGACTTAAGCTGCAACAACAGCTCTTCTCTGACTTTCCAATCTGCGAGCCTGCTTGCCTGCAGATTTCAAACTTGTCATCCTCCACAATCGTATAAACCAATTCCTTAAAGTAAATCAATACTGCACCTTCTCTTCCTCTCTTCCTCCTTCTTATACACACAAACACACACACACACACACACACGTATATATGTGTGCAAATACACATATATACATATATATGTATATATACATATATATACAGAACATATATACATTTACATATACATATATACGTAACTGTATATATGTTTTGTTTCTCTGAAGAACCCTGACCACTATACCATACTATATGTATCACATACCAGACTATTCAGGATGTAACCCTTAATATTTAATGATAACATGAATTTTCCTTTCCTTCCAAATTCCCAGGATACTTAGACTTCAACTGATCAATGACCAAGGAGCTAAGACTCCATTATTCACATTTTTGCTCCCATGGAGATCTCTTGAAATAATTAACCACTTCTAATGTTCCCCTTCCTTCATTAACGTAACAGAACTTTTAATTAATTTAATTTGAGGAAACATAGGCAGACATCATCATCTCTTGCCCAAATCATTACAACAATGACCTTACTAATTTCTTTGCTTTAACTTTTCTATTCTCCATTAAGTAGTCAACATGATCTTTTAAAAACATAAGTCAGTTCATGTTATTCCTCTGCTTAAAATCTTCCTATGGCTTTTCTTCATTTATGGTAAAATCTAAACTCATTGCCATCATGGCCTATACGGCTCCAGCTGATCTGGCCTGCTACCTCTTCAAATTCATCTCATATACCACCCCCTGAACACCAGCCACAATGGCCACATATCTGTTGCTCAAACAAGCTAAGCTTTATAAGTAAATGGCATTTTAGGACTTTAGTAGTTGTTATTTAAAAGGGTTTGGGATGCTATTCCCCAAGATATTCTCTTGCTGGCTCTCTATTTCCATAGGGGCAGAGTAAAACAGCTTCCTCCTCAGACAGAACATCACTACTTGCCTAGTTAAGGACAACCATCCATAACACCTCTCGCTGGTTTATTTTCTTCACACATTGGTTTAATTTCTTCACAACACGTTTTTATTTTCTGAAATTATCTTGTTTATTTAATTGCTTACTTGAATATTGTCTGATTATCCTCAAAGAATTTAAGTTATATGACACTGAAAACTGCCTGCCTTGTTGGTCCTGAATTTCTAGGGTCTGGTATAATAATCATTTAATAAGTACTTATTGAATGAAGAAATCCAAACAAGGTACTATCCTGTTTCAGAAACAAATATTCTTGAGGCAGCCAAATAGCATTCGCCTATTAGAAATGGGATACAATTTAAAGGTTTGTCCTCAGATATAAAACAAAAGATGAGTTTCCAGACCAACAATACAAGGTAAGCCCTAGAATAGACCAGAAGTAAAGTTAACAGCAGAGCACTAATCAAGAGAGCCAATGGACATAACATTCTCATCCTGAAAACAACATTAGCTGGCAAGAATGGGACAGGACTGAGCCACCAAGAAAATGTTAAAGACTGGCCAAAAAAAGACAGCTGCTGAAGTAGAGATGAGGGAAGTTTATCAAACAGATCGGGCTCAGCAAATATCTTCTGTAAGAACGCAGTAAGTAAATACTTTAGACTATGTAAGCCATAAGTCTCTGTCACAATTAAACAATTCTGCTGTTTCAGCACAAAAGCACATATAGACAATATATAGACAAGTGAATGTAATTGAGTACAAATAAAAAATTAATTATGGACACTGAAATTTGAATTTACTATAATTTTGACTGTTTTATTTCGAGATAATTGTAGATTAACTTAAGTTATAAACAATACTGCAAAGAGATCCCATATACCCTTCATTCTATTTCCCCAATGGTAACATCTTATAAAACCATAGTACATTTTAACAACCAGCATTTTGATATTGATACAGTCAAGACACAGAATATCTACAGCACCACAAAAAACCCTCATGTTGTCCTTTTATAGTCCCACCCATTTTTCTCCCCAACCTCCATTCTTAATTCCTAGCAACCATTAATTGATTCTCCACCCCATAATTTTATCATTTCAAGAATGCTATAATACAATTTCTGCAATTGACTCTTTCTATATAACATAATTTTCTGGAGAGTCTTCCAAATTGTTGCATGTGTCACATTTGTACATCTTTACTGCTCAGTAGTATGCCATGGTGTGGATATAATTCTACAGTTGTCATTTCTTTCTAACCACTTTTGGTTTTGGTATCTAGGTACTACTAGTTTCATAAATTCAATTAGGAAATGTTCTCCCTCTTCTACTTTCTGAAAAAGATTGTGTAGAAATGCCACTAATTCTTTAATCTTTTGGTAGGATTCTCCAGTGAAAACATCTGTGCTTAGATGTTTTTAAATTACAAATTCAGTTTCCTTAATATTTAAAGGGATATTCAAATGTACCATTTCATATTAAGTTGTGGAAATTTGTACTTTTTGAGGAATTCAGCAATTGTTTAAGTTGTCAAATATATGCGTATACGATTGCAGTAGTCCTGCATGATCTTGATATTTGAAATGTCTGTAGTGACAGGTCTCATTTCATTCTTGGTAGTGGTAATATTTTGTCTTTTCTCTCTTTCTTTTGTCAATATTGCTAGAGGTCTGTCGATTTTATTTTTTCCTAAGAGCCAGTTTTGGTTTCATTGATCTCCATTTATTTCCTTTCTTCTTCTTCTTCCTTTGGGTTTAATTTGGTCTTCTTACAATAGGCTCTTTACATAAGATCTTAGATTACTCATTTGAGACATTTCTGCTTATTTAATTTAAACAGTGTTATAACTGTCCTTCCCAAAACTGCTTTACCTGTGTCTCACAAATTTTTTTGCTTTATTTTAATATGAATTTAATTAAATGTTTCCTTTTGTAATTATAAACACAGATATGGGATCTCTTGAGACTTTCTCTTTGATCCATAAATTATCTAGAAATGTGTTGTTTTGAACTATGTGTGTTTCCAAGTAGAGATTTTCCTGTTATCTTTCTGTTACTTATGTCTAGTTTAGTTTTATAGTGGTAAACAAATTCTGTATGATTTCAATCCTTCTAAATATTTTGAGGTTTGTTTTACACCCAGAAAGTGATCTATCTTGGTATATGTTCTGTAGACGTTTAAAAAGAATGTGTATCCTTCTGTTTGGTATAAGGTTCTATAAATGTTGATTATATCTTATTGGTTGATAGCGGTGTTATTATTTTATCCTTGCCAATTTTTTGCCTATTTTCTCTGTCAGTTGCTGTCATAGGAGTTGTAATATGTTAAATGGTGTCCTCAGAAAAGACATCTTCACTCAGAAGGTGTGAGGGATACCTTATTTGAAAAAGGGGCTCTTTGGAGGTGTAATTAAGTTAAGGAGCTTGGGATGAGATCATTCTGAATAGAGAATGGGCCCTAATTCAACAAGGGTCCTTAAGAGAGAAAGGGAGGGTTATATTTGAGACATAGAGAAACACACAGTAGAGGATCATGGGAAAATGGAAACAGAAATTGAATTGGTGTGTCTGTAAGTTAAGGAATGCCAAGAATTTTGGGCAACTACCAGAAGCTAGAAGAGAGATATAAAACAGACTCTCCTTAGAACCTTCAGGAGAAGAAAAAAAAAATTGCCGACACCTTGATTTGAGGCTTCTGACTTCTGGAATTGAAGGAGGATAAGTTTCTACTGTTTTAAGATACCAAGTTTCTGATACTTTGTTATGGACATTTTAGAAAATTAATATAAGGGTGTAGAAGTCTCCAACTACCATTATGTATTTGTCTATTTTTTCTTCATGTTCAATCAGTTTTTGCTTCACATACTTTGTAGTTCTGTTGTTTGGTGCATACATATTTAGGATTATAATATATATGTTATCATACTAATATTCACATGATGTATAAATATCAACCTAACTGTTTTATTATGTTTAATGTGAGTTTTAATAGACAACATACAAGCAAGGTGAAGTGTGTGTGTGTGTGTGTGTGTGTGTGTGTGTGTATCTGTGTGTTTTAATCCACTATGCAAATCTGCCTTTTAACTGATATATTTAGAGCATTTACATTTAGTGTAGTTATTGATATATTATGGCTTAAGTCTGCCATTTTATTTTTTCATTTCTGTTCCTTCATTCTTTTTCCTCTTTTCCTGTGGGTTACTGTTCCTTCATTCTTTTTCCTCTTTTACTGTGGGTTACTTGAACATTCTTTTAGAATTCCATTTTGATTTTCCAACAGTTTTTCAAGATGTTCTTTATATTATTTACATAGTAATAATGTTCTGTATTACATTATATATAAACAACTCATTACAGTCTTCTAGTGTTAACATTTTACCAATTATAATATGATTTATAATTTATAGATATAATTGCTTATTTTATATATAATTTCATTAAATATTCCCTATGTATATTTGTAGAACCATATTAGTACTATAATGTTAGCTTTAACCATCAAGCATAATTTAGAAACCTCAAGAGGAGAAAAAAATTTTATAGTACTCACCCATATTTTTGCTCTTATGTTGTTTATTTCTTCCTGATATTCCCAGATCCTTCTTTTATCATTTTCTGTTTAGAGAGTTTTCTTCAGCCATTCTTTTAGAGTAAATCTGCTGGTGAAAAATGATCTTAATTTTCTTTCATATGGCAATGTCTTGATTTCCTCACCACTTCTAAAAGACATTTTCACCAGATAAAGAATTCTATATTAATAGACCATTTCTTTTGGGATTTGGAAAATGTGTGCTATTTTCTTCTGGTTTCCATGGTTTCTGATGTAAAAGACACTGTCCTTTGTTTGTCCCTATTAATAAATACTTGTTTCTCTCTCATGGCTTTCAAGATTTTTTTTTTTTTTTTTTTGGGGGGGCCTTAAATTTTCAGAAGTTTGACTATAATGTGTCAGTGTGAAGTTCTTGGAGTTCTGGGCTTGAAAAACAACTTGACTGACTTTTAACATATATAGGAAGATTTTAGCCATTACTTCTTTGACTACTTTTTTAGTCCCACACTCTTTCTTTCTCCTCTCTTCTGGAGAGTCCAATGATGTATTAGATCTTTTGTTATAGTGCTACATGTCCTTAAGCTTTGTTTATTTATTTTTTCAAGCAATTTTATCTTTGTTGTTCAGACTGGGTAAATTTTATTTTTCTATCTTCAAGTTCACTGGTTCTTTCCTCTAATCTTTCTATTCTGGTGTTGAGTCATCCCATTGAGTTTTTTTACGTCAGTTATATTTTTTAATCCTAAAATGACCATTTAGTTTTTCTTTATATCTTCTATTCTTTGATAAGAATTTCTATTTCATTGTTAAGATTTTCTGTTTTTTCATTTATTTGAGTTGTGTAACTGCTAATCAAAGCATTTTTATGATGCCTGCTTTAAAATCTTTGTCAGATAATTCTAAGATTTTTGTCATACTGATATTGGTATCTACTGACTTTTCATTCAAATTTAAATTTTCAAATGGAAATGGGACATTTTCAGTATTATGTTATGATATTCTGGATACTCTTTAAAACCTCTATTTTTATCTGACTATTTCTCACACTGATCCAAAGGAAAAATGTGGAATACTACCATTTCATTACTTCAAAGTGAGGGTAGAAATCCAGGTTCTCCACTTGACATACACTGATTCAAGGGCAGAAAGACCTTGATACTGCTGGCAGGGTGGGAATTCTAGCTCCCCAGTAGGCCTCCACTAATACTATTGTGGCTGGGAAGAACAGGAGTGCCTCCACTGTCACCATGGGTTGCTAAGGGGTAGACTCATTACAGCTGGGGACTGGTGAAAGTCCTGAATAACCGCTAAGTTTCCTCTGACACCGTCACAATGAGAAGGAGAAGATTCATCTCATTACTACTAGATAAGAGTCTAAGCTCCTCACATTGTTTCCACAGATGCTAGGGAGATGGAAGTAGGGACCCACCACATGGACCCTGGTAGGAAAAAACCAGGGAGGTTGGGATCCTCATTATAGCCTTGCGAGGGTTTTATACTCAGACTTTGCCAGAAAAAATGGGAGTTGGACTAATGTTTTCTGTGGTGTTTGGCTGTAGTTTAGTGGTTATTGTCAGAAAATTTTCTGTCTTCCTAGGTTATACCTTTCCTAGTGTTTGGCTAGAAAAATGAAGTTTTTGTTGTTATGTAACCATTGACATTTCCAGGCTTCGGGTTCTTTTAGCTCCAATTATAGGCTATATGAGGCAAAAAGAAAACTAAAGAAACTCATCACAACATCATAGTGTTATCGTTTGGGTCCTGAGGACCCTAATTGGTCTTTCTTTTTCTCTCTATTTTTCAGGGTCTTTTTGTTTGTTTCATATGTAATGTTTTAGATATACTTAGCAGGAGAAATACTCCTTCTTCCTGGAAATAAAGGTCTCCCAATTCCAAATAATTTTAATTTATCATGAAATACCATTCATCTTTTCATTTTCTTCTTACCATTAAGATAAGGTAAAACCCTTCTTAGCAGGTAGGCCAAACAGACATTGGTGGCAAATTGGATTTGGCTCATGTGTCATCATTGCCAATCCCTAAAATAGATCAAGATTTTAGAACTATGACTCTTTTTGCTCTGTAGACACAATAGCCTGCTTATAAAAAGGATGACGTAGAAAAATGAAAAGAAAAAAAAATAGCTTTTCTCTTTTTTAATATCTGGGAACTTGGGAAGAAGAGAAAATAATGGTTGGTAGAATGCTTGAGTAGGATCAGATTAAAATTATTAACGATCCTAAATATCTCAAGAGACTTCATGGTCTCCTGAATATAATTCCAAATATTTGTGATATTAAGTCACAAAATAAGAATAATCAATTCCAGCAAAACCCTGATTTTTTCTAATTATGACTACTTTTATGTTTATTGTGAAATAAACATATGACTTCAAATATAATTTCAAATGATTTTCCCTCTTTGTTTTTGCCCTAATCATATATCTAATATGCTTGTTGAGTAATCCAACTTGACAAATTAACTACACAAATGCAGTAATTTCCCTTTATATACAGATATTAATTGTATTAAGGAAGTAGCAAAACACATCCAAGCATGTGATAGTTCAGATTGTAAAATAAGTAAAACAAAGTCATAGATAGGAAAGATAGCTTGAAAGTAGCTAACAGACAAAAATGAAAAGAAGATTGAATAATTGGGAAACTAAAAACTATCCAGCAAAGTAAAACTTCCAAGAACTATCTTGGCTTTACAAGAGAAATTCAGATAGAGTCTTACAATGTGAAAGTCACACAGCTGCAAAATATTTCCAGTGAGGCCTGGGCAGGGGGTGGGGTAGGAGAAGACATTGTTGAACTCATATGGCAAATGAATGCACAGCCACATCCTAATTGTTCAGCTGAGCCAGCCTGAAATTCATGCAAAGTGCAGAGTTAGTATACATAATTTTATTCTAAAGCTTTCTTCTTTGAATTGCTATTAAATTTTAAATAAACTGAGACATGAGCATTTACTAAAATCATTATGATTCCATTACCCATGGCAAGGAGATCTGTACCCATCATGCCAGAAGCTCTTTGCACTGAACTCTGTTCAAAGTTTCTCTTCTGACTTTTTATTTATTTAGATCTCAGATCTTCAGTAAGAAACACCCAATGTGAAAGGACACATATTGCAAGAAACTAATTTCCTGTTACTAGAGCTATGTAATGTGTGACTTCCAATTGAGTACAACTGCCAACAAGGCACAGGTGTGCACTGCATGAGGAGGTGAAAATGGGATTATAGGAAGAGAGATGTTATGATTTTGTCCCTGTGTCTATAATGTAATTGGCCTCAAATGAGTGCCTCCTTTTCTTTCTCATAGTAAACACCAAGCCTGGGAAGCAAGAAAACCAAAAACTTTGCCCGATCTAGATTCAAATTCATACTGTAATTGGCTTTAGACATAAGAAGAAAAGCACTTTTATCCTCCTTCATTGATTCTTTGGCTTACTACCAAAAAGCATCCTAGAAATCCTTTTATGTCTAATATTTTCATGCTATACTAGTTGAATAAGTAAGACCCAACACTGAATGCATTGTTCTTTTTCTTAAATTTAATTAAATCAACCATTTCATACTTCATTCTTTAAAAGGTAATTTTTTTTTTTTTTAAGATTTTATTTATTTGACAGAGAGAAACACAGCGAGAGAGGGAACACAAGCAGAGGGAATCGTAGCGGGAGAAGCAGGCTTCCTGCAGAGCAGAGAGCCGGATGCAGGGCTCGATCCCAGGCCCCTGGGATCTGACCTGGGCCGAAGGCAGACGATTAACGACTGAGCCACCCAGGCGCCCCTCTTTAAAAGGTAATTTTAAAAAAAGATGTAAGATCCTTCTATTTTCAGTGACAAAAATGTTTTATTTGGAAATGTTTATAAATTTAACTAAATAAAAAGAAAATTAAACTTCTAAAAATTGAGTAAGGTAAAGCACCAAGTATTATTAAATCAGGATCAAATATTATTAATGCGACTAACTCAAATATAATTCAACTCTGATGGATACAAGTAATTTATGTATGGGGTTATTCAGTGTATCCTTGTTTGAACTAGAGTAAGTCTGGGAAAAAACTAAATATCCATTAATAGGGGACTAGTTAAATAAACTGCGGTATATCTATATATTGCATCCATAGTAAAAGGATAACCTACATCTTTAAGTACTACTATGAAATAATGATATCTGATATGTATGATTATAACACTCAACCATTTTGTTTAAAAAAGATAAATAAGGAGGTGTATTTATGTACTTGCTTATACATACATACAATATTTTCATAAGGATATAAATGAAGGGATAACTGTGGTTGCCTATATTAAGAAAAATCAGGTCGCTGAGAAACACTGGTTTTAGGGAAATTTTACTATCATTTTACAGTTTTTGAATATTTGAAACATGTAAATGATTACCTATTCAAAAACATTAAATTTTTAAATTTTAGAAATATTGCATTGCTAGTACATTAAAATGTGATAAATGCAATCAATAATGATATTGTACTCCACAGATAGATTATCACTAATTTGGTGCTGAATGCATAATGCATCATACTTGTATCAAACCAATTAAAATCTCATGAGATAAACATGATCAGGTTCAGTTAACCCAGATGAGCCCCTAACATTGAAGTCTACTCAACAGAACTGATTTTACTTGTGGGAAAAATAGGCAGATAAAAATGCCTTTTGGTGTAGGAAATGCAATATATATCAACATGGCAAAATTTACCTCTTCTGTTAAGTTGCACTTCCTGAAATTCTTTGTATTGATAAGATAGAGGAAAAATTATCTGGGGAGAAGTTTATAACATATTGGCTAGTTTACACATTAACATAAATTACATCATATAATTTAGCACAATTTCTTAAAGTTAGGCTCAGGGAATCAAAGAAATATAACACAGGAAAGCTTTATTCTTTCAGAAAGGAAACTTTTGGAACCATCTAGAGTCTTTGCCATCTATGGATTCAAGAAATAAATACCCCTAGTACCTGGTTACTCAGTTGTTAAACATTCAAAAGCAATGATTTAAATAGAAAATAATAGCCTTAAAAGCAAAAAAAAAAAAAAAAAAAAGGTTTAATTTTAAATTTTGATTAAGACTAGGTTGGAGCAGTAAAATTAGAAGCTTTATTAAAATATAGTCGAGTGTTCACTATGTTGTATACCTAAAACTAATGTAACATTGTATGTTGACTATATACAATTAAAAAAAAAAATTTAATATATAGTCGAGTACCCATTTACATGAAGGAATTACGAAATTCAAAGTAGGGGTGCCTGGGTGGCTCAGTGGGTTAAAGCCTCTGCCTTCGGCTCAGGTCATGATCTCAGGGTCCTGAAATTGAGCCCTGCATTGGGCTCTCTGCTCAGCAGGGAGCCTGCTTCCCCCTCTTTCTCGGCCTGCCTCTCTGCCTACTTGTGATCTCTCTCTTTCTCTGTCCGATAAATAAATAAATAAAAATCTTTAAAAAAAAAAAAATTCAAAGTAATCTCTGATTATAAATCTATCTGAATAGTTGTTTGTATTATTAAAGATCACAATATCCTACAAGTGCCTTACTTCTTAGAAAACATTTCCTTAAGTTGGTATCAAAAGAAGCCTAATAAAAAAAAATTAATAATGGCAAGGACAAACAATAATTAGAATCCCTTTGTAGCAATTAAAGTGATAAATATATTCATAGAGTGAGACTAGCATTAGTTACCATATTTATATTTAAATCATTCCTGGGTATGCTCCCCTTCCAGATATTTTCTTTTCCAGTAGAGCTTGTTGGAATAGGAAGCAGACCCTAAAGTACTTTAAGTTGGAATTTTACAACTACTCCTAAGTGAATACATTAAGGCTAAGGGAGGGATGCCAGTTTTAGATGGCAACACGTGTATTTTTTTTTAAGTGCCAGTAAGAAAGTAATAAAAAAGAGCTGTTTTAGGCAAAATTATTCCAAATGGTTAGTCAAAAAAAAGTGACTGCAGGTGCAACTAAAACTTTAATGCTCAAAATATTTTTTTAATTTAATCTGGTCCTTAGGTATTTTTGAAAATGCCTTTTTTTTCCTCAGACAAAAAGAAAAAAAATGGCCCAGAGAGAAAAATTAGGTCATGAGATCAATAATAAATATAGATCTACTTATCTGAATATGGGAAAAGTTTAGAAATAAGTATTATCATCAAAGTTACAAAAAGTTCAGTAATTAGAAATACTGTTTCTAAGTTATACAAGGTTATTTTAGGGTCCCCAAAGCACAGAGATTTCTCTCTTATGCCAAAGTAGTTATTATAAAAATCAACCAAATAATTTTTTCTCAAGAAAGATGATACTAAACATATTGTTCAAAATGAAATAAAGCAAATAGCCAGACTAATCCTGTCCATTCTTTCTAGTGCACAAAACTTCTCCATTCTGAAATAAGCAAATAAAAAGCAAGATAAAAATTGAAAAGATACTAAAAATAATTAAAACTACAAAGAAACAACACTGGTTTATCATAAGAAAAAGGTGTAATTTGTAATTTCTTCACATTTTAATATTAGTTAAATAATATAAATATATATATTTTTTTTCAGTGTTCACATATAAATATCTATAAAGAGAGAGAGTAAATAAGGTACAGAGACATAATGCATTCCAGTTCTGCTAACAGTTTGTGTATCATAAAATTTTATTCAAAAATTTAAAGTGGCTTCCATAAAAATATTACAATAAAGAATAAAAACTATTTTAAGGGCTAAAAATAAAGGTAAATAATAATGAAAATAGGGACCACTAAGGAAGTGATGAGAGGACAGAAAATGAATCTTATTTAACATAATCAGAAATGGTTTGGAGGAAAGATTATGAAATGAAATGTTCAGTTTATGATAAATCAGATGGTGTTGCAAATTTCAAAAAGGACTGAAAAACTAGACAAATGGACCCAAGTGAAAAGAAATGTTGACAAGAAATAAAACTATATTAAGTTTAGGAAAATTGATGTTAACTTTATATATCATATGAAATGTAAATCATCTGTGGAAAATGTATGAAAGAAATGTCAAGTTTAACCACCTGAATCAGATAAAAATTTGAAATGATAGCAAGATATGCCTAATCAGAGCCATGTATAGTTTCAAATTCATAATTGTGAGTTTGTGGAGAATATACTTTGTGAATGGAAAGAATGTATTATGTGTATACTGCTTCTGTTTGTCAAACTAAGGAAGAAATGAAGTAATGAAATACCATTTTTTTCTCTGAGGTGTTATAAAATGAATTGTGTGCCTATGTCCACTTTATAAACCACTATATAAAGTTTTTAAATTTCTTTTTATCTCTGGATATAAGTGTTATGATTGTGCGGGGGGGAAGCAGTAAAGAAGGAAGGGAAGGAGAAAGAGAGGAAGAAAAGTCAGAAAACTGAACTGAAAAAATAATATTTATACCCCCTAAATGACCATTTACTTCACTAAATAATTCTTTGTATCTTCCACTTTACCAGGCACTTCTAGGTAGCACCACAATGATCAGAAAGAATATCTTCATTTAGAATTGCCATTCAAGTTTTCATGACCCAAACAAAAAATGAGTATCATCACAAAGTCAAATGAGTAAAATAAAGATGAGAAGAGATAGGACATGGCCAAGTACATTCTGTATGTCAAACAGGTTGTGTCCATTATCTAGTGTAATTTCACAATTACATTAACAGGTATATCATTTTAAAATAGCCACTTAAAAATAAAGAGAAGAAAAAAATTTAAAAAAATAAAGTGAAGAAACTAGCCAAAGGTCAAAGAATCTATTAGATCTTTGGCAGATTATTAATTAAAAGCCGCACCTATTTGACTCCAAACCTTTCAACTGTACAACACATTCCCAAACTGTATCAATAGAAAACACATTCAACGCTATCAATGGGCCAGCATCAAATGAAATAAAGGAAGAAGAATTTAAAAAGAGAAGAAAGAGGAGAAAGAGAAAAAGGAAGAGGAAGCAAAACCACCGTGGTCCTTGCCCCCTGGTTACTGAAAATCCTATTGAAGAATCAAAGAACTAAAGTTTAGAAATATTATATGTAAGCATAAAGTCTCTCAAGTTTTATAAACATAGAGATTTCTCAGTGTAAATTCTGACAGGGTTTCCTGGAGAAGGAAGCTCTCATTATGCGTAAGATTTGGATAATAAAATCAGGGAGAGAAGAATTCCATAAGGGAAGCAGTACAATTTCTAGAAGGAAATGATGAGCAGCATAAAGAAAAGATCATCAATTCCAGATATTTTCCAGAACCTCATATCTGCTCATATCCTTAAGTGAACTTCCATTTGTTAACATCTTTTTATACTCCAACCAGCTTAGTTTTCCTTTTTTTTTTTTTCTGGTTTATTTACTAGACTTTAAAATTCACAGGGGTTTGCAGTACTTAACTTTTGAGATGAAATCATGACTCATAATCTAAAATCATTCAAGTGAAGCTGAATGTTCCATTTGACCAATTATTCCTAAACAGCTGACTTTTTTTGTTGCATTTTAAATTTCCATCCTTAAATTCACACTGATTGAGCAATGATCTCTCTTTTGTGGTGATAGTTCTTTCTCATATATGGTCATGTTATTTATTTCCACAACAGGAAGGTTGCATAGGACTCACCACCAGGAGCTAGTTTCTTCTGGGATTTATGGAGAAAGAACTGAGAAGTCTTCTAAACATTACATTATCAAGATCATAATCTACTTATATTTGTGTCCAAATAGTAGTTACACTTTTGAACAATAAACATGAATAGCTTAGGAAGGAGGCAAGATGGCGGAGGTGTAGGAGGCACAGAGAGCCCTGGGAATCAGAAATCCAGCTAAAGAGGAGGAAATCACTCTAAAAGCCGGCAAATGCAACAGCAGAGAGAAGAGAATAAGAACAGCAATTCTAGGAGCAGAAAATCGACCACTTTCAGAAAGGTAGGAGTGGAAAAAGTGAATTTAAAGCGACGGGAAGAGAGACCCCGGGGGGAGGGGCCGGCTCCCAGCAGCCGCAGAGCCGCGAAGCACAAAATCCGCAACTTCTAGTCTGCTCCGCTGAGGGACATCGCTCGGGAGACTAACCGGGGGTTCAGCCCTCGCGGGAACAGTGTGGTTTCAGGACCCGTGGGGTCACCGAGGGACCAGGGGAGCCCGAGTGTGGCAGAGCTCCCAGGTATTGGGGCGGAGAAGCCGGCGGCAGAGAAGGAGCCGCGCAGCACTGCATAGGCCTACCTTGGACTATAGGAACTGAGACATATAGTCCATATAGGGCTGCCATACTTCAAGCGGGGACCCCACGGGAGGCAGCTCCGGAGACACCCCCTCCTTCCTCCTCTGGGAGGAGCGGTGCAAGAGCACGCAGCAGGAATCTGCTGGT
>CM053607.1:62827685-62943562 GCA_028646535.1 Procyon lotor
CATTTATTGAGTCTAAAAGCCAAGGACCAGTGGAAGAGTCAAGACAAGTGCCAAAAAATGTTAGAATTTGGGGAAAAAATAGATTAAAGAGCACTCTCCTGCTCTCCTGAGTATATGTGAATACGTGCATAGTTTAGTACACATTGCCTAAAACAGTGCTTCTTATAATTAATTTGGGGGTCATACACCCATTTTACAGACTGTTAAATGTCTGTGAACATAATTTGCAATTTTTGTATAATTTTCAAAGCGTTCAGAGGCCCATGAAAAATGCATAAAATTTTAATTGTAATCTTTTGTCACTTATGTTGAGATATATTCTCAGACTATTAAAATTTTGAAATACACATACATATCAATTTTCCATTCATATTTGATATTTTTAATTTTTTCCTACAAAAAAGTATAATAAGGTCCACCCATAATCTCCTCTAATTGTTTTAAAATTTTATGTTTTACATTAGTTGTATAATTTACATAATTCCTTTCTGTACATAGTGTAGTAATGTTTCTTTTTCACATGAAAATCAATTGTATTAACACCATTTATTGAATAATCTGCCTCTCTTTCTTTATTTCATATCAAATACATCAAATTTCCATGAGTCCCACAGGTTGTTCCTGAGTTCCTAGTCTGTTTTATCAACTAATCTCCATATTCTTAAGTTTCTTATTGAACTAGTATTGGACAATTATTCTTCCACAGAAACTTTTAAATCAGTTTGTAAATTTACACAGAAAAACTTATTTTTGGACTATAATTGGTACTGCATTTAATGTGTAGATTGACTTGAAGGATAACTGTCACCTTTATAAAATATATATCCTCATTAATAATTGTAACACATTTCTCCAGTTTTCAAGTTTTCTCTTATCCCTTTATACAGGTTTCTTCTATTTTTTTCAATATGCATACTATACCTGGTAACTTTATGGAATTTTCTTACTGTTTCTAACTTCTTAACTATTTTTTTGATTTTGCACTTGTTATCTTTATGTCTTTCTTTCGTTTCCTTAAGCTATTTTTTTTAAAGATTTTATTTATTTATTTGACAGAGAGAGAGAGAGAGATCACAAGTAGGCAGAGAGATAGGCAGAGAGAGAGGGGGAAGCAGGCTCTCCGCCGAGCAGAGAGCCTGATACAGGGCTCGATCCCAGCACCCTGGGATCATGACCCAAGCCAAAGGCAGAGGCTTTAACCCACTGAGCCACCAGGTGCCCCTTAAACTATTATTTTTGATGACTTAATCTATTGTCCTGGTTCTCTAATACAATATCAAATAATAGATATAATATAGGAATCACCACCTTGTTTTTGGCTTCAATAAAAACTATTAAGGTATAACTTTATTACTCATTTCTCACATTTCCATAAACTTCCAAGTTTACAATAACATGTGGCTGTTGCTACTAATTCATCAAACTGTTAAGTTCAGGATAAGGAACTAAGCATGCTCTAATCACCCCCTTCTGGGGTAATTTTCCTCAAAACCACTTAACCTTTGGAATCTTGGGTTCTTTGGTCATCTAGGCAGTACTCACATTGAGACAGGCAGAAGAACATTTCCATTTGGGAAACAAGTTCAAAACAGGAGAAAAGAATCAGAAAGCCAATGTGGCTGCATACACAGACCAAGTTCTCTAAGAATCTTTGTCAATAATAAAGCTGCTATATTTTATTTTTACCTTTATCCTTCTTATATCAACTTGTCATTTATTTTCAAAAGTAGAAGAAATAAAAGCATTGTTTCCATGTCCCAAAAGTAACATCATACTATTTATTCACCATTAGTTATACTTTTAAATGATTTTAATGCAAAATTTTATCAGATTAAGAATGTTCACTTCTATTCCTAATCTGTTAGATTTTTATCATGAACAAATGTTGAATTTTATCAAATTGTTTCCTATATCAATTGGAGTGTTCACTTGTTTGCTCTTACTCTGTATAGAAAAACACCTTGATCTGTTGAATTATTCTTGCATCCCTGGCATTAATACGTACATAAAAGGAGATAGTCCATAACAAGAACAGTTTGTTCAAGATAAGATTTGTTGTTTTTTGAGCTTTTGAGTAAAATTATTTATAAAACTCTTCAAGCCTGGAATCCCTTCCAGATAGTTGGTTCCTACTACTAATTCAGTATACAGTGGGACCATTAATTATACATTTACATCTAGAAACCCTTACATTTCATGTCAACATTTGGCTTCATTGTTTCTTTTTAAAATGCTACCTTATATCTATATTCTATTTAAAATAGATTCTATTTAAACTTTTTTTCTTCATCTCTCTTGGCACAGTTGCAGCTATTTTGCTAGTCTCTCAAGGAATATACTCTGTTAGCTCATTTTTCATTCAGTTGATTGTTTTCTGTTATATCAAATCTTGAATACTAATAATTCTTCACTAGAAGACTCCAAAAGGATGTTCTGTAGAATAAAATCTAAATATAAAATTTATGGTAAAATAATAAAATGATATGAATACCAAGAAGGTTCCTGTCAGAAAGGATTAAGATTCAGTCAAGTGATGTTCTAAGCAATAGTCTTTTCCTCAATTAAGATAAATAATAAGTAGGTGATTAATAAGATTAATAAGAGATAGGTAATAACTAGCAAAAGTAGACGGTTAAATTGGCATTTCACATTCATATAGAGCCAATAAAACAGGAAATAATCAACTATTTAGAATAACAGAGATACAGAACTTGACCTGAAGCCAATCATTTCTTGGATCTTCATCAAAGAAACATGCAATCTACCAATGTGATTGAAGCATGTAGCAGATTTCATTATCATGTTCATGGACTGACATTCCTCTTTGAAACACAAAGATTTGGAAATATAAACACCCAGTTTTAATATTGATTGTCAATGGGCCTTAGAATTTTAAGTTAATTTTTAATTCATGTTTGTGTGTGTGTGTTATATATGTAAAGAAATAGTATTTATGTACCGTTTCTTTACTGGTTGGATGAGCCACAATGAACACAGGATTACTTCATAAATAAAACGTAAAAAATAAAAATATTTCAACTATGAAATATAAACCCTTATTTATTTGTTGGTTTGGTTGGTTTTGGTCTTCTCCCTGAGTTAAAATTATATTCTTCTGCTCCAAATTCCATTTGTATGCAATGTTTTCAATTCATGTGGTTGGCAGAATAATGTCTTCACCAATGATATCCACATCCTACTCCCTAAAACCTATGAATATGTTATCTTACAGTATAACCAGGACTTTCAAGATGTGATCTTGAGTTAGTGATTATTCTGTATTATCCTGGTGGACTCAGGGTAATCACAGAGGTTCATCAGGACAGGACAATCAGAGAAGGAGATATGACAATGGAAGTTCAGGGAAAAAGAGATTTCAAGATACTACCCTGCTGGCTTTGAAAATGGAGGAAGGAAATAAGAAGCACAGAGTGCAGGCTGTCCCTAGCAGGTGAAAAGGCAAAGACATAGATTCTCCTGTAGATTCTCTGAAGGGAATATAACCCTGTTAATACCTTGATTTTAGGACTGTTGACCTCAGAATTGTAACATAATAAATTTGTATTAAGCCACCAAGTTTCCGTTAATCTGTTAGAGCCGCAATAGGGCACGAACAGCACCCATAATACAGATATATAAAGATTATCAAATTTATTCACATTCTTTAAATCAAAGTAATTTTGACCATGGATCTGCCTCTCAGTTAAACGGGCATAAAATTCAACATCTGTCATTCTTGCCCCCCGGCATCCCACTTCATGGGACAGTTCATGGTACCCTATGAGAACACTGAAAGACCAAATGCTGGTGAGGATGAGAAGCCCTAGAAACTCTCATAAGCCACTCATGGGAATATAAAATGGTGTGCCACTTTCAAGGACAATTTGGAAGTTTCTTACAAAACTAATCATTCGTTTGGTCTTTCCCCAAAGGAGATGCAAACTTATGTCCACACAAAGACATGCTCATGAATATTTACTGCAGTTTTAGTCACAATTGTATAAACTTGGAAGCATCCAAAATGTCATTCATTAAGTGAATGGATAAATAAACTGAGGTACCTACAGACAATGGAAAATTATTCAGTCCTTAAAAGAAATAAGCTATTAACCCATCAAAAAACATGGAAGAAACTTAAATGCATATTATTAAGTGAAAGAAGCCAATCTGAAAAAGCTATAAACTGGATGATTCCAACTATATAATATTCTGAAAAAGGAGATAGTAAAAAATCAGTGATTGCAAAAGCTTTGGATGAAGGGGATGAATAGATAAGAGCACAGAGGATTTTTAGCATAGTGAAAATACTCTGTATAAACACACAGATATTTTCAATATGGCAATTTCTCTGATAAATAAAATTCTATTAGAGAATTTCCTGTACAACATGGCAGATTATACACATGTATTTATGTTTACTCCCTTCTGAGCTCCTACCAAAATGATGATAACAAGAAAATAGTTTTAAACCACAAGGAAAATAAAATGAGGAAACAGTGGGCAATATATGTCAACAAATGTTGGGATATGTAAAGGAAGTGAATGAGTTGTAACATACTTAATTGAGTGCAGAAAACTAAAATGTCACCATATGCAGTGGGGCACACCAGTGAAATAAAGCCAGTTTATGCCGCAGAATTCTGGAGAGCCTTAGGAAGCTTCTGCAAGTGTAGAATTTGGTGAGTAGTAGGCTAAAAGCCAGAAGTGTATACACTACAATGCTTCCCCTCAGACAACCCCTCTCCTCAAGTCCAAACTCCTACCCTAGACAAGCAGGCAACTATTCCTTTTATAAAGAGATGGAAAGTTTCAGTCTTTAAAGAAATTGGCCAGAGAGACTAAAAGCTTGTTGAAGGCAGAGCTGAGGAGAATAAACTTAAATTCTATTGCTAAAATAGAGAATAAAGTTAAATTCTATATACTGAACAATGAGTTTCCAGGCCTCTCTCCCACCTAAACCATCATCATGCTAGCAGACAGACACTCTAGCAATAGAATGAATTAATCTCTGGAGAATATGATCAGAAAAGAGGCCAATGAGACTTTCAGGGACCTCACAACAAATCTCTGGATCTGAGTTAGATCTACTTCTTATAAATAACACTCCACACACATACCATAAAGTTTCCCATCAGTTTTTCAGTCACCACTCCTACATTTGAATGGTTGCCAAGAACCAAAAGAGATTTGAAAAAAGCTTTCAACATGAAAAAGAGACAGCAGATAAAAGGAACTTGGCAAAAACAGAGACAATGTAATGAGATTTCAAAAAAAAATTATTTGAGAGATTAAAGAAGCTATTTCATCCTCAAAATAATGGGGTATACAAAACAAAAAGTACATGGAAATGTTAGAACAGAATAGATGAAATACAATTTTGTTTGTTTGTTTAAAGATTTTATTTATTTATTTGTGAGGGAGAAAGCCCAAGCAGCGGGAGCCAGGCAAAGGAAGAAGCAGGCTCCCTGCTGAGCAAGGAGCCTCATGCAGGACTCAATTCCAGGACTCCAGGATCATGATCTGAGCCGAAGGCAGAAGCTTAACCAATGAGTCACCCAGTCATCCCAAAATACAAGTTTCGATAGAAACTTTGAAAGATTTAATCGAGTCTACTCTGCAAAAAGAGGGAAGAACGAGCAAGTTGGAAAATAAGAAGAAAGGATAAGAAAATTAAAAGGTTGGAGCAAAAAGTCAAACATTTACCTAGCAAGAGATCTAGGTTAAAAAAAAAAAAAGGAGGAAGGGAATTATAGAAGAAATAATATTTCCCACAACTGAAGGTTAATTGTCACATTGAAAGGGACTACAAATCCAACCACAATGGATTGAAAAAGTACCATTCTATGGCACATTATCATAAAATTCTAAAACATTTGGTTTAAAGTGTTTCCATAGAAAAAAATTAAAAGATTATATACAAAGGATTGAGATACAATATAACACAGCAATTCTCACCAACATTAGAGGGAAATGCCTTTTAAAATTCTGAGGAAAACATTCCCAACTATGATGTCATAACCAACTAAACTATCAAGCAAGTGGGAGGGTAGAATGAAAATACTGTTAAACATGCAAGCTTTACATCCTTTGCGTGCTTTCTGGGACCCACTAGAGAAGAGCCCCACTAAAATGATGTAAATGAGCCCCACTAAAATAATGTAAAGAGAACCTAGAGCAATGAAAACCTAAAATCCAGGAAAACACAGAGAGAGGTGAAAGGAATATCACAATAATGGTAAAGAAAAGACCCAGGGCAACAGTCATGCATCAGGCCTGGGAAATAAGTAGCATAGTTTCAAACAAGTAGATAAGGTGTCCAAGAAAGCGTGGGGTCACTGCATTGTACAATTTGCTTGGAATAGAGAGAGAAGCTGCCATTCACATCACAGTCTGTGTAAATGCACTCCCTGAAGTTGTGTAGTGCAAGTCACCTCAGGCCTCTAGTGGGCTTGGGAAGGGTACTGTCCTAAGGAGGGCTACCTGTCCTGAGACAAGTCAGATGTCACCTAGTTAAAGAAATAAAAAAGAAACTGACAGATTATCTGATATATTTTACTGTGTGAATAAAGGTACTAAGAGGCGTTTCACAGTTCCACTGAAGAGTCTGAAAGAAATTAGAGAGAAAATGTAAAAAGGCAATTTTCAAAAAAGTGTATAATACCAGGAAGGTAGCAGATTATGCTACCTGACATACAGTTAACAGAATTTATATAATCATTAACACAAAAACTGAATATTTATCTAATCAAATATAATGATATACCAGTGTTGGGACAATACTAAAAAAAAAAAGAACATACACAGACATAAACCACTTACTATAGAAATATGGGGTGGGTATCACAAATAAAATAGCTGAAAGTGTTGAATGTAGTTCCACCAGGAACAGAGCCTGGGATGTGGTGCAAAAGAAAACTCATCCTAAGCCTTATTTTACATACAAATCCATCTTACTTTTTTTAGTAAGTAGATATTACTATTACTCCAATTTTAAAAATACATTTGGAAAACATGAGTGTCACACATCAAATGCCAACTGTTTCTGTTTTGATTGCAGATTGTACGAGTATTATTTAATCTGTTGATAGTGCTTTCATGATGTGATCTGTGACATGGTACAAATTAGATCTAGTAGAGATTCATGATGAGGAAGCTATTTTTCTCAAATCCTAAATGTATCTTTTATTTTGTCTTTGTCAATTTCTTTTAGAAAAAAATCAAAAATAAATAGGGCTGATTACAGTCTATTAAGAACAGATGGATAATGTTCCCATTAGGAAGTGGATCAAATGGACATAATTTTTCCTCCCTTTTTATGTCCATCATCTGCAATGGATACTAGGACAGGCAAACATGCATATTCATAATATATAGATTGAAAAAAACAAACATTCCTAGACTACAGATTCAAAATCAAAAAGAAGGAATTTTATTTTCCTACGAGGAACAATAGACAAATGACAAAGCAATCTTCACAGTTCTTAATGAGATCCCAAGGTAATCGTGATGGTCTCAAAAGTAAAATAGTTGAATAACTGAATTCAAACTAAATGCCTTTCCTAGACCCTTTTAGTTGTTTTTAACTAAGAGTGTGGCATACAGAATACTGGACAACAGCAGAATAATGCATTTTCACATTCTTGGGAACATCACAATTTATTATCAGGAGTATAGCACTGATTAATGATATCACAATGAATACCAAAAGGAAGCAAGAAGAGATTTGTCGCTTATTATAAAGTGTAGTCACATTTGTTTTAGTTTCTTGCTGAGGGTCCAAAGAACCAAAGTCATTACTTTATGAATGAAATATTACATGTCAGATATTAATAATGGGGCATCTGAAGCTCCCCAGTTCCCTTGGATTATCATCTATGCATACAATTTTGGAAGGAAAGTGAGTGAATTGTTTAAGGCTTAGGAATACTTGAGAGTGATAGCATTGCCTAGGGCAACACACCGACCCCTTCAGGCCACAAGGTAATTGTGTAACTGTAAAACTCCCTCAGCTCTAACCTGAATTCCTATCAATCTGAGAATTATTTTGCTCCCTGCTGTCAATGAGCCAAGGGGTAATTTTGTTATGCATATATATTAATTTCTGTTTTCCATGTGACTCATTTTGTGCATTAAACCATATACTTAAATTTTATCAATTAATTTTACCTACCAGGGTGCTTCACTCTCTATTTCAAGGACATAAACTTGAATCAGTCACAGCTAACTGCAGATTACAGACACTGCAAACTGCTCAACTTAAGGAGGATTGTTGCCTGCCTTCATCCAACAGCTGGTACGAATGTCAGTTTTCATTTTAAGTGTCTGATATATGTAGCTTTGTTTGACAGGAACCCAAAATGAAATGCAATTTTGTGTGGTTAAAAGATGTAGCTGTGCTTCTAGCCCACATACCCTCAATTGGGTTTTTTTGTTAAGTTTTGAAAGTGTTCATTTGTTTCTAGTCTGTGTCCTGTTTGACCTTATAGATGGTTGATCTACTGCATTTTGTTTCTTATTACTTGTAGGTCTCTCTCACGTGCACACGTGTGCGCGCACACACATACCCCTACATACATGATTTGCGATGCTAGCATTAACCAGATTTCTAGGAAATCTATTTCAAAATGTTTCTTTTCTAGTCCCACTAAAGCTAAAATTTCAGAGCCATGTATAAACATACTTAGTGAAATTTTGTTTTTGTAAATACAGTGGAAACTCATATGATTAAACCCCCACTTTTTGTTCTGAAATCTTAAACCAAATTGCTCCCAACAAAGTAGCTTTAGAGAAATAAAATTATCAGCCACATATGATCACAAAAAAATCAGACTTCAGAGTTTTTAACTACTCATGGTAGAATATAAGTGTATAGCATATTTTTAGGAAATAATCAGCAAAGAAATGAAATGATCATCCATTGGCCAGAAATAGCAGAATTCTATATAGGGCATCATGAAATTGAGTATTGGTTGTTACAAATACTGGGCTCTAGGTAATTTCCATGATCTTAGTCCTATTAACTGCCCCACCAACAAAAAAGCTACTATTCTTTGATGATAAGGAGATCTTTGAGTTTGTGGCAGTACTTGTGGCCAAAATTGGCATTCATCCCTGAGTACTTAAGATCCTGCTACCTCCACCTTATCCTAGAGAACTGCTCATCCTAAATTGAATCTGCTGATATCAGCTTTAATATTCAGGAGTAATAGGGATACATGCACTAGACTATCTTCACCCCAAACCATCTGAATATATTTGACAATAAGATGTGACCCAGTGTTTGAATATCTCTCAATCTGCTTCTTCTTGTTACTTCCTTTATATACTGGAAGTACACTGTCTTTTCTGTTTCATGTAGATTATGAATGCAAAGTGGGAAACACACACACACCCAAAGTGAGTGAATTGTTTAAGGCTTTAAATAAATGAATAGATAGATGATAGATAGATAGATAGATAGATAGATAGATAGATAGATAGATAGAGGTTTCTTTCTCCTGGTGTGCATCAGCAAAAGTGGACTTGTGACAGAGTATAGTTTAGAACAAGCATTTTTGTACAAAGCCAATGTGATGCCTCCACCTATATGACTATCTAGTGGCTATCAGTCTGCTAATCTCAGATAATAGAGAGTAGAATGTGGGGATATGTAAACAAGGCCAACCATCTGCCAGGACAAAGTTCCAATTCTACAGAGCCCATTCTTTTGGCTGTGGATTTATTAAGAAGTAGGTAGAATGGTAAATGGGCACTTTACCCACTCCTTATTTGTCATTAATTAGATGATAAAAGAGAGACTCCATAAGAGAGTCATGGTTACCAAGTAGAATGGATGACAGTCCATATGGTGTAATGTGAAGGGAATCATAAATTTGGGAGGGAACTAGTACCTGCTGAAAGATAACTCACAGAATATTAGTGCTAGAGGGAGCCTTAAATTTAACATGGTCAAGCCCACCATCTGATAATTTAATTTCTTCTAGACTTCCCTGCCAGTAGTTGTTTACCATCTTCTTTAAAATCTACCATAAATTTGTGGGTGCTGAAATTGAAATACAGTGGGTTTAGGATTTATGAGAGATACAGAAGTTGAGACAAATTCAAGAATGGGGTAAAAGGAAGAGAGAAGAGGTAACTTAAGGTAGAAAGACAAGGGAGTTCACAAGCTTCTGAAGGAGACTTTATTCTCTGAAGATTCTAGTTGTTAGTTCAATCTGAAACAAATTTGATCTCTTTGTTACTTCATTCTATACACATTTACTGAATACCTAGTATTAGTTAGGATTTGGGGATACAGAAACAATCAATACATGGCTTCTCTCCCCTTTAAGGAGCTTAGACTCTGGCTAAAACAAATGTTACATTAAAAAATCATCTTGCAACATGAGTGGTAAGCGCTAAAACAAAGTATTCCTGGAATATTAAGGGAGTTTCCTATTGAGATGATTTTACAGAGGAGATGAATATTTGAGCTGGAATATTTGAGTAGGACTTTGCTAATGGACAAGGTGGATGGATCAAGTGGCGGGGGGGGGGGGGGGGGGGGGGGGGGGGGGGGGGGAGCTGACCCAAACCCAAATGATATGATCAAAAGTACAAAGTCTATGACATGTTACCAAGTAGTCAGAAGTCAGATATGGCTGTTGCTTTGGACATCAGAAAAAGGTGGGGAAGGATGCTAGGAAAGTAGTAGAAGCCCCATGCAGAAGAATACAGTGCACTAAGGAAATTCAACTTGACCAAGCAAAAAATTTGCTTTCCACTCAGAATTGTGGATTCTAAGTTAAAATAACCACCAAAGGACAATTACTTGGGCCAAAGCATTTACAGTATAAAGGTCTTATGCTTTCTAGAGCAGGGATTGGTCAGGTTACTGAAAAAGTAGGAAATCAGAGAGAAAGTGTGTAAATCACACATTTTGTGTGTGTGCCCATACAAAAACTATGTAACATCTTCAATATTTCATTTTACATGAAAAATAAACGACACTCATTATATAATAGTTTGCTATAGGACAAGGCTTTTTTCTTAACAAATATATGGATCTGCTGATGGGAATTCCCCTTTTTCCTTCTTTCATTAATCATCCATATAAATCATTATATGCAATATCTACATAGAATCTTTTAAGCAAGAATTTTAAAATTCTATCAAAAAACAAATTTTTACATTTTAATAACTTATGCTCCCATTGTTTACATTGGGCTTGCTCACACCTAATTTGACAGCAAACACAGTATTTTTAGCAATTCACCTTTATCAAGCCTTTCCAGAGCATACTAATTAGTTATCATGGAAACAACTCTCTTTTCACACTCACACTACATTAACTCATAGATTATCAAGTAAATTATATAATTATAAAAATAATCGACACAATCAGTTTGGGGGACACTGTTATAAGCGTATAAACCAACCAGTAGTATAACTGTAAAAACATACCAAACCATAGAGCAGGCTAGTAACCTGTTAGCTCTTTGTGTTCAGCGGGACCTGGGCAGAGGGTAGCAGGCTCTGTGAACAGAATGGAAAGTATTAGCTATTCTTCTGAGTTAGCTAAGTGTACAAGGAAGAATGGACAACCAGCCTTGAACACCATTTTCTTATCTGTTCTGTGTATGTACTTAGAATTTTCAAAAACAGGACCAAGCTTTTAATCATGTATTCACATTATGTCCCTATTAGGAGAAGTAGTAATTTCAAAGATTTTATGCTCAAGGGACTTTCCAGACATCCTAGAAATGCCTCATTAGATCCCTAACATACAAGAAATGATATTTGAGTTCAGGACAGAGGATATGTTGTCCAAAAGAGCTCCATATCAAGGGAAATAGACTCACAGTTAAAAATAAAAAAGCAGGGTGGCTGGGTTATGGACATTGGGGAGGGTATGTGCTATGGTGAGTGCTGTGAGATGTGTAAGCCTGACGATTCACAGACATGTACCCTGGGGCAAATAATACATTATATGTTAATAAAAATTAATTAATTAATTAATTAATTAATTAAAAAAATAGAAAAGCAGTTATGTAGGATGCAAGGTAGGCAATCAGACCTCTAGTGAAGCAGAGACACCCAAACCCATCACTATTGCAGTTCAGGAAGGCTTCACCTCTCTCTTGCACCAAATTGTCTTTGAAGTCAAATTTATACCCCAGAGGACCATAGGCTGATAAAGCAAGCATAACTATTGGAAGCTTAGACTTTATATAGGCCACAAATTTCACGTATCTTCCAAATTCAACTCTAACAAGAAAGACAAAAGTTTCACAAACTTAGAAGGGATGCCAGTAGAAGATTTTTGTGGTACACACGACCTCATGATCCCCACATATATTTTTATTAATGGAGGGTAAAGAAGCCAAACCATGAAGTTTTGTGACTTGCACACTGGCAAACATCAACCTCAAAATAGTATGAAAAAAGAAGAACCCATTTTCATATTCTTTAGAACCCATGATGCTACTTTTCAAACTTCTTTCTGAATTATTATGGGAAGTATCTCAATATATTGCTATGAAATAGACTAGGATTTTTAAATCATTCCATGGGAAGACATAGTTCATTTAAAACTAATCTTGACAATTACCTTAAGAGTAGTATAAGAGAAAGCAAATTATATACACATATATAACATATAATATATACTATACATAAAACATGTGTTCTTTACTCAACCTCATGTAACCGAAAGAATGCAAGAAAATGTAAGAAGCTAGTTTACAGCATATAAAATAACCATATCAAAAACATTATTTTAAATCATTTGAATTCATCAGATAAATTAATAATGATTATTCACAAAGAAGTGTAGCTGAATTATAAGGAAAAATTTCAACTTTTCTTGCTATTCACAGTACTCATGTTAATGATGATTACGAGCTATAAAATACATTGAAGAAACCCAAAAGTGACAGTGTACACACATTTTAAACTGAGACATGCAAGCCACTGGAAGCATTTATAAAAAATTGCCTGGTATCTAGCACACACATAAATTGAGTGTCCCCATTTCTCTATGAATGTGATGCCATGATGTAATATTACATATTTAACATAGCATACATAACACCTGAAACCAATAATAATCTATTAAAGGGAGAAAAACTGGGGCACTGTGTATTTGAGTAAACATTCATTTGAAGGACTCTGTACTTGTGTTTTCATCAGTAATAGAGTAAATATGTATCTAACATATTTTTTTCAATATAAATGATTATTTTGTTGAAACCTTTAAAAAGAAATGGATATGATTTTGATATAGTAATTTAGTAAGTCATAAAGTAATTATAAACTCACTAACATGGATTTGTCCATATTCTAGAATTGGATTAAGTGGCAATACATCATGGAAAATAATTAAATTTCACAAGCTGAATATCCACAATAGCAAAACTATGGAAAGAACCTAGATGTCCATCAATAGATGAATGGATAAAGAAGATGTGGTATATATATACAAATGGAATATTATTCAGTCATCAAGAGAAATGAAATCTTGCCATTTGCAATGACATGGATGGAACTGGAGGGTATTATGCTAAGTGAAATAAGTCAGTCAGAGAAAGACAATTATCACATGAACTCTTTGATAGGAAGAATCTGAGAGGCAGGGCGGGAGGTCGGGGGGGAGGGGTGGAGGAGAGAAATGAAACAAGATGGGATGGGGCGTGAAACAAACCATAAGAGACTCCTGGACTCACAAAATGAACTGAGGGTGGTTGGGAGGGGGTGCGGTATGGATAGGGTGGCTGGGTTATGGACATTGGGGAGGGTATGGGCTGTGGTGAGTGCTGTGAAATGTGTAAGCCTGAAGATTCACAGACATGTACCCTGGGGCAAATAATACATTATATGTTAATAAAAAAAATAAATTAAAAAAAAATTCACATGCTGAACCAAAAGTGTCACTGATTTGGGTAAAAAAAAAAGAATCTTGCCATGATTTTAGGAATACTAATAAAACATCTACTTATCTCCCATTAGAAAGAATATTTTAACTTTTAAAAAGGAACCACATTTAAACTAGTGAAAGCTTTCATATGTGAGCTAAAGTTAGGCTTGATGCACAGGCTAGCATTGAAGTCCTTTTGAGTAGAGCCTGTTTTTTCATTCAGGTCATCCCTAAACCTAGCTCAGTGGTGACACACTTTAGATACTCAACACCACAGACCAATATTCTGTAGATATCTCATGTGGAAGTTAATAAATATTAGCTTTCCTATCAAAGGAAGGAAATATTTCAAAGAAAGCAAGAGTGAGTTAATGTTTCTGTTCATCATACATGTTTGGAAATCATTAGCTTCTAAGAGTATTTTTTCCCAGTCATAGAAATTTTAGCTGGCGAAAAGGAAGGAGTCCTATGAGAATTATTTTAGTAAAGTAAGCAAATTAGTTTAGAGGTAGCATGGAATCCGTGTTGAGATGGTGTAGTAGCCAAATTGGGGGAGATAAGGTAAGTAGGGGGAGTAGGAGAGATGAAGATTGACGCCTTTATCTGCCTGGCTGTGATGTTAAGACCTTATCTTGGTTTTCAAGTATCATAGAGTCATAATAAGCCAGCATTGTGAAAGATGACCCATACAGTAGCATACTAGGTCCCAAGCTGATGTAAGTTAAAAATAAAGTAGACATGGGAATGAGGAGTTGCAGGCAGAGTCTATTGATAAGAAAAACGAGATTCTTAGGATGTTGTAGCAAAGGTAGAAAGAATTTTCATGACAAGACAACATGTTAGAGAAAGCCCAATGCTCTTAGAGTAAAAACAGAAAAAGTTGTTGTATTTGGCAGTTAGGATGCCAAAGGTGAATTTAAAGAAAGGGTTTCATAGACTCAAGATAACAAAGCTAAGTAAACAGTGGCTTAAGAGTACATAATTAGGAAGAGACGATTATTAGTTCTGAATCTCAGATTGACAATGGTAAAAGAGAGGTGAGACCTTTGTACATTTGCAGGTTTCAGAAAAGTTTGATGATGAAAAGATTGAAGATGCTATAGATCAAGAAAAGAATAAGTGAGTAGGGTCTTTGAGGAGCAAATGGATTGCAGCTAGCCTTAAAAAGAGGACAAGACACAACTTCCACACAAAAGGACACAAGGAAGAAAGATGGGTAGCAAGAGAGGATACTCATGAGAAGTAAAGAGGGAAGATGGGCAAAGGTGCCATTAAAGTGACAGTCTCTATCCTTTTGTGAACCAAGTTAAGGTTATCTGACAATATTGGGGCTGGTGGAATGAGATTAAATGAGTAAAGCAATCAGAAATTTAGAAAAATTGTTACTAGGAAATTGATAGATGAATTAAAAAAAAGTCTTGCTATTCACAGTGAGTTAAAAAGTAAATTAGAGGCCAGAACATGTCAAATCAACACTTGCTAATGATTCTCTATTGATATTCTACAGCCCCAGGAACATAAAAAAGGATAAACTGGCCAGGACTGGATCCAGACACAGCAGATGTGGCTAAGGAGGTTGAAGGCACAGGCAATCCAGGGCATTAGGACTGTAGAAACGTGACTGACAAAAATTCTAAACAAGTAAGGACTCCAGTGCAGTCAGAGGGAATAATTGAGGGAAATGAGGAACTGGGCCATTAGAGGTCTCTGTAAGGGCAGAACCCGGGCAATGAGTGTGGGAGAGGATCTGAAATAGAGAATGCGGCAATATTACAACGCCAAAAGTATGGCAGCCTTTTCTTCCTAATAATCTCCCCAGAGTCTCATAAACTTTTTAAAAATGAATAAAATAGTACAGGAACTTGTGCTAAAAGATAAACAATTGCTTACCAACATTTGAAGTCTCATTGTTTAGCTCTTAGAGCATTTGTAGGAAGACCTAACCTCATTAAAAAGAGAGACATGGCTGCTACTACCTTCTGAACAGCAGCAAGTGATTAACAGGCATCATCAAAATTAACTATATGTTGAAGGGAAGATTAATAAGCTCACTTCTCTCCTTGTCTAATCTGCTCTCTGGGCATAAATCAGGCAGCTCTGAAACAGCATTAATTTTCTTAGAAGTCTAGAATGCTATTTTAGTAAGTTAAGTTTATACTAATTCAATAAACAAGTATTGAATGTCTGCTATGTCCTTGGCACACTGTGCTAAGAAATCCAAACATCATAGTCCCCAAAACTCCTTTCATACATGTACTTCCTGGAAGATGCTTTAAGGACTGGTGGAGGAGGGAGGGGATTAGCAAAGGAGCAGCTGTGACAAAGGTGTAAGTTAAGGATTTGCAGTAAGGGATACAGCAGGTATGAGAAAGGGAAAGGAGCTAGAAGTCAGTAACGTCTCAAACATAAACTCAGTTGGAAAGAGAGAGCATAAGAAAATAAAACAGCCAAGCCACAGCTACACCATGAATTAAGAGGAAAATCATGAACTGAACACAAAAGAATACTGTCAGCTTCGGCGATAAAGAGGTTGTAGGTAAACATGGTAATAAGCTAACTACACTTGTTTAAAAGGACATGATTGTTAGTATCCAATATGAAGAAAGTAATTGTTTGTGCTTCAAGAATAATTTATATAATGGTTATTGAATATATAATCTGTTTTCAGGTTGCTAGAGAGCTTGTGGATAAAAGAGGTAACAAGCTGGAGGAAAATTATATTGCATTGCATATATATGTGTGTGTGCATGTGTGAGAGAGAGAGAGAGAGAGCGTGACAAACAGATAAGTAAAGAATTAATTAATGGAATATGTATATCTCCATGAGTCACTTCTGCATTAATCAGGATGCTTTGGTTGCAATGAGAGGAAAGCCAAATCATTTCATTAAAGCACAGGGAAAATGGGGGAAGGGGAATTAATTTGCTATTTTCTATGACTGAAAATTTCAGAAAAAAATATTAGCTTCAGGCATGGTTAGACCCAGAGGCTCAAACAATATGATCAGCATTTCATCATTTTCCAACACTTAGCACAGCTTCATTTTGCAACAGCTGTATTTTAAGTGTGACCTCTCTATGAGTACTGACATTTCCAGCCTTACACTATCCTAACAAAAAGCAATCCCACAAAGAATATAAATAAATAAAAATAGCTTTTTCTACAAGTTTATGCCAAAGTTCTTCTTGGATTTGAATCTTATGTACCTACTATTAAATGTATCAATCTCTGAACTGCAGCTAGGTATTAAAAAAAAAATCCATGAGTTACTCCTCTTTCTAGATTAGATTGGAATTAGCTCAACCAAACTATATGGACTAATAGAGGGCAAGGTGTTTCCCAAAAGAAAAACTGAGTCACTGTTTTCAAAATCATGTTTTAAATTAGTGTTTCTTAAGCTAGATTGCAGAAGAAGGAAGTATATCAAAATCTAGAGAATGGAAAGAAGATTTTTATGATTACAAATATGAGATATGGAAAGAAGGAGGAGTATAGATTTAATAAAAACTGAGAACCACAACTCTAAATATATTATTGTCTATGATAAGGATATAATCTATGTTATTTCTAAATCCAAATGTATAGAAAGCACTTATATGCTGCTTTCTGATCTGATTTTACCAAAAATAACAGGAACTCTACCATGGGCTATTAAGCTATTTCCTCCTAAAAATTCCTCACAGAAAAAACAGAAACTGTCCCTCTAATCATTCCCTACTCTGTCTAGCTTTTATTAGAGCTGCACATGATAAACACGCTCTGTACAAATAAAACATTTTTATAAAATAAGTAGCACAACATGATGGGATTTGTGTATGCATGTGTGTAAATGTTATGTTACTACTTACACGACCTACTTGGACACCTCCCAAATTCCAAATACCTGTTTCCATACTTTGGATACTATTTAGGATAACATGAAGGAAGTCTAAATTTCTCTCAAAGGTAATATTTCAAGTCTACTTACCATACAATGAATTCTGGGCTTAGGACACTTAAAGCCATACAATAGATTTTAATGAAACTTTACTGTGTTGTTTTACACAAGGACTCTGTAGCACATTAAATCACAGTGTTTATACATTAAGTTACTTAAGATTTAATTATATAATGTCATATGTTGTTTAGAAAATGCATTAAATCATGCCTTTTATGACTATGGCCTATTTTTGAAGACAAATCACTACAATTCAGCTTGAGAGCATTAAAAACTAACAGTCTCTTACCACAACGTAGCATATAAAGTGAAAGTATATTGCAATGCACTAAAAAAAAGGTATGAAATATGGAAGAAAGGTTGTATAAATGTCAGCCTACAGCATGTTTTAAAAATAGGAACATGCAATTACCTTTAAGAGCTGACTCTCTCTAATTTCCATTTATAACACTAAGTAATTGTTTAAAAACCATCTTTTAAATTATGGTCATGGAAAAGATGCATAGTAAACTTGAAGAACTTTTTAAGGAGTTTGAAATATAGGAATTTTAACATTGATCTTTTGTGTTTTCTAGTTTGGCCATTATTTTGGACATTAGACCAGGGTCCTTTTCCAATCCTGGTTTAATTTCATTGATGAAACCATCAGAAATACTATTAAATTGGGGTGCCTGAGTGGCTGAGTGGGTTAAAGCCTCTTGCCTTCGGCTTAGGTCATGATCTCAAGGTCCTGGGATTGAGCCCTGCACTGGGCTCTCTGCTCAGCAGTGAGCCTGCTTCCCCCCCCCCGCCGCCGCCAAATAAATAAACAAACAAATAAATAAATAAATCTTTAAAAAAAGAAATACTATTAAATTAACAACTCTTAATAGCTGTAGATGTTATAAACTAATGTATATATTTCACATTTAGGTTTGTGATTCTTCTCTTTTTTTTTATTTTTTAAAGATTTTATTTATTTATTTAACAGACAGTAGAGAGATCATAAGTAGGCAGAGAGGCAGACAGAGAGAGAAGGGGAAGCAGACTCTCTGCTGAGCAGAGAGCCAGATGCAAGGCTCAATCCCAGGACCTTGAGATCATAACCTGAGCCAAAAGCAGAGGCTTTAACCCACGAGCCACCCAGGCGCCCCCTTATTTCTCTTTATAGTCCTCTCTGTTAGGTAATCTCCAGGCATATTTCCTCCAAGCCAGCCTTTTTTCAATCATATATATTATGAATTTTTTGTCATTAATATATTTGCAAGTACTCACTCCTAGTTGACTTTTGTTGGCTATTTTCTAATTTTTCATGATCTGTCCAAGTTAGCACATTTGTCATACAAGTTGTTAGCTGTCATATGCATCTTGATACATACGTACCAAGTTTCATCTAAGACATTGATTATTTTTTAATTTGATAAAAATCTATTACATCAAAGATTAGGCCCACTTTGGGGGTGCCTAAGTGGCACAGTGTGTTAAGTGTCTGATTCTTGGTTTCAGCTCCGGTTATGACTTTAAGGTCATGAGACCCCAAGTTGGGCTCTGCACTCAGTTCGGGGTTTGCTTAAGACTCTCTCCCTCTCCCTCTGCCCCTCCTTCCACCCCACACTGGCGCTCTCTCTCTCTCACTCTCTCTCTTTCTCTCTTTAAAATAAATAAACAAATCTTTAAAAAATTAGCCCCACTTTTGAGGTTGAGATAGCACAATTTCTTTATGTAGTTTTTTATTCATAGGCATATCCACCTAAAAACTGACATTAATTTTTTATTGTGTTATGTTAGTCACCATACAGTACATCATTAGTTTTTGACGTAGTGTTCTAAATTCACTGTTTGCATATAACACCCAATGCTCCATGCAACCTGTGCCCTCCTTAATACCCATCACTAGGCTGACCCATTTCCCCACTCCCAGAGTCCATAATCTCTCATGGTTCATCTCCCACTCCGATTTCTCCCCCCTTCATTTTTCCTTTCTCCTAATGTCCTCCATGCTATTTCTTATGTTCCACAAATAAGTGAAACCATGTGATAATTAATTGACTTTCTCTGTTTGACTTAATTTCACTTAGCACAATCTCCTCCAGTCCCATCCATGTTGATGCAAAAGTTGGGTATTCATCCTTTCTGATGGCTGAGTAAAATTCCATTGTGTATATGGACCACATCTTTACCCATTCGTCTGTTGGGTATCTTGGCTCTTTCTACATTTTGGCTATTGTGGACATTGCTGCTATGAATATTGGGGTCCATATGGCCTTTCTTTCTACTACATCTGTATCTTTGGAGCAAATACCCAATAGTGCAATTGCTGAGTCATAAGGTAGCTCTATTTTGAATTTTTTGAGGAACCTCTACACTGTTTTCCAAAGTGGCTATACCAATTTGCATTCCCATTAACAGTGGAAGAGGGTTCCTCTTTCTCTACAACTTCTCCAACAGTTGTTGCTTCTTGCCTTGTTGATTTTTGCCCTTCTAACTGGTGTAAGGTGATACCTCAATGTGGTTTTTGATTTGAATTTCCCTGATGGCTAATGATGATGAGCACTTTTTCATGTGTCTGTTAGCCATTTGTATGTCTTCTTTGCAGAAGTGTCTGCTCATGTCCTTTGCCCATTTTTTGACTTGATTATCTGTTTTTTTGCTTGTTGAGTTTGAGAAGTTCTTTATAGATCTTGGATATCAGCCCTGGGTCTGTAGTGTCATTTTCAAGTATCTTCTCCCATTCTCTGGGTTGCCTCTTTGTTTTGGTGACTGTTTCCTTTGCTATGCAGAAGCTTTTTATCTAGATGAAGTCCCAAAACTTTATTTTTGTTTTTGTTTCCCCTGTCTTTGGAGACATGTCTTGAAAGAAGTTACTGTGGCCAATGTCAAAAAGGTTACTGACTAATTTTTTTTTTTAATTATCCAAAACATTACACATTCATAAGAGAAAAAAAAGGGTATCACTGACTATACACAATGGTACGGATTGTATTACTATTCCAGTATTTTTCCTATTTTTGAATTTTATTCTATTCACGTATGTTAACAAGGCTGCTTTTCCTTTTATAAACAAATGTTCCCTTGGATAAATTTGAAAGGCTTTGCTATCCTCAAATAAACCCTCAATAACAACCCCTAATGGCTCCACAGCAGTATTCACCCTTGTCTCAGGCATCCCAAATGTCATTCATCAGACCCTGTTGATTCAACTAACATCCACAATAAACGCACATCAACCCTTTCCTCCCTTATCCTTTAGAGGTTTGTCACTGGGCCTTGTTTAGTTGTCCTTCACATCCACTCGCAATTTGATAAAAAAGAATTCTTCTAGAAAACTGACACTTATCCTGCTAATTATGCTACAGTACTCTCTATCTTCTTAACCAAAAATCTTGAGCACAATTTAACATTTTCTTGATGACTAAGAGCCATCCAGTGAAAGTTATTCAGTAGAGCATAGCATAGCTGTGGGAGTATCTACCCTGCATCTGCATCATTAACTGTGGACCCTCATGCAAATGACTTAACCTCTCTCTGCCTCATTTATAAATTGAGGAAAACAACTTGTATTTCACAGATTTATTACAAAGATCAAGTATGAAAGTTTACACGAAGCAAATCATGGCCCATAGAAACCACTCAGGAAATTAAATACACTACATGATTACCACTATAAACATCACCATTATATTCTGTGTTGTGCAGTGCTGCCCTCAGGAACCTTAGGGATTTATCAACCTACTTCCTCCCTCACCTACAGTAAGTATCCCTTCAGCTTGTCTACATCCAGTTCTCTTCCTCTCTTTCCGCTTCTTTTAAAATATTTTTGGAAATAATATTGGTGGGGTAGAAAAGAAACTATTGGACTTCTATAATAGAAACTTAAACAATTGTTATACAAGCATCTAAGAAGCTTTTCTATGAGTACAGTCTGTGAGTTTTATTTAGTACATGGGCATATATGTTGGCAACCCACAAACCTTATTTATTCTTTTTTTTTTTTTACCCTTTAATTATTGGCTTTTTATTTTTTTTTAAGTAGGCTTCATGCCCAACATGGAGCTTGAACTCACAACCCTGAGATTTGAGTGTCACATGCTCTACCCACTGAGCCAGCCAGGCATCCTATTTACCCATTTCTTGGTTCTCTGTTGTGATCCATCTAAAGGAGGTGCTAGGTAAAGGACTCCCTGATGAGGGAGGGAATATTGCTTGTCTGCTTTGGTCCCTATTGTGTTCCAAATATTGTACAACAAATCTTTCCTGGAGTACTAACTGCAAGGGGGAAAAAACCCCATCCATGCATAAAAAGACACTGCTAAATAGAAAAACTTCCCCAAAAACTGAAATCAAGGTCTTTTCATTTTTGGAATTGTCTTAGGCAGAAGAAGTGCTGCTTTAATTAACTCCTATCAATTCATCTGTATCAACAAAGAAGTATTTTGTTCTCCTGAACCAAGTTAGGCTGAGGACAAGGCAATGGAGAATCAAACTCAAAAACAGATTGTTTTCCTGCATAGATACATTGGCTCAGAATTCTAAAATGTTGAAAGTAATTCTTGAGAAACATCAGTATCAGTAGTTTCCAGGCTGTTTTAACATGAATTCCTAAAAGTATGTTCCTTTTATGTCTTTGAATAGGCTCTGATCTCTCAAGTATCACTTATTCCCACATACACATCACACACAAAAATTAATAAGAGCAGCCATGATAGAGAAATATCTTGCAAACAAAATAAAAAGTGCCTTGTTTAAACTATTCACAAATTTCTTTCCAAAGTAACCAAATGGACAATAACTTTATGTAGTACTTTATGAAGTTTTACACACATTTGGGAATAACAAGAATGCCTTTTGAACAATTTAATACCTTAAAGGTATTTGTACATTTCTTTTATTCTCCCCTTTTAAATTCTCAGTGCAATTCTAATTAGTGTATGTCATAATTTATAACATTGGCAGCTGTTCTAATGTTTGCAAAATCTTTTTAGAGTCGCAAATTAAGAAGAAAAAAACACCTTATGTATTCAAATGGATGAAACATTTTTTCAGTGAATTGCAAGGATTAAATCCTTGTTGGCATTTGTTAAATAAAACCTCATTTCAAAAATTGTGTGTTATTATTGATTTGTGTGTTCTATGGGTGCTTTTTATACCAAGATTGAAGATCTAAAGTACTTATTTCTCCTCTTGAGTTGTTGGCAATTATCACTTCGGCATGACTGTTTCTGTGTGCCAGAATTTCTTAGCTTCATCAGAACGGTCTTGAAACCAACTCACCTTGTCTTTTAATCCTACTGCAAAATAGCGATTCAAAACATATAAACATATATAGTCAGGGCAAAAGTTCAAGGTTAGGTGGATATTACATAACCAGCATTGTAAAGAAGTTTGGCTACATTTGTAAATTTTTAAGTTTTTTTTTTCCTTATTGTCCAGTGTAGAATGGAATGTTTCCACTAATATTCTAAGAACAATATATCAAATATAGGCCTACTTGAGAGAAAATAAACATTTAAGAGAGGAATAGTACTATTAAAAGAATGTTCAACTTCCAAGTAAAGCTCTCAGAATACTTACTTTTACACTAGCTCCCTCCTGAAACCCCATTAAAATGATAATAAAGTGATATTTAAAGGTATAAACTCAGAAGAAAAAACAAAGAAATAAGAGAAGAAGGCAGCAATGACATTGTGAAGCTGTAAAGTAGATTGATGAGTTGTAACTGAATTATGAGAAACTTGATCCTGAGCTGGTCACACAGAAGGGAAAGAAATAATCACACTCAGAATCCACAAAAACTCAGGAATTGGAGCCCCTTCCTATGTTAGCTAGGAGGCAATGGGAAGTTACTCAAATAAGAGAGATGAAAGCTTTCAGCTGAGGGAATGAGGGGAAGGAACAAAAACAGGGAAGGAATGTGTTTTGGAGAACCAACGCATCTAGGTAAGGAGATACCCAAGGAGGTGTTCACCTGATAGCCCCTTGCTAAGTGGCCCTGACATGAGCCACCTGGTGCTGAGGGTCTGCACAGAAAAAGCTCCCTGAGCTGACCTCGTCACCTAATTATAATAGTTATTATAACAGTAAGATCTCATTTTAGCTCATTATAATACTAAGATCTCCTCCTATGGGTAGAGTTTTGCACTTTTTTTTGAACATACCATGTATGCACAAGCACCTTGACATACTAGGCATGTGCAACAGAACCAAAGTGCCTATGCAAGCTCCCTGCGCCCAACCCCTAAGGCACTGAATAAAAGCTTCCTGTACTAACAGGTAGGGAGAGTGCTTTGAGAGCTATCTCCTTGGGTCCTTACTTGTAATAAGTAATAAAAAGTTCTTTGCTTTCAGCACTTCCTTGGGTCAGGTTCATTTTGATGCTCCCCAAGCAGTGAACCCCTACAGTTCAGTTACACCTAGTTATCCTTGGAAGCAGGGTGAAAGAAGAACTAAAAGGAAGGCTGTATATATGAACCATATCTTCTTTATCCATTCATCTGTTGAAGGGCATCTTGGCTCTTTACACAGTTTGGCATCAGGGAAATTCAAATCAAAACCACACTGGGATACCATCTTACACCTGTTAGAATGACCAAAATTAACAAGACAAGAAACAACAAGTGTTGCAGAGGATGTGGAGAAAGGGGAACACTTACACTGTTGGTGGGAATGCAAGTTGGTACAGCCACATTGGAAACCAATGTGGAGATTCCTTAAGAACTTAAAAATAGAGCTACCCTATGATCCTACAATTGCACTATTGGGTATTTACCCCAAAGATACAGATGCAGGGAAAAGAAGGGCCACATGTACCCCAATGTTCATAGCAGCAATGGCCACAATCACCAAACTGTGGAAAGAGCATATGGAATAACATGGAGGACATTAAGAGAAGGAAAGGAAAAGTGAATTGGGGGAAATCAGAGGGGGAGATGAACCATGAAAGACTGTGGACTCTGAGAAACAAACTGAGGGTTTTGGAAGGGAGGGGGTTGGGGGGTTGGGTGAGCCTAGTGGTGGGTATTAAGGAGGGCACATATTGCATGGAGTACTGGGTGTGGTACATAAACAATGAATCTTGGAACACTAAAACAATAAAATTAAATTTAAAAAAATAAAATAAAATAAGAGGAAAGCTGGTTGAAATCTGCATTAGAAGCAGTTAGAGTTCATAGATACCTTCCCTCTCTCCCACACTGTGCAACCAAAGAACTGCCTCATCCCTGCAAAAGACCAGAAGTTTATTTTCACAGAGGGTGAAAAAAAGAATCTTTAGATTTAGAGTTTACAGGCACAGTTGACAGCAAGACTATACGGGGAAATAGGAGCAATAAGGAATACAACATTCTGCCCTTCCTGTCACCCACAGGACTCTGCTCTCAGCTGGATTCCAGAATCTCGCAGCCAGGCTAATATCTTTTAGGAAGATAGTTGGATGATACTCACCTTGGGAGTCCAGCTATCCCATAGGAAAAGATTTTTTAAAGATACTGGTTTTAAGGGAAAATAGCCCATCCAAGGCCAACTTAGTAAAGTGCAGAATTGATAAGCTCCACCTAAATATTCAGAATATCCAGCCAACATTTTAGTATCTTATAAATGTGAACAGACATCTTAGGAAAGTCTCTAACATGAAGGAGAGTAAAATTCTATTTTTAAAAAAATCACCTAGAAAGAAACAGGCCATTCCGGATGAAGAAAACCTCAAAAACTATCATTAATTTCCAAATAATGGAAATGACAGAAACAACAGAAAGGAGAAAATCATTAATGAAATACACCAAGTGATTTGCCCAGAACTGAAGAATATGAATTTCCAATTGAAAGAGCCCTCTTAATGAATGACGAGCTCAACGAAACACATCACTGTGAAAGACCAAATTGCAAGAGATAAAAAAGATTGTATAGGCTTTCAGAAAGAAGAAAAAGTCATAAACAAAGCATCAAGCATTTAAAGACCTTTGGTTGTCCTCAAAGAAATAATGGAAAGCAAATTTAGTAGGAAAACATCTTCAAATTTCTGAGAGACAAGTTCTCTTAACTTAGAATTTCAAACCGATTTGAGATCATCAAGAGTTATTCATTCAGTGTTCTCTCAAAATGCGCTCTCCTTTGCACTTTTGTGTAAGAAAGGAAGAGTGCTAAGAGTACACTACATGGCTCAGTTTTAAATAGCATTTAATTCCTCGTACCTAACTTTGACCTACCCAAACTTACAATATTTTGGGAGCATGAAGAAAGAGAAACATCCATGTACAGTAGGGGAAATAAAACTAAATCCTCACATTTCTTAATGAACATTCAATAAATAATATCTTAAAATAAAGTGCATTACACAGATGGTCTTTAAAGATATGGAAGCAGATACCAAGGAATCAGCTTGAGTCACTTCAAAGTGAACAGGAGAAACTATATGAGAATGTGAATTCATGGTTATCATGGGTGACAGAGAATGATCTAGATCTAAGAATGATCTAAGCTTTATCCTGTATCTGTGAATAACAACAACCCAAAAAATGTCACTTTATGAGAGGTTAGCAATCCAAATCACCAATTTAAGTAAGTCTAAGCAAGCAAACTGGACCTCCCCCTTGGAGTCATAAAATCCATAAAGTTCTTCCTAAGAAGTGAAGTACTTAGTACTTTTACTAAGTACTTAGTACTTAGCACTTTTTTGCTTAACTTGGCTAAACAAAAGACTTTTTTGTCAAACTCAAAGTAGCAATTCATACCACTCAGTATTTTTGCTGCATTTCACACCATAGGTATGTTTTCACGAAAGGTCAAGATCCTATATGTTACTTAGATACCGGATAGGTGAGTCAGTAGTCATGCATGTGCCATAAATGTACAATCATTTGTGGGTCACAAAAGAAATTATGTATTTGGGGATACAGTAATAATCACCCCCAGGTACACTATAGATATTGTTAATGTAAGCTCAAGACCAATAAGTATTGAACCTTCTTTGTCTTCTTTCCCTCATTTCGAAAGCTTACCAACAGCTTCAGAGCATGTTTTCTTCCAGTGTTCACCAAATACATTATTTTTCATCTTCCCTAAAGCCTGTCCTCCTCACTTCTCCCTTAATACACTGCTCCCACTTCACTGCTATCTTCCACTACCTCCAACATTTCACCACCATTCATAACCTAGAATCACATATATCATCGACTTCATCTATAAACTTATAGCCAGTTTATTTTTATTCCACTTTAAACTTTTCCACTCTTCTAGTCTCTTTTCTAAAAGCCACGCCACTCCCTACAAACTCAGTAAACTGAAAGAGGTTGTGGTCTATAGATGATTGAGACTTGAGAAGATGGGAGCTCTAAATGAGAGTCTTGTGAATGAAGGAAGTATTTTCAGAATCTGGATGAAGTCTTTAGGAGACTAGGAGGAAAGTGTGGGAACGATGAGAAAAAGAGATTGAAGGTCTAAGTCTTAACTATGATACTGCAGGGAAAAAGTTGGAATATTTATTGATGTTCTCTATGTCAGCTTCAGAATAGACTTCGAAATCCATCTAAAAAGGGCTATATTTTCCTACCATTCTTTACTTTTATTAAGAATGTAAAGTGAGTGACCTACATATTCATAGGTAATCATGTGACTTCTATTTGTGGGGAAAGTTTCTGACCTTGCAAGAATTGGAACTTTATAATCTGAGTTTATTTTGTCCTCTGGCAGGGAAAAGAACACATTACCACAACAGACCTCTTGAGTCTCATTTTCAAACTAATGCATTCAATTTCTAACAAAGAGCAAAGGATAAACAATTAAACATTACATGTAACAGAACTCTTACCCACCTGCCAACAATTAAACCCAGTAATTAAAAATTGTAGGAGAATACACATAAGCATATCCTCAGCAGCAGTCATGCCACGGTCAAAGAGGGGAAAAAATCTTTCCTAATAAGTTCCTTTCCTATTTCCCAGGCTGCTTTTCTTGACATTAAACAGACCCGAGACTCTGTCAACTGTGTTTCACTTTCTTTAAAAGAGGGAAATCCCATTCTGTATCCTCTGGGAGGACTATTATACACAGATGAATGTATTTTGTTATTTAGCTTAATAAATGTAGTGTTTAGAACAGATGTTAAAGCTTGAAATTGTCCAGAGAAAGGAACAGCTCAGGTGGCAATAGTGCAGGCTTCCTGCCTGCTGTGCTTTCTTCTTTGTCTTTGGAAGAGCTACTTTCACAGGTGAAAAGGTATTACAGTATTTCTAACCACTCAAGTCCTCACCCGTGGACTGAAGCTGACAAACGGGGTGCTAATTAGTACCAGGAGTGGTGGTGGTGATGGTGGTTTTATGACACAGTCATCTGGCCAGTAAATTGGACAAAGAGAAACAGCACATTAACAGAAGCACTGCAAATCCAGCCATGCAATGTGTAAGAGGTGAAGGTGAGGACTGGTTAAAGAGAAAAAAAGAGAAAGAAAAGAAAAGGATTTTTCTCAAAACCAGCCTATTTGGCCTTTCCATGGCTTGCTTTTCTTTGGATTTTCTAAAGTACTAGCTACTTATATCACCATAATCCAAAAGGATTTCTTTATAGAGTACACCTGTGAATAATGGTATGCTTGAGACAGGAAAGATTTTATTTGGTCAGAGTGAATATCTGTTCTCTGAGAATTAGAGTTTATAAAACAACAAATCTCAATGTAAACAATGGCCAGGTTATTGTTTTGCATGCTAGGAAGCAGAAAAACAGTAAAATCTAATCAAATAATAATTACTTGAATATCAATACTGAAATTCATCATATAACTCATTATTGTATAAATTTTATAATATTTTATTTAAAGTAAAATAAATCCAGAGTTTATAAGTGTGGCTAACATATTTACATTGTCTTCATGGATTTGAGGCCTAAAGTAGTTGTGATAAAGAGAAAGCATGATGTCATGGGGAAAATAAGAATTCATTTATTAGGAAAGTTGCATGTTAGCGTGGTTAAGAACAAGAACTTTTCAATGGACTTGAGGCCAAACCCAGACACTGTGCCCCTTATAGGCTGGTCAGCAAGATAATTGTTCTGAGTCTCAGTTTGCCTACTCACAATACCTACTTTTTGAGAGTGCCCTGAGAATTAAATAAAATAATATTTATAAACCAAGCAGCAGAGCTCCTGATATATTACAACAGTTCATTAAATGATAGATATTATTAAAACTATTAACTATCATAAGAAAGTCCACAATACTTTTTCTACTGCTTAATCTTTGAAGTACAAAGTTTCAAGTTTATTCCCAGTTGTTTGAGGATTAAAAATGATATCAAACATGATAAAATATGCAAAATCAATAAAACTTATTAAAAGCTCACATACACTACTGCTAAGGATCATGTCTAATAATTTTCTGTTGAAAACTAGTTTTTAAAGACAATCTTCCTAAAATTAACTTTTATTGTCACTATCATTCACTTCACATACATTGAAGTCTCCCAAGCCATCTTTCACAAAAGCTAAGAGACTTTTCCAGAGTAATACACATGCAGCAAGGTCCCAGAAAATGTAACCGCAAAGTGGTTAATTGTACTATGAAGAGCAGGATGGTGATGGCTGTAAAGAACTGGTCCAGCTCACGAACAGAAACAAATTAACATTTCAAGTTCAACACTTAAAACTGTATCTCAGGGAGGTGTTGTCACGTGAAGTAGCAAAGGGAACAGAGTAAGGGACTGACTCAGTTCTCAGTGGGAATGTTTCTTCGTGCTCCAAAAAGTACTACATGGTCATAGCAGGTATTAAAAAAAAAAAAGGCCTCAATAATAAAACATGTCATACATTTCTATCAGGCCAAAAGAAGTAGAATAACAGAGTAAAAACTGAGCAGATTTGGAGGATTTATTCATTCAATAGAGAAAGACCTCTAACCATGTTCCAAGCACTATGGAGGTAGAGCCAAAACAGTAAACACAAAAACCATAAATAGATACAGAGTTGTGAGCTACCCTCAAGGAATTTATAATTGAAAGTAAGATTAATGTAATAGATTATTCATCCTGAGACTTTAAACCTTGAAATTAGCAAATGACCTATGCAAGATCATAGAATACAACAGATTCTACACAGAAAGTATAAATTTTCACAAAAACACAATCATTATGCAACTTTACTTTGATTCGCAAGTCAATAAAGTATATAAAATCAAATGTGAGAAAAAATAACTTTGAAATGTTAGTTTGTCAAAAATAAAATTGAAACCCAGCTCAAAATTTATTAGATTTCTGCTAAAAGCAGAACTTTCCCCAGTAACTCCTCTAATCCAAGCTACAGGAACAGAGAGGTTCCCTATTACCACTTCTTCATTTCCTTATTTCCTTTAACGCTGGCTTTGAAGCTCTGTGCAAAATCCCTACCCATGACAGAGCTTGTCCACTGTATATCAATTCCTAGCCTATGCTTTTAGTAAAAGGAAATTGCAGAATGACTCCTGGTATATTTTTCCAAACAAAACTTCAACATATGTGATAACTATCAAATCTGAAAGTATATTAAAATTAACAATGGAAATTTTTAAATTTATACATTTCTGTTTCCAATGCCTAGATTTTAGACTCATTAAATCTAGACTGGAGCCTTGGCATTATTTTAATATTTTAAAGGATATTTTAAAGCCCCATAGATGATTCTGAGGCATAACTAGAATTGAGAATTTCTATAAAACAACTAAAAGAAAAAAAAAATTTTAAGGATTTTATTTATTTGAAAGACACAGAGAGAGAGCATGAGCCAGGATAGGGGCAAAGGGAGAGAGAGAAGCAGACTCCCCACTGAGCAGGAGTCCAATGTGGGGCTCAATCCCAGGACCCTGGGATCATGACCTGAGCCGAAGGCAGATGCTTTACCAAATTAAGCCTCCTAAGTGCCCCCTAAAGGAAAAAGTTTAAAGTATCTTCTTCCCTCCCACTACATTCTCTGGAAAAACAGCCTGTATGGAAAAAGTTCCATAGCCTACCTTGGACAACACTACCCATTTATATGCTGAAGAGATATGTAGATTCAGGCATTGAACTAGGCTGGTCTAGGCAAATTGAAGCCAAATTACCTTACAGAATCTTCTGTGGACTGTCACATCTATCATACCCTGCCTTCATAGATAGCTGGATGATTCATGGCTTTCTATAAAACAGAATATTCCAATGTTACCATTAAATAATGATGATATTCATTATAAAAGAGGAAAGCACACAATTATCTGAATTCAGATAATTAAATTATTTACTTTTCCAGAGATTCAATTCAAGAATCTTGGTCTTAAAAAGCCCAGGAACTAAACATTTTGAATAGTTTCTGAATTAAAAAAAAAAAAGAATAAATCATATGTGTTGGTACATTCCAGTTCCCAGCTCAGAAACTTGCATCTTGCTTTGCTTATCATGTGTGATGAAAACAGCAACAGAACTGTATCATGAAAAGAATGTACATGATTTTCTGAGCATATTATTGGGCATACAGAGTAAGTGTTGCCACAGTGATTGATAACACAATAATCCGAGATCTGACTTAACAGAGAACAAGGCTGAAAAAAGAAAACAAAAGATGAATTCTCAGTAAAACTGAAATGACCTGGGAAGTTTGACCTGTGACTCTACCACAATTAAGTGTTTTACCATCATTAACCAACTGACCTTATCAGGAAGCAGAGAAATCAATTAAATCGTTTGGCCTGATCCTATGGGAATATGAATACTTTTTGTGAAAGTCAGGTGCTTAAAAATTAGGTTCATGACAACTGATAGGTTTAAAGCTTTATTCTTAAAGAGGAAGTACTTTCTAAATATTATGATCCCATGAGAAAGAGATTGGTGGTCTCCTATCATTTATCACTCAAAAAAATTTTTTTCTAAGTTAGAATGTCTTTGGAGGGATACTATGCTAGTTCTGTTATAAGATAATTAGAAAAATAACTGCAATGACAACACAGTAACATCTACTGAGCACTTACATACCAAGTACTAAACGATATAGATGCAGTTAAATCATTTAATCAGCATAATCTTTCATGTGTACTGTTATTAGCCCTGTTTTACAGACAAGGAAATTGATGCTTTTACTATTAATATATCCAAGACCACAAAACTCTTAAGTGATGAGGTTGGAGATTGGAACCTATATGTGTAGAGCTGGAGCCTTGTAAACTGCATTTTACCTAGAAATGTAACCCAAGGCTGATGAATGCAACACAGAGACTGACTTCAATATATCAAGGAGAAAAGTGGAAAACCCATAAAAGAGAGCTACAAATAAAAGCAAAGAAAATTAAAAATTTGTTTCCCAAGCACCATAAAGTACATATCAAAGCTACGATCGATCATTTTATACTATAGTTCTAGCCCAAAGGATGGGCACATTCGATTGCATGTAATACATCTTCCTAATAAGGTCTTGGATATGTTTCTTTATAGAGACACAATTTTTTCACACATATGTGTAAAGAGCAAGTTAAAAGTCAAATTGAACTAAGTTACAACATTCATGATGAATGTGGAATGTCCACTTTGATGCTTTTAAAAGAGGCCCACCTATTCTCTGACACCTTCCCTTCAAAAGGTGGAGACTAATTGCCCTGCCCTTGAACACTTAGCAGGACTAGTGACTGACTTCTAACAAATGAAATGAAATTAACAAATTAATAAGCAAATATGAAAGAAGTGACAGAGTGTGACTTGCAAGTCTCAGATATAAAAAGTAGTGCAGCTTCTCTTCCTCTCTATATCTCTTATCACTCTGGAAGTCAACTATGATATCACGAGGAAACTCAAGCAGCTCTGTGGAGAGGTCTATATGGCAAAGAACTGAGGCTTCCCGTCAATGGCAAGAACATACTTACCAGGCATATGAGTGACCCTCACTGGAAGTAGATGCATCAGCACCACTCCAGCTTTCAGGTGAATGTAGACCAGCCTATACTATAACTGCAATTTAGTGAAAAACCCTTAGCCAGAACCACCAAGCTTAGTTGCTTCCAAATCTCTGACCAACAGAAACAATAAAAGATGCTTATTGATTTTAGCTGCTAAGTTTTGGGTAATTTGTTATGAAGCAACATATAACTAAATAACCATATTGCTTATTACCACTGTAGTAGAATACTGTCGAAGGTCACTATTACCGCTTCTCTTTGCATATGCCATTGCTCTTTGTAAAATGAAGAAAATACATATACCTCATAGAGTTGTTGTGAGGAGTCATGAGGTAGTTTATAAATACTTATTAGAGGTGTCCTCAGCTGAGTGAGCCATAAATAAAAGTTAGCCATCATTATTACTGTTGCTATAACATTTCTCTCTTGTCCATGGGCTACGGCATCATGGGAAAAAAAAAAAGTTGAACTACTCACCTAATGGTCTTGGCTCGGCTTCTTGATTTCACTCTATTTCCTCAACTCCACAGCTCTCATTGCTCATCTCTATATTTCTCCTATTTCCTGTTACTGCTTAAAACTTCTCCCATTTGACCAAAGCCATCAAAAAAAAAAAAAAAAAAATCTTGCCATTTGCAAAGACAGGGATGGAATGAGAGGGTATAATGCTAAGCAAAATAAGTCATTCAGAGAAAGACAATTATCATATGATCTCACTGATATGTGGAATTTGAGGAACAAAACAGAGGATCATAGGGGAAGAGAGGAAAAAAATAAGACAAAACCAGAAGAGGGAGAAACCATAAGAGACTCTTAATCTTCGGAAACAAACTGAGGATTGCTGGAGGGGAGGGAGGTGGATGAGATAACTGGGTGATGGCCATTAAGGAAGGCACGTGATGTAGCAGTGGGTATTTTAGAAGACTGATGAATCACAGGGCTGTACCTTTGAAACCAGTAATACATTATATGTTAATTAATTCAATTTAAATAAAAAATGTTAAAAAGATAAAAATAACAAAAAATTAAAAACTTATCCCATTTGGGAAGCTAAACATATGACATCTCTGAAAGGTTTGGGATAGCAGGAGCACAAAGAATAAGCTTTGGCGTGTCTAAAATCTAAGGTCAAGGGCACTTCCAGAATATAAAAAATACTGAAGTAAAAGTAGAGCTTTCTATTTTCATGAAGCAAAGAGAGCTTAGATAGTTTTGTGGCCCGAACAAAGTTGCCTGAGCACTCACCATGCCCCTTGTCTTAGACCATGAGGCTACAGTGGGAGAAAACGATTTCAATGAGTTGTCGGAAGTTCAGATTACAGGGAAACTACCTCACTACCCATTAGAGCCCAAGGAGGTGGGAAGACTCCAAAATTTCCCTGCACATCGGACATGACAGTGGAGCAGTAGCTGCATGGTGGGTTTAAAATATTGAGCCTGGGGGCGCCTGGGTGGCTCAGAGAGTTGGGGCCTCTGCCTTCGGCTCAGGTCGTGATCTCAGGGTCCTGGGATTGAGCCCCGCATCAGGCTCTCTGCTCAGCAGGGAGCCTGCTTCCCCCCCTCTCTCTGCCTGCCTCTCTGCCTACTTGTGGTCTCTCTCCTCTCTGAGAAATAAATAAATAAAATTTAAAAAAAATAAAATAAAATATTGAGCCTGAAATAAGCTTGCAGTTTCCACTGCCCACTAGGATAATGCAGGAAGAGAACAAACTTAGAATGAGCCCTTAGCAGACTATTAGCTAAAAGTCAAGGCATGGCACAGCAATGATCGAGGAAAAAAAGAAAAAGCAAAGACCAAGGATCTTATAAGGTGATGTACAGCTCAGCAGGTATCAAGGACCTAAGGGTGCTCTGTATCAATGCATTGTCTGGGCTCTTCAAAGGCCCCTAGAACTTAAACTCACTTCAGGGAAGGGATCAGAACTGTGCCTGGACTTAGATTTTCCATTACCCAGTGAAAAGGAGGCTAGAGTAGATTAAAATAAGTAATAAAAAGTAAAGTTACACTTCCAGTACACCTGATTTTGTCAACTGAGATTTACATCACTACAGAGTAGATGGCATGAAATGATTTCAAACATCCATTTAAACACTTCTATTCCTCACATATCTCAGGATATAAGTCAAGTTGGCTACTCTTTTGTTAGCCTTTATCCTAGCTACTCAAATTTCAGATTCTCTCCAATTCCCTGAAATTACAGTCTTCTCAGTCTCCGCTCCAGTTAAATACCCTCCTTAACAAGCTTTTTTTTTTTTACATACAGAATTAAATAGGTTTTACCCTACTACTCCTGAAAACTTATGTTTCTTTTTAGTAAAAGTCTGATGTGTTATTTGCAGTGACAGGGAATATCATTTGTATGAAACAGAGGATTACTACAAGAAAACAGAGACTTGATTTTAGTTTTTCATTTGCCCATAGGAAGTCGAGCATAGGGCAGGGCTATACCATTCACCTCTCTGAGCTCCAGTTATTTCCTCTGTTAAAATAAGGGTAATCACTTGGTTCTTGCGACAATCCAATGAGATCACATGTGTACAAGTATTGCATGTTATCCAATTTAGTTATTTGTTACATTTAAGTTATTTTTGGAGTGACACAAAGGTTTAGACTGTCAAATCAGAGACCTTACCCAGAATCAAGAGACATAGGTAAAGCTAGGAGGGCTCCGGGATATCCCATATAACTCTATAAGCCCCTCCCTTTTGTATACAACAAACTTTCTGGCCTACAATAATAGACAAGATCCTAGAAAGGATGTTTCATAAATCTACAGATTTTAGGTTTGTTTACCTTTGGCAATCCTAAAACAAGAACATCCTACTATGAGCATTCCATACACAAGCACTTTCCTGAAAGCAGTATCAGGAAGAGAGTTATCACTATATTTATAATATTTCTGAACTGGGTCACCTGCCTCATGGGAGAGATAACTTTGAAACGTTGTTACCACTTTAGAAAGCAGGAAAAGGTCTGATTTTTAAAAAAGATTCCCCTACAGTAGAGAGACTTATTCATTTTTTTTCAGCTGAAGTCTCTGTTCCCCTTGGTGGTATGTGTGGCCCTAATGGTTCTTTAGTGTTCATGTAATGGTACCAGAGAGGTACCTATGTCTGAAAATGAGCACATTTCCACCAAAGGACTTTTAAATTACCATCTTTGAAAAGTATTTTTTAAGAAAAGTACTTTTAAAAATGTTTTAATGAATTTTCATGAAAGGTTTGTTTGCCCTTGGTGTATACTTTTATTTAATAAACTGTGCTAATTTCTCCTCCCTAGATGAAGTCACCCAATTATGTAGTTAAGTATCTGTCTAAAAAAGTTTCTGGGTACAGAACATTACTATAAATCATCTTTGCTTCTCCTCTGTCCTCAGGCATCAAAAAGGCAAATGGAAGAATTCTTGCTGGTTTATAGTGAGAATTTAGTAACATACTGTCTTTAATAACATATTTTCAAATATCATGGCAAATAAAATGGTTAGGTATCCACAGGGTTCCCAAATTCAGGCATTTCCCACATACTCTAACACAAAAATACAAAAAGGAAAAGAATTGTTCCACACTTGGAATATTTTCTAAACAACTCTGATTTGCACTCATTTTTGTAAAATTAGACCTAAAGGTATCAATCAGTTTATTGCTATTAAAAGGATAAAGTCTCCTAACAAAAACAAGAATTAACCCAAAGAAAAAATACATGTAAAGTATTATTTTAATGCCTCTAGGTTTGGCATTTATTTTTATCCTCTCTCCTACTCATTCTATTTCATCATTTCCCTGCTTCCATTTTGAATGACTTCTAAGAAGCTAATGACACACTTTGAGATTGCCCCCACTCCATTTCTAAAGAACTGATTCTCAATTGTGAAAGCCAAGATGGAACACATTCTCCACATCTGTACAAACTCTTATGTTCCAGTACCGTATGTGCTTCTCTTGTCTCTAGCAAAGCATATATTTTTCCTATCTTTTTAGTTCCAAAACTAGTTAGAGATGAAAAGATAGGCTATGCAAACAATTACAAATAAATGCTCCCCAAGGGTTCCTTATCAATCAGACCTGTATGCCATCTAGTAAAAGAATAAAAACAATGAATAATAAATCTGGTATGTATCCAGATTATCTTTGATGACAAAAACTAATATAAACTACAATTTTATTTTTTCTCAAAGATTTATTTATTTATTTATTTGAAAGAGAGAGAGTGCAAGAGGGGGAAGGGGCAAAAGGAGAGAGAATGTCAAGCAGACTTCCTGCTGAGTGTGGAGCCCAACTCCAGGCTAGATCCCAGGACCCTGAGATCATGATCTGAAGAGAAATCAAGAGCTGGCCGCTAACCAACTGAGACACCCAGGCATACCTATAAATTACAATTTTAGGCTAACTGAATTCAAATTTTGAAAAAAAGACTTAAAAAAAATAAAATAAAATAAAATAAAATAAAATAAAATCTGGGTAATATAAAAAAAGACAAAAAAATCTAATTGAATTTAAATTTAAAAAAAAGAATCCAATAAATAAATTACAATTTTAAAAACATTTCTTTAAAACTCTGGGCTTATACAATTTAACTAGAAGTACAGAAGAATGCAAGCAATAGTATGAGAATAATGAATGGGAAACCAATGTTCTGTAGAAAAATCTAGAGGAGAAATAAAAGTACATAGAAGTAAAGAAAAATAATTTTCCAGGGGAATTAAACAAATTTAAGATACCATATATATTATTTTTGCACAAAACTTTAAAAAGTCTGACAAGATACCTTATCTAGTCCAATAGTTCATTTCAATTAGACTTTCCTATTCTTCCTAGTATAATAGTAATGTATCTAATGGTAATCATGTTAGTAGGAGAAAAAACAGCTTCAATAATGCTAGAACAACTTTTGACTTTTTAGTAATGTATTTATTTATTTTTTCATATACTATTTCATTGCAGGTCAGTCAAATTTCTCTCTAAATCTAACTTGGGGGCCCTTTTAATCAGTAAATACTCACTGAATGCATTAAGCACAGCATATTATTCACATTTAGTGCCTGATTTAAATTAGAGACACTATTTCTTTAAAGAATTTATTTATTTGACAGAGAGAGAGAGAGAGAGCACGCGCACATGCAGGAGCACAGCAGAGACAGAGGGAGAAGCAGACTCCTCGCCGAGTAATGAGCCTGACATGCTCGACTGGATCCCAGGACCCTGAGATCATGACTGGAGCCAAAGGCAGACACTTAAGTGACTGTGCCACCCAGGTGTCCCTAGAGACACTATTTTTATTGTACTTATTTGTGTGTATATTTTCTTCCTTTGAATACTCAACAATTAATCTTTAGAAATGCACTTATTGTGGTAATGTACTGAAAACATTTTCCAAAACTGAGTTTTGCCAAGAGATCTGGAAAAGAACAAGTAGCCTTCCTGCTAGATTGCAGGTGCAAAGAAGCAGAAGGGACAAAGCTAAGTCACATGCAAGGGATCTAGGAGGCAGGTACGAGAGACAGAACAGCAGCACAGTTCACTGGAAGGAAATGGATAGATTTGAGAAAGAAGAAAGGAAGCAGGCAACAAAAAGAAAGCAGTCAGTAAAAGGGAGTCCCCACTGGGAAACATCTGTAGAAAACATCTGTAGACACTTCTCCATCACCGCCAGGAAGGAGAATCCCTGCCACAGAGACACCAAAAAGGCTTAACTACCTGTGGTATTTGCTTGAAGGGCATAAACAATGCTCAGTGCACCAGCCTCTAATTACTCTATGACAACCCCAGTTCCGCCCTCCCAGTGGAAAACATATGTCAAAGCATTTAGAATGATTGAAACGTAAGGAAATTTTTTGATTCACCTCCTTCCCGACAACAAGCCTGCCTTATTTCACCCTCATTTGTCTGAGGAAAAAGAAAAATAAGTATTTCCTTCCAAGGAGAGATAGGAGATGGCTCTTATCCATTTATCATATAACTGTATGCTTTGCTTTTGTACCTGAGGTTAGAAAAATTCTGCCAACCCTGCCCTGTCAGACTGGCATTGAATGCAACAGTAGGTATGACAAAGGTACCAGTGGCTGGAAGGGTACACTGTCTCAAGTGCTAGTACTGATGACGGGGCCAGCCGCCTGGAAGACTGAACAAGTCATTAGAAGATCAACTGGGAAAAGAATCACCACCCCCCATCCCCCGCAGCCCTGCTCCCTTTGAACATCTTATCCTTCCCGTGCTCCATATTATCCCATTTACAGCTCATTCAGGGCTAAATGTAGCAGAGAGGAAACATGGAGAAGTCAGGGACAAAGAGAAATCTTGCAAATGAAAAGAAAATTCTCTATTATGACAAGTGGCACTCTCAGTTTCAAGAAAGAAAAATACGTTATAGATTTCTGTGCACACATCACTACCCCTGGCCCATTCAAGTCATTCAATCTCACTCATGGAGTGAGTACATTTTGTGGGTCAGTCACAGGCATGTTTGTGCAGATGGGCTGCTACACAGAGCCAGAGTCTCCAGGTCAATGATGAGCCAGATGCGGCCAATGGTGCCACTCCCAGAGTTGCTGCTTCTGAGAGCTGGTGCTTTTGAAGTATGGCCAGCTGAAAGAAACAAGCAACCACAAAAAAATATAATGGAGCCCATAAGAGGCCTGGGCAAAAAAATTGCACATATACAATTACCTGATTGTTAGGCTTTACATTCAGTTTCAGGAGTCTGCATTATCTTGACAATGACTTGCTGAGCGGTGCTGGAAAGTCACTAAACTTTTTATGCTACTCAGTTTTTCAATCTATAAAATAACTTAATAAAAGCAATTTGATATAAAATAGTGTTCCATATAAGCAGGTGTCCTTGAAACCATTCACTTTAAGAGATCAAATAGATTAGCTTCCTATTGACAGCCTCACATGCTATCACAGAAAGTATCTATGAAGGACAACAATCAAATGCCTAGGGCATTCATAAAACCAAAGTTCAGAGTTAGTTGGCATTTGAGAAGGCCCCTTCTCCTCCATTGCTCAAGCCCTCAAATTAGGAAATATCAAGAATCCTAAAACTTTAGACAAGCAAAAGAATCAAATTCCCCTTTACACACACAGCCAGAAACAGTCACAAAGGTGGGTCCACTGTGACTAAGAAATGAGTCAAAAACTGAGGCCAAAAGGAAAGAAAAACTAAAATGCTGCCCCATAAGCAATCCAACTTCTTCCATTCAAACCACTTTGGGCTCCGTGAAAAATTATCTGGGACATAAAAGATTTTTTATTTTTTTAAAGATTTTTTATTTATTGACAGAGAGAGAGAGATCAAAGTCAGCAGAGAGGCAGGCACAGAGAGAGGAGGAAGCAGACTCCACGCCGAGCAGAGAGCCCAATGAGGGGCTTGATCCCAGGACCCCGAGATCATGACCTGAGCCAAAGGCAGAGACGTCAACCCACTGAGCCACCCAGGTGCCCCTGGAAATAAAAGACTTTTTAAAAGAGAAAGGAGGAACAAGCCCAAGAACGAAAGTTGAAAAGAAGATGAAGAGTAGTTTATGGAATACAGACATTCACTCACACTTCTTTTTCTCCCAGCCATAACTATAATCTCAATCTAATACTACACTCATAAGGACAAAAAGCACCCTCATTTCTTTATGAACATCCCCCCATCCAACCCACTATCGTCTCACTCTCACTTAGCTTTTAATGAAGTACCATGCAGACATAGTAGATGGTTCACTGGTTCAGAAATGTTACCTGACCTGTAAGTCCAATCATCTCAATCCAGTGATTACTCTTGGAAACAAGCATCACTTTTCTATATTTTGATTTTACATAATTTGGTAGAAGAACAGATTGAGAGGAATATATAACTCTTGGAACATACAGAAGCACAACAATTTACACCTGTATCAGTATCCATGCATGAGTTTTCTTTAATCTTTTTCAAAACTTGTTTCATACTTCTGTACAAATAACTTTATAGAGTGAAATTTCATTTGCACATAGATTTAAATAGCTGATATAAATTCTACTCTCCTTATTAGATGGTAAACTTCTTTAAAGCAAAGACTTCTATTTTACTTCCAGTTCCCAATAAATAGTCATAAATGAAGAGATACATATATTTTTAGAGCCAGTCTGTTAAGGTAGTTCATCTCTTGCCATTGCTAATTTTATACTCCTATGTTTAGTCTTTTGTTTGTTTGCTCTTGTTAATATGAACCATCTGTGCCTCTCATCCTGTGTTTTTAAATAAGCTACCTAATTGTAGGATTTTAAATTTTTTATTTTACCCTCAAGCCTGCTGTTGATCATTTTTGTCAAAATTGAATGCCTGCCCTTTAAAAGGTCATTTCTGAGGTTTAAACCTGTTGGTTTGTGTTATTACAGCAAATCTCGCCCCAGAATGTTTGGTGTTGTACAATAACCACCCATCCACTGCTGTGTGGAATGAATAACTAAGTCAAAAGCCACTATTTTCTCTTAGTTGTGAAGATCAACTTTTAAACATGCACACAGTCTGTGGTTTGCCATTTCATTTTTTTCAAGCACTTAGCCAGTAAAATTCCAAAGAAAGTTTACAAAGGCAATCCCCTTTAGACAACTTTTTGAAAGGTAGTATTGTTACACAGGACGTATGGTAAGACAATGATAAATTTCAGTAATGCAGTCAATACATTATGTCTCTAGTCATAATTTTCCTTGGCCTCATAGATGCAACAACTGAATTATCCTTTATTTTTATTTGACAGGGTAATACTATATTATTCTGCAGAAAGAGAATATTTGTTCTTTCTAAAAAGAATTGGAGACGATCTAAATTATAAGCATATTACCAAAAAATGTACATGTGAGAACAATAAAATTAGATTTGAAAAGATAAATAAAAACTTTAAAAGGTGAGAAAGCATTTTTTTAAAAAACAAGAATGGAGCTTAGTTATAACAAATGTGTACTAAGTTTGACCCTATGTTTCTAGAAAGTCAGTGGTCAAGAGCTGTGGGAAGAACTAGTGTGTTCTCTAATTCCCACTAATCATTTAAGAAACACATACCATCATCGTTTTCTTGATAAATGCAAAGTTCACAGGTGTCCCAAAAATTAATCCTGGAATGGCTTTTTGGTATTGATAACCATGACCTAATGGGATCAAGTGCTTTAGACTGGAGAAATGAGTGTCCAGTAATCCTCAAAATTATTTACTGGTTCAATGAAGTGTCTAATTTTGGAAACTAGCAGTAAGATTAGCACTATTAATGTTGGAAATAATAAGGAACTGTTGTAAGTATAATAACAAGGAATAATAATAATAATAAGCTGTTAAAATAATAATTATTATATTATTAAATAATAAGGAACTGTTAAGTATAATAGTATACTGGTCTACATATTGTAAGAACATTAGGCATACAATTCTAGATCCTGAAAGACAACCATCTCAACATGCCAGGTATTTCAGTAACTATAACTTTTTTAGAATATACTCTATGGAGTATAACTCAAAAATAATTCAACTATTTGTTTTATTTTTTTGTGTTCTAAAAATTACAAATATAAAATTATATTGTTTTCTTTAAATTAGTTATCCTGGAAAACTTAAAATACAGACAGGGCTTCAAATATTAATAGAGTATTAATATAGGAATTATCTTTAGAACTAGTTTTACAACACAAGACTTATGTTTTACTAAATGTATAGTATTCCATGGTCATCTTTCTCATTTTCATTAAAGAGATGTAATGGCAACATTATGGAGATGGGAGCCAGGCAACTGTGAGTTTCACACCCACATCCACGACATACTGTCTGACCCAGGGCATATTACCTAAGTGCTTGGCATTTCTATTTCATAGTCTGCACAAGAGTAGTAAGACAGACTTGGAAGACTTTAATGAGGGTAAAATTATGTAAGAAACACTGTTCACAGTCTCTTATCCACAGATACTGCTTTAAAAATCTTATCTGTTCATAAACAACCTCTCCAGGATTACATAAAATGCAAAAGCAGAGACATTTCTTTTGAGTTTAATTCTGGAGATCATTTTACTAAGATTGCTAGCAATAAAAACAATCCTAGTGGCAAGAGGAAGTTTTATTTTTTATTACCAGTATCAGTGAAATCCTATTTCATCTGATAATTTTCTTGGTTCCTTCCTAGTCCACTATTTTTTCCTTTCTACTTCACTGTTAGCTTCCTCCAATTACACATAATCTCTATCCTTCTGCCATACCACAATTATTAAAGAGGAGAATATGGAAGGAAAGGTAAATTAATATGTCTCTTGGTATCAACAAAAGCATGTATTCCTAAAAGGAAATCTGTCTGCAAGTAAAGCAAATATTTTCAGGAAATCAACATATTTAGAAGTTGTGACATCTGATACTACCTCAAAGATTAACTTTCTACCTTTTTATTCATATTAGTAATGGATTCCCAACAAATACTCTGAACATAACCTTTACCTCCAAGGCCTTGGTAAGGATCAAAAATTAAGTGGATGTAAGGAATATCTTTGTATACTTTATTTGGTTTTAAATAGCAATTTTCTACTTTCACACATTGAAAGGGGCCTCCTCAGTCTATCCTATATTTTTTTCAGCAAAAACATACAGTTCCCATTCTAAAATTTTCTGGTTAAAAAAAAAAAAGTTTTGCTATTGGGATGCTTAGAGATAAAAGACCACTCTGTGAACTACATCAATAATGTTAACAGTACGCAATATGATATCAGTTTAGTGGTTCTCACGGACACTTTATAGAATAAGAAAGCATTGTACATTACTAGTAATAATTTCAATTGTGTTCGTGGTGTTAAAATATTTGAAACAAAAATCCAGATATAAACTCCTCATAAAAACATAAAATAAAAAATATGATTCAATATAATCAAAGCTATAAAGCAGTAAATTAAAAATTAATATTAATTTAATGTAATGTCTGACGATGCTTTGCTTTGTCAAATTACCAGATCCAACATGTTTACATTACTGGCTACTATAACACCATTTTTCTTAAGTTCCATGTAACTACACAACTGTTTTGTGTAATGACTTCTTTCTTCCCACTATTTTATGAGATATCTATTAGCCACACAAAGGGCATGGTTGGTAGGCAACTGGACAGAGAAGTCCAGAATTCTGACAATTTTAAGCTTACAAACTGAACACAATTTTGTGGTATTTTGCGAGATAATGGGAGGAATGAGGGTAGTTAGAGAAGAGGTCCCATAGCCAAAAAATCATTATTGGAATCACAATAAAATAATGATCCAAACCCACCAAGAAAAATAAATGCCTCCAAGTATCCCTAGGTTCCTTTCATCACCTGTTTATGGGCTTACCTATAACTTCAGTTCAGATTAGTGGGTTTTAAACTATAGGAGGAGGGGACTACAAAATTGTCTCAGCAGTGACAACAAGGAATGGGGAGAACAAAGGGAAGGGCCTGAGAGACACTCCCCACCACTACTTCAAGTGTACAGGACTTCATCTGCTTTTAAATATGAGTGAGCTAAAAAAAAAAAAATTTCACTTAAAGAATTGGTTCTGCGACTAGAAAAAAAATGGATTAATTCTCATTGTATGTCAAACAATAGAGAAAAACTTGTGCAAGAAATGTGCCATAAGGATACACAGCTACAGAAACCCAGGGCAATCTGGTGCTCAGAAGAATAAAATCCTTATAGCATGGTAGATTCTTTACACCAGTCTACTGGCATTACCTTAACTCGGTTTTTTTGCCAATTATACACATATACTCCACTGTCACTATTCATATACCTAGAGACAGATGTCTCTGTCCAGTTGTCCTTTCTCCTCTTTGTAACCACTGATTACTCACAGTTCTACCTCCTCAGAACTTTGATTTAAGATCATCACTCAGGGTTCTAGTTCTATCTCACAACATCTTTCAGCTTCTCCTCCCCCTCTTAACCACTAATGTTTCCCTATTTCCCAATGAGTCAAATCAAGTGGGTAGAGTTCCATTACCTGCACAGGTCAGATTCTTCAGCAATGGCTGTGGATAGGTAAGATTGGCCTGAGAAAGATCATAGCTCGTTAGGCACCAAGGCTGACATCTTTAACATAACAATGAGTAAAATTTAGTAAACATATATCTTCATTAAAAAATGAAGATAAAAGTATGTATTTTAAATAATTTACTAAAGGACAATTATTTATGGCACAGTACCAGAGAATAGCCATAATCCATAACTACTAGCAAAATGCATTAATTTCATCCAAATACTACCTGACCTCAGTGATTTTATGTGTGTCAGGCTGCCCACTACAATTTAGGAGCACTTTATAAAAATCAATATAGTGTGCAGGTAACCTTTTAATGAGTTCTGACGTATTTTCTACTCAAGTGGAAGACATTTAAGAATCTCAGATCATGGTGATAGGGGATCACGAGGTCATATTCAAATAACCAGAGAAATCACAGCTGCCAAAAAAATAAAGTGAATGAATTTCACAAAAACACTTCATATTCATTCCTTTTTATAAGAGTGGTTGAGGGGAAAAAGAAGAAAAAAACAAATCAACTTCTTAGCCATGGTAAAAATCAATTTTTAACAAACATGAATGCTCTAGTTTAGAGCTGCCAGCTGAGGAATCAAGTGTGAGAACTTTTAACTTAGATTTTATAAACACAATAACTCATTCCTACTGCTTCCAGGATCTCTAAAAATTTCCTAGTGCTGAATATAACAAAAAGTATCTCGAGAAGAGGATAAAATTCTTAAATATCACAACCTCAAACCAATTCGGGGCAGTGTTTCCTTCACAAATGGTCATTAAACACCTAGAATGTAAAGTAGAGGGCATCAAAATCTCTACATAATAAAAATCTTCTCAAGCAGGTGAGAACTCCATATCTGATGAAGAACAGATTATTTCAATTCATTGTGAACACCAAATCTCAGTGTTACAAAACATGTCAATTACATTCTCCTTCCCTAAAGGGTTAGGTCATATTTGTTAGTCAATGAATTCTGTGTACACATTCAACAAGAAACTTCTATTCTATTTAGCATATATTTGTTCTATTCACACACAAGATTGATATACAGAATTTGGCATAATTAGCCAAGAGCCTGAAAAGAGGTACAAACAAATCAAAAAGAAAATTCAGAATGCCTTTGGAGTGTGCTTGGGGAACTCATCGCCTTGAAAAAGTGTAAGTCATCTTTCAATTAATGATACCACAAGGGGCACCTGGGTGGCTCAGTCATTAAGCGTCTGCCTTCGGCCCAGGTCAGATCCCAGAGTCCTGGGATCGAGCCCCGCATCGGGCTCTCTGCTCTGCAGGAAGCCTGCTTCTCCTGCTACCATTCCCTCTGCTTGTGTTCCCTCTCTCACTGTGTTTCTCTCTGTCAAATAAATAAAAAAAATCTTTAAAAAAAAAAAAAAAAGAAAAAAAAAATGATACCACAATGGTGCGATGTTGCTGCTATTTTTTTTCATCACAGTAGTAAACAGCAACAACATCACTACATCCATTTCATTAGACCTTTATAGATTTAATTAGGTTTTTATTAATTTTACAAAGAATTTATGAATGGTATTATAGTCCTGAGTGTGAGGACAAGTAATGTAAATATTTTTACCTTTGTGGTACATTTTTAAAATCTCTATTTGGGAACAAATGAAGTACTTCATTACCTGTTGATTACAGAATACATGTAACTTATTAACCCCAAAATGTTATTCAAATTCTAACTCTGAAAAAGTTTAAAGGTTGAGGTGGATTAACAGATTGACTCCCTTACAAGTTTTTCAAAGAATAACATACTTAAACTAGAGAATAATGTTACAAAGATAGTACCATAAACTCTTCCAACAATGTAACTTGTGTGCTATTGCCATAAACCAAGAATCATTATATCAAAAGGAATGTTACTTATTTAAATTCTCAACTTTCACATTTTCCTGATGGAAAAACAATGCTTTCAAAAGCTTAAATAATTTTCTCAGAGTTGAGTAAATGGTGGTGGAGCCTGCACAGGAATTTTTGCATATTCATTTAGAATTTAAAATCTAGATGGACTGTGTTGCTAATTCAGCAAGCCTGTTTCTAAACAAAATGAAAATAAGAAATCATAGAAAATTTCTGTAGAGGAAATGGTGTCTTGATTTCAATTTAAAGGATAGTAAAAAGAATGTGTTCCACATTCCATCGATCTTATAAACTTTATATCATAATTACTTTTTAATGCTTTAAATTAAAGCAAATGGGAAGATAAGCATTCTCCTGAATTCAGATAATGTGCTCTTATTATCACTATCCAGGAATCGCCTTAAGAGATCATTAGTTGGGCTACCTATGTAGTACAAAGAAAAAGAGGTAAATATTAATCACAATAGCACAAGATGAAACAAGAAGTCATTATATTTAGCAGAAATTCACCACTTTTTATGTCAGAAATTGTAAACTAGAAGCTTTACGTAGACTCTGGCTTTCAATTCCAATTGTTTGGCCCACTCGTGTTTTAATTTTTATAAACTGAATTAATTATAAACCTTTAAAAATTGAGAGATTTCAAAGAAATATCCAAATTTTCAGATTCTCTCAACAATTCTAAAAACCCGACAGTAACAGGATAGCATTTTCAAATAGCAATAATTTATAGGAGCTGGGTAGCAGCCGCTTAGGCAGATTATACCCTCTTCAAGTACCCTACAGTCCTCATCACTCCTACTGTTCACTCAAATACATTAACTGCCTGGACCCTATATTCTTAAAAGATTGTAACCTGATTTAGTAATCAATATCAAATAATTACACATAGCACATCTATTTGTTCAGCTCCCTAGAGCTATATCATGGTTAACTAGTACATTTCAGCAGCAAATAAATACCCAATTGGAATTTATTAAACAATATAGATATTTATTATCTATATGCCAAGAAGTTCTGAACTCAGTTCTTAGGTTGCCTAATTCTGCAGTTCAATGATAACTTAAGTGACTATATAATCTCTTAGCTTCCTGCTTTACTATCCTGAACATTTAACCTCAGTTTCTCTGGCTACCTTCTCTTCTCCCAAGTTGACTAGCATTGCTCCTGGTGTCTCACCAGCCAATAAAATCCAGAATGATGTAAGAGAGTGTCTCCTCTTTTGTATCTCTTTTTATCATTGAGAAAATCCAAAATATCCCCAGTAGAATTCTTCTAACATTTCATTTTCACCTCCTTTTGCTGAAAGAAGGACCACTTCCCTCCAAAGCACATAGCTACTATATTAGGGTTCACCAGAGAAAGAGAACCATTAGGACGTGTATATATATATATATATATGTAGATATATATATATATATGTAGATATGTAGATTTATATATATATGTAGATTTATTATTATATGTAGACATATATATATATATATATGTATATATATATATATATATGTGTGTGTGTAGATTTATTTAAGGCATTGACTCACATGATTCTGAAGGCTGGCAATTCCAAAATCTCCAGGATGGGCCAGTAAGCCTGAGGTCCAAAAAGAGCTCATGTTTCAATTCAAGTCCAAGACTATCTGCTGGCACAATTCCCTTTTGCTGGAGGGAGGTAAGTCTTTTGTTCTATTCAAGTCTTCATTTGATAGGATAAGACCTACCCACTTAGGGAGGTCAATCTGCTTTACTCAGAGTCCATAGATTGAAATGTTCATCTCATCCAAAAAAAAGAAAAGAAAAAAACAAAACAAAAGAAAAAACCACTCACAAATATCCAGAATAACATTTAACCACATGTCTGTACACTGTAGCCAAGCCCAGCTGACAGAAAATTAATCATCACACTATACAAACTTCAACAATCAAGCAAGTAAAGGTAGAGATGGAGGAATGGCTACAGGAGGCCAAGGGTGATTTATTCTGAAAGGCACATCAGTTGGTCCTATTGCTTAAACTTGAAGGTTCAAGGAGAATAATCAAGGAGAAAGAAAAATCTGCCTTCTTAAATAAAGTTCAGAGTAATCAAAATTGGCACTGAAATGAGCCTCCTGATGAGGTGATTCGGGCCACATGCCCAACAGGGAAGCCAAAACAACTCTGACTCTCCTTTTATTTTATGGTTGATTCATTGCCCATTTCATGAATGTATTCTTACACAATGAAAATGAAATGACTTAGCACATTCACCTTTTGCAAGTACCACCAGGAAACTTAGACTCGGGTTTGCATCCAATCACATACACATTCTAATAGCTGTCTTCCCTATTATTAGCCTTTAAGCAGGAGGATAGCATACTAGTTAAAAGTACAGACTCTGAAACCAGATTGCTTGGAATCATATTTCAGTTTGCACTAACAAATGTGTGACCTTAAGAAAATTCTTTAATCTTTCTGAGTTTCAATTCTTTCATAAAAAAATGCTTTTTATTAACGTAAAATGAATTAACATGTAAGCACTTAGAACAGAGACTGACACATAATAAATATGTGTTCGCTATGCTTATTTTTTAAAGCAGCATCAAAATCTCTTGGGAAGAGAAAACAGCAAGTAGTCTCTCCAGAGATTAGATGCTCATTTTTTTAAAGGTTTTATTTTTAAGTAATCTCTATACCCCATGTGGGGCTCAAACTCACAACCCTGAGATCAAGTGTAGTATCTCTACCAACTCAGACACTCCTGGACATTCATTTTTCTTTGGGTGTAGAAAGAACTGTCTCATGATGGAAAAGGGAGAAAACATAGGAAAGTGAGGTCTTTAGGAAGCAAAGGGCACAAATTTCTCTGAGGGGTAAGGATGTAGGCAATTTGATGGGGGGGGTAGAAAAAAATCCTTGGGTCCTCAAGGTAAATTAAACATAAAGAATAGTTTTTGGACCCAAACAGAAGAGAAACTGAAGATTTCTCCTTATGTTTTGCATAAGTTATCTACTGCCTCACAAACTCAGTGCTTTTAACAAGACACAATTTCAGTGGGTCAGGAGTTCAGGAATGACTCACCTGGGCCTTCTGTGTCAGAGTCATATAAGGTTTTAATACAGGTGTCAGCAAAGGCTGCAGTGTCATCTGAGGCTCGAATGGGAAATGATCCATTCATGAGATTGCTGGCAGCATTCAATTCTTGTGCTGCCAGAATCAGGGCCTTTGTTCCTTGCTGGCTGTTTGCTGGAGATTGCCCTCCCCTTGCCACTGGTGTGCTCCATATGGCAGCTCACTATATGTCATCTTGCTTCTTCACAGCCAGCAAGGGAGAATTTGAAAGTCCTCACAAGATGAGTGATATAATATGTAATAAAATTGCTCACATGTAATCACGCCTGTCCCCTCACCTTTGCCATACCGTACTAGTTAGAAGTCACAGATCTGCCTCACTCTCAAAGGGAAGGGTTTACATAGGATATGAATACCAGGAGGCAAGAATCTCGAGGGCTACCATAGTCTGTCTGCCTCAGATTAGTAAGACTTTTTCTTCTTTCCAATAACTTTTATCACATAAGAATTGCATTGCTCTTTCTCTTTGGCCACCAGGAAGCCCAAAACCAAAATTTTGATTCAGCTTTAGAAACTATATAAGATCTAATAGTCTCTGTACATGTATCTGCCTTATAGTGATCTTCCCTATATGTTAGCTGGTGCCAATAATTTATACATCTTTTCTCCATTTATTTTTTTACAATATGTTCTGTATAATTCCTGCAAATCCTCTGGAGAATAAAACATGGAATCAATAATTATACTATAAGGGCATTATTTAAAAACATAGCTCAGCTTTGAAAAGTCATGAAATCACGGTGCTGCATCATCTTTTCTGATTTTCTCCACTAATACAGCAGAAACCCCAGAGGTGAAAACACACTCCATCCCTCACCTTGATGCCACTACTGATCTCCCAAATTATAGCATAAGTCATTCAATTCAGTTACTATACCTAGTACAATTTTCAGTTAATCAACAGAAATGTCCCTTTCCATTTGATTTGTACACGCTCTCTTCTAAAACCTATACAAATAAAAATAATGCAAGCAATATAATCACATTAGGGATTAAAATTAGGAAGAAAAGTATTCAGTTTATAGTACACATTCTATAATGTGTACACATTCAATGCAGTGGGGAGAAAATGATAGTGTTTTAGAAAAGCATTACTTCGAAATGACTTCCATGATACATAAAACATTTTAGAAGACTTTTCCTTAATTTTTACCAATATTAGTATACAATTTTTAAAAGAATTTTTGTGTTAACTTTATCAAGCATAGTTTTATCTCATGTTCTCCATGTTTTTAACTCAAATGATAGAACTAAAACAACTAAGAGTAATTAATACCTTTGAAGTTACCTATAATTTTTATGTCAGCTCTCTTTTAAGTAATTTTTGTTTCCCAGTGAATAATAATTTCATGCTGTGAGAAAATGAGAAAAATTTTAAAGGATGTTTTCATCTTGTATTTGTCTCACCTTTCTAAAAAAATAATTGCACTAATTCTTTTCTGGCATTAACTTTACTCACTCAAACAATTAAATGATACTTCATGATGTTCACTGCAAGCCATAGCTTTGTTGATGATGGTGACTGCAATCTTCTCAGAGGAGAAGTTGTATCGGTTATTTCACCTCACTTTACACAGATTTTTTTAAAAATTTAAATTCTCAAAAAAAAAAAATTTTAAGTTCTCTCCATTTGGGTAAACTACGATTTCTTCATAGTCACCAACCAAGGTCCTATCACCATACCTTCCCAGTATGACGTAAGCACCCTGATTTATAATAGGTCAGGTTGATCCAATACTCAGCAAGATGCCTGGAATGTTCTTTAGAGTGTCCCTGGGATCTTAAGAGGTAACAGTTATGTGCATGCTAAATCTAGATGCCTTTTAAAGAGAAAAAAAGGATACCACAAGACTGCCTCAGAGGGCTGGGGTAGTGTGAAGGGAAGGAGGGGTGGTCCACTATAAACCCAGACATGTCTGCTTTGGAAAGTTAATCTCACTGCCTGCACTTCACATGGGACTATTTGTCAGCAGATTGCTTTCTGTTCATTATAACTCTCATATTCAGGAAGAAGGAGAATTGGCCAAACCAGTAATATAAATGCATTGTATGCTCTACCCTCCCTCTTTATGATTAATTCTACCAGTGGTACAAATTTGCATGAATGAATGTCAGTGTGTTTTCTGCCCTGAACATTTCCTGCTGGCTTCAGTTCAGCCCCGCTGACATTTATTACAAATAATAGCTAAATATTCCTGATTTAATAGCTGCAGTGGCCCCACATCTGAAGGTGATGTCTGTAATAAAAGCAGACAAGATGAGCTTATAACAAATACTAATCAGATTGTGTTTGCACACATAATGGATAAGCCTCACAGATATACCCACAAAATGTAATGGTTGTTTTTTAAATGCAGCTGCCAGAAGTCACAGTTCAAGAACATATTGGTCGCTTTATTTCTTTTTCATTTCCCTTCTTCCTCCATCTCCTTAAAGTACCAAAGGCCTCTGTGCACAATCAAGATTGAATATTATCCCCTTTTTTATCTGGAAAAATGGGACACTAAACACAGAAGACTGGCTGTGGTCTTTTATTCATCTTTTGTTGCTTCTTCTAAACAAAGGGCATTGTCCCCTGATAAATTCCATTTTCTGTCTCTTATTCAAAGGTAGTTTACACACTAGCTCCAGTGATTCTCACACAATGCAGTGACTGGCAAAGATACAAATAACTTTCAAAGTTCTTTCAACCTGTTGACCCAGGTGTCCCTTCTGAAAGATATAAACTAGCCCTTCCACACCTCTCACAATTGATAAAGGAGACTATAAAACCTGAGATTACAAAAAGAAGACACACAGTGCCTACTAAAGGCAGGTTTAAAAAGCTTCTGGGAATAAAAGGTGCTTTTCTCTTTATCCTGCCCAAACTTCACAAGCCTCCATATGAAAATTGAAGGAGGTCAAGTTAACATTGTCTTTCCCTTGACATTTAAACACTTAGGGATTTTATTCACTTGAAATTAGTTGTGAATAATTTTCTGAAAATTCACCTTTTTCTATTTTTGCAGTTTTCTTTCCAGAGTAGACTGTGCAGAAAATTGTAATGAGAAGGGATTACAACCACCAGAATTTTTTTTTTTGATAGTGCACTAAAATGTAGTACTTGATTGGCAGACACTCCCTGAGGTGTGTAAACTGACTTTATCATACTTGGGAGCAAAAGTCGTAATCACAAATTATTGTAAGAACTTCCAAAAAAAAGTACTTCCACAATGATGAACCTAAAAAATATAACTTGAAGTTGAAGCACCCTGGACTCAGGCATAAGCTAAGGGTAGAATATTTTTGTTGAAGGCCCAATATCATGTCATGCTACAGTGTCACCTTGGGATGTCCCCCATAATAAGTTCTAACTCCCACTCTCCTCTGATTCCTCCAGCAGTCCAGTGGTCAAAATGTCTGTGAACATGGCTCTTGGATCCACTGGTGCTTTTTCTCAAGCACCGCACTTCAACCACTACTCCCTGAGTGTCCAACAATGCTCCCATGTGAATCAATATCTGGAATGTAGATGCAACAAACTTTTTATTATCTTGATATTCAGAAAGAAATATAAATTGCCCACCTCATCATATTGATTGTCACAGTCTCCCAACTGAAATTTGTTGGTTTGCTTGTGTTCTTCAAAAGAACTAGAAAATTGGGCAAAAAGTATCCACAGTGGTTGGGAATAGACTATCCCCATTTTCCAGATAAGGACAACAAAGCCCAGGGAGTTGAAATGACTTGCCAAAAGTCACACAGTGAGTCCACGCTTTCTCCATTACACTATTCTTCACTTGCCCCAAACTCATCTGTTCTCTTCTGGTATATGAGAACCACTTTTCTTGATATCTGTCCTGAGCTGCAAAGTTTGATGAATGGATTTTCAATCTATTCAGGATTCTCAATCCCTTCGACCCATTTGGCCGTACATATGACCCATGTATTATTATTCTGTCTGTCCAGGGCTTTCGGTATTCCCAATGTGGCTGTCCGTCACTTGGTGCCATTAACCTCTAATATATCCCTTTTCCATCTTGATGAGAAATCTTGTTTAGACCAACAAAAAAAAGACTTCATATACATTTCTTCATTGCTAAGTGTGACCTTTCCATGGCTAGCCTTTAGTAACCAGGTTACAAAGTTGCTCAACTTTGTGTCCTTTCTCCCTACAGTATTCTTTTTCTCCCATTTTTGTCACAAAGAGTTATGCTCCTTCCAGAGATCCAGTTCATATGCTTAGCACATTGTGTTCGGATTTCTCTGTCTCCCGCCATTTGCCTTCACATACATTCAGCTTCAGCAAAATGTCCATTATGCTTCTGGGTACATCGTATATAAATCTCTTTTAGCCTTTGTGCCCTTTTTATGCTCTGGGCTGGGAATACCATTTCCCTATTCCATTTTGGTTCTATTCATACACTGCCTCTTCTTCAAGCCTTTTCCTGACTATAAGGCTGATGTGATTTCTTTCTACTCTGAGCACCTAATGCCCTTCCTGTCACTTCTATTTTCATAGCACTTATATAGTGGCCTACCTGTATTGCAGTTAACATGCACTAGGAGCTCTAGACCATGTCTTTTGTAATTCATCCTTATACCACATAGCACACAGCACAGGGCCTTATTCTTCATTGGAAAAGATTATAGAGAGATAGATAGATAGATAAATATTCATTATCCATAAGCTATAACCATATATTTTAGTCCTTAGCAAAAACGAATTTCTTCCATCATAAAAACAATACATCTTTGCAAATCTATATCAAAACAAAAATGAAGCATATGCTACTTCAGTGTTCTAAGAGCTATAGGAAAACCAAAGAGAAAGCAAAATGGATTTTATATTCTAGCATACTGTATCTAGCAGAAGCTATATAACTGAGACCAGAAGGTTAAATGAGGAAAGCAGGAATCACAGGCAGGCAATCAATCTAAGGACTGACCCACCTTGGAGGGAGGGTGAGAGAGCTGATCGTGTAAGTCCCAGTCTGAGTCTAAAAGCTCAAGAACCAGAAGCTGATGTCCAATATCCAAGGGCAGGAGAAGATGGATGTCTCAGCTCAAGAAGAGAAAGTAAATTCACTCTTCCTCAGTCTTTTTGCTCTATTTAGGCCCTCAGTGGATTAGAGAATGCCCACCCACATTGGGGAGAACCAACTGCTTTACTCCTGTACTGATTCAAATGCTAATCTCTTCCAAAAACAGCCTCACAGACACACCCAGAAATAATATTTTACCAGCTATCTGGGAAATCCTTAGCCCAAAGTTGACACATAAAATTAACCACCACAGAAGGGCAAGTTTTCATATGTTTCAAAGTCTAGCATCTATAAATCTGGGTCAAAATTCTAGAAAAATTCTGAAGAACCGATAATATTCCAACAAGGGTTATCAGAAAAATTCCACTGAGGTGATTTCTGAAGTCTAGATAAAGGGAACTGTGACCTGAAACCAGAGATTAAATTTTGATAAGCAAATGGTAAAGAAAGGAGAGAACATTGCTACTGAACAAAAAGAAAAGTTGTGTCAACAAGGGCCCAGGAGTAAGTTGTGTGAGAGTCTGCCTCCACTCTCAGAGACTATTTCCTTTAGTTGCTACATTGCAGGAAACTGGGCACTCTAGAATAACCTCTGTAGAGTCAGTTACTATCTTGCATTTAGCCAACAAAATCACTACTATTTGCACCTAATAAAATGAACACAAATTTTTAAGAGGCAACCCACCTTACTATGAGACAATCACCCAAAGCCATGTTCTCAAATTCTAATGTGCATAGAAATCGCCAGGGGCATCTCATTAAATTGCAGATTCTGATAGGCCTGGAATTCTGTATTTTTCTCCAGCATCCATAGTTCATACTGGTTCCTGAGTCACACTTTGAGCAAGGAAGACATAAAGAATAGCTAAACTGGAGCCCAAAATATAGAATAGTCGTATTTTAAAATCACAACTTAATTTAATGCATAAATTAAACAATGTATATACATGACTTATATACCTACTGTATGATTTGCTATATTATCTGTAATAACAAGTTATATTCTTTCAGACCTCTGAATATATGTTATTATATTCCCTTGCCAACATTTAACAAAAATTTTGAAGTGCTTGTTTTCCATATTTATCTCTTGCCTCTGTCCGCTTATATTCTTTTTAATAGGTTCCAAATGAGAAATGTTCACTTCACAGATTTTAATTACCTGAAATCCTTTTTTCCTTATTGATTACCAAGAGCAAAGTAGCTTTTTGTGTTAACCTTTCAAAATGTCCAATTTAATTTATGAATACAATATTTTTTCAGTTCAGTGTGTATAGATGATGCATACTGTTTCATACTGCTGTTATAAAAAGACTGTTTTAATTACCCCACAGAAATGTGCCCGGGATGGAGAATCATGAGAGTTTATGAACACAACTGCCCAACAATTTATTGGAAAAGCACCCAGCATCCACAAAGCAATGGTACCCGTGGTAGATAAAGCATTCTCTCAACTGCGGGGTAAATTTGTTTTGACATCACATTAAGATTAAATCAGTTATGCAATATTCCAAAATGGCTGTCTTTATTTTGTATTTTTGAAAACAAAAGCCTGAGTTTCTGGATTCCTGCTAACGGGCTAAACTTTGACATAAAGCCCCGAGACATCACAGTAGGAGGAAGGGGGCTGCTGCTGATGAGGTCATCGTGAGGCATCTGAATCCAGGGCTCCCATTATTCCAAATGTGGTAGCTATTCTGGGAAGCTTCAAGGTCACAAGCCAACACTGCTTGATTGCATTCACTTCTATGATGCCTTCAGCAAGTGTTGCTCCTTTTTACATTTTCTGGGCTTTGAAATTCACATAGCAACTTTATCCCCCCCAACCCAATCAGAAGGCTTTCATGCAAGCCATTCTGCAAAACACAAAATCAGGGGGAAAAGAAGCTAAATCAAACTCAAATAAAAAGCAGTGATAGAAGGCTTCAACAAAGTCCACACAGGGAATCAAACCTGCTTTTAAACAAAAATATTGACATAGCAATTTAAAATAAATACCAGTTTCATATGCTGAACATTTTATTATTGGCTCACAGGACTGCAAATGTAAGGAACACATTCTTCTCTGAAACATTGCCAAAGGCAAACCTTAAAAACCAAACATTGTGACATGTTCTTAAGCAGCTTGCCATCATGTCGATTGTTGCATTTGGTATAACATAACGCCTGCACGTTCATTAAGCCCACATTTTGCAATTAAGGTACATATGTTTTGCTTCTCCAAATGTCTGAAAGCCAGGTGGAACGAGTCAATCTCTTTGGTGACATTGAGCATTTCTACAACAATGCTGAATTCTAGCTCAGTATTTTGCATAGTCTGCCTATTATATAGAAAACAGAATTGCCAATATGTCCTTTTGTGTAAAGCTGTAAATGCTCAGAAGATCTTAGCAAATACTGGCTATGTTGCTGCTAAGGTACATGAAGCAGATGTCTACAATTACTCTGTTAAAAAGTTTCATTGTAAAAGACCCTTCAAATAAAGCACTGCTGCTGGTAATTGTACATTAATTGGCTTCATTCCTCTCTGAAGGTCTAGTGGAGCACCATCCTCTGATTTTCTGCTTCCCAAAGCATACTGTATGCTAAAAATATTGAGGGGGTCCTTGTTCTTTCATTGCCTTTTTAAATCTTTAAGTAATGTGCCTGTAGAAATAAGTCCAGTGATTCTGTCCTGACATTCAACATTTTTTCAAATTTTACAAAGCAAAATAAAAATGGATTTCATTATGATTGGGACTGGTAATACCTAAGGATGAGAGGCAAGAGCAGAGTAAAGAGACTGACCTAAAGTTAAAATGTTAAGTTTCAGTTCATTGGAACCTTGAAATTGTGAGCACTTGGGCAACTGAAAAGTTAGGTGTCAAGTAGCTAAACAAAATATGGCTTTCACAAATAAATCCTAGCAAGGCTAGAGTTGTGTGACCTCCCCAATTTACCTCTCTAGGTAGAGCACCTTATAACTCTTATCTCGATGTCAGGAAGAGCTAATTAGCTGAAAGCTACATCTGGGGTGAAAGGGCAATGGGAAGGCAAAACAAGGATTGCTTCAAAATTGCTCTCACTGTGTGTCTACTGGAGAGGGGTTTGAGAAGATTGCTTAAAGTGCAAAAGCTCTTTCTGATATTTCTGACAGTTAAAGTACCTTAAATTGGAATGCACTCCTATATAACAGAATAAGGAAGAAAATCATTGCTGGAGAGTGTTGATGATTATGGGATGGTTGGTCTTTTCTGTAAAAGCCCATGCAAGTTGGTGAGGTTTTTTTTAACAACTCGGAAAATATTAGATAAACATGACCTATGAAGTCTTTGATGTTTAACCACTCACTGGTCACCCTTACCCAGTCTCCCACATTTAACCAACACCAGCTCAGCAGGATATTTCATTCTTTCTGTTTTAATAGTTTCCGTAAAATGTTTGAGCGACCCAGCCATTTATGATTTACTCGAGACAGAAGAAAGAGCAGTAATAGAGATGGAGAGATGTGAACATCTAAGGATCTTAGGAATTACCTCCTAGATAGTGGTATCAAAAGACCAATGGAATAGGAGTCAGGATCCTTGGGTCACTAACTAGTCTGCACCTTGAATAAATCATTTAATCTTTATTTGATCTTATTTATTTATATGTAAAAGGAACAGCCATGTCAACATCCAGTTTTGAATCCCCTATGGTGACTAAACGAGTCCCACTTCTGCTTTTCCTTCAGTTTCTTAAATACCAGCATTCACTTCTTCCCTCTGTAGTGGTTTATCATTGACTAAAAAGAGATTTGGAGTTTAACTGCCTACATTTCCCTCAGGTAAACTTTATTCAGAAATTTTCATCTATACACGTATCAGTAACAATAAAATAACAAATTGTGGAATTTCAACAAATCTAAAAAATGAAAAGTGAAAAGAATGGGGTATTTGCAACTTTTGAAAGAATCTCAGATACAAGATAGAGCTTCCATTAACATGAAGTCTTCAAAGATGGTCAAAATTTGGGCAGACTTTGAAAGAGCTCAGGAGAATATCATGATTCAACCAAGACTCCAGAGAATTCATATCACAACCATGTAAGTGAGGTCCTAATTTATGATAAAACCTCTTAACCTATATCTCAAGTAAACAGAGTAAGAGAATACATAGAGATTAAAATAAACCAAATACTGAGACCCTGCTGTGTAGAAAGCACTGTCCAAGACGCTGAAAGATGGACACATCGTGAACCTGTCCAATAGCAGATAACTACAGATAACTGTAAAAGTAGAACAACAACAAAAACCCTCAAGCCCTTGAGCTACCCTCAGTCCATTAGTTGGGAGATTACAGTAGTGTAAGTAAAATAAACTCAGTTAATCAAATCAGCTTACTAAAAGGACTAAACTGGATAGCCTAAATGGAAAACCATCAACCCAGTCCAGACTAAAATCAAACAATTTCATCAGGGTGTGAAAGCAAACCATTGTTCAGTTAATTTAATAGACATTTCACTTTGAACCAGGTGTTTGGCTGCCACTAAGCTTCATCTAGAAAGTGGGATCTGGCTTGTTTCATTGTAGTACTTCTAAAACAGTAAGAGCAAGATGAGAAGGATGGGAAAACAGAAGAAAAACAAATGACCAAAATGAATATAGAAATCGTATCAACTATAAATAAAAGAAAGGAGAGAAAAAGAAAATGAAGAAATTGAATTAGATGATTTCTAACTATCCTTTTTTAGTTCTCCAAAAAAATCCATTATATATCAAGTTTAGAAATTAGAGAAAATGTGTACAGGTCATCAAAACACCACAAATAACTCCAGGATTATACATGGAATAATATATTTCAGAATACATTCATCCAAAGTCCAATTTAAATTATTTCTATTCAAGTAGTTTAAAAACTTAAGTGCCAAATTCAGTATCAGGTCTGAAGATGAATAAAACACATTTAATAGTTACGTGAAGAACACATGCTTACTTCAACAGACATTTCTTTCTTGTGATCATTTAGATTATTGGCACTAAAAACATTCAAAACATAATGATATTTTTCATCCAGTTACATAATTGCATCATATTTTGGTACTTTCTTTGAAAAACAGATTAAATTCTATCCGAACCATAGGCTTGACCCAAAATGTCCTATTTCTTTTACATGGTATATTGTGGGTAGAGGGCAGAGAATTGCTCTCAGAAATACAAATCGAAGCATCATAATTAAGGTCCCATGTTTAAAGTTAAATTATCTCTAAATATCTCTAGGTAGTTTTCTTTATGACTCATCCTTTTATTTCTTTAAACATAGCATCACTGAATTCTAGAAGTTTCTATAGTAATTTGGAAAGACTGCAGTTAAAATGCCTCATTTCCTGGATGCTAAAATAGTACTTCCTATGGGCTTTTACGAGGAAAAGCCAGTGGGAAAAATTGCAAAATTATTTTGAAATTAAACTACAATCTATAAAAAATCATATTCATTATGTTAATTTGTTTTCCATGGCAAAATACTACTACTATTTCTATATGCTGCTTATATAGACTTATCATGTTGCACTTAGCACACAATGTAAAAATAGTATGACTAATATATAAATCCCAGGACCTTTAGGAAAAATGGCGAGGACACATTCAGATTCTCCAAAAACATACACTAATAATAATGTTTAAATATCTTACATATAAAATCTTATCATTGCCTATATTGCAAAGACTGCACATAACATACTAGGCATTCCCAATCACTGAATTTTAGAACTGAAAATATCTTATAGACTGCATAGTGCAGGATAGCAAAGACACAATGCACACGTACTGCCATTCATCTTTCCTAAACCCAAGGCAGACAGCACCAATCAATTTCAGCTTTCTTTTTCACTGAGCCTAGGTGTGGTCTCCAATGCTTATCCACACAGCGCTCTAGGCCACTCTTACCAATAGATCACAGTTGGCACAGCAGATGAAATATATTTGCCAACTCTAGTCCAGCATCCTCAATGTACAAAAAAAAAGCGCAAAAGTAAAGAGAACATAAGTAATTCTGCATTTTGCTATACCATTAGTTTTACGGTAGAGCCAAGATTAAAACAGATTTCGAGCTTTCATAGCTATATCTTGTTGCCTTAGAGAATTTTTTTTAATAGTAAGAGACAGGAGGTTTGAAATTAGAATATTTTTAATTTAAAAATCCTATTGCCTTATTTTCATCACATTGCAGCTGCTGATTTTCATATACATAATGTGTTGTTATTTTTTTCTGCGGCCTCTCTCCATAAGCCAAAACACTTCTTCAGAAAAGAACATTAGTCTTCCATCTTTTAGAAAAATATATATATTACTGAAGAAGTTACAGTTTGTGACAAATAGATTTGAAGAATTCATGGGGCTAGTCAGTCCTGAAAACAGTTTCTCCTAGACAGCATATCTCAGGTTTGCTTTCCAACTGACCAAAAAATCCTGGAGCTATCCACCTCCACATGAGGATATCCTAATTGATTACCCTGAAGCCTAACAAAGTCTATCACCCATCTTTATGCTGCATGAGTCACTTTATCATCACTCAGAGCTAGACTCTCCTTCCAAAGAATTTGATTTGGTGCCAACCAGCTGACACTTGAACTCTGGCCTCCATTCTCTTCTCACAACATGTCTATCATCCCCTTCCCATCTTATTACACAAACATGATCTAACTCCAGCCCTTGCAACTTTTAAGCAAAATAAGAAGTATGCTTGTTTCCATTACCATCCACTCAGTAAATATTTATTCAGTACCTAATACATGATAGATGTTCTAGGTGCTAGGAGTCAATAGTGAACAAAGTAAAATTGCTGACTCAATAAGTTTATATTCTATTTAAACTTTAGGAGGTAAATATACAGCATGTCAGATACTGTTTAGGAATGAGGAGAAAAAGGAAGATCAGGGGCTATAAGGAATGACTGGGGAGGCTCACCCTTCTACTGAAACAGGTCAGGGAAGACTTACTAAAAGCCCAATGTTTGATCAGGGACCTTGAGAAAGTTAAATAAATAATAAAACCAAGCTGTTTATATATGGGTAAAGAAGCCCTTGGCACAGAGATAGTATTCAAAGTCACAAGAATGAGAAGAACAAAGAGAAATTGCTCTCCAAATTTTAAAGGTCAGGGTAGCAAGGAGACACTAAGGAGGAATATCTAGCGATGAAGGAAACCAAGACTGAAGGGGTATCCTAGAAATCAGTTACAGTGTTTTAGGAGTGAGGAAGTGTCTAACTGTGTAAAATGATACTGAGATGCTTAGGAAGACAAGGTGATAATTGACCATTCCATTTAGCTAAATAAAAGTCAAGTATATTTTATGAGAGTGGTTTCAAGGTAATCAAGTGGGCTCAAAGATGAATGAGGACAAAGAGTATACAGTATGTACAGAAAAGACTTTTCTAGTAGTTTCATTCAAAAGAAAAATAAATGGAGTATAGGGAATTTGGGGGGTTTGTTATTACTGTTATTTGTTTTGAAGATAGGAGAAAGCTTCTATGTTAATTCATTGGAATGATCTGGTAAAAAGCAAGAAATGATAAAGCCATGATTAGGCCAAAGAGAGTAGGGTCCTAGGAGTAAATTGTGGTGGTAGGAGGAGAGACAGAGGATATTACCATACCTAGAAACATTTTATCCATAGTAAAAGAGTTTATGTGTATAGATGCAGGATGTTGAATGATGTGATGATAGGAAGATAACGAAATTCTCTCCTGATTACTTTTATGAAATGAGAAACAAAGTTATATTTTAAAATGAGAAGGTTGAGGAGAAAAAAGATTCTCTCTCTCCTCTATTAAACAAACTTAACCAATCACCCTCTTGCCCACATTAATAGAAAAGTGTAGGAAACTATCCATACTTTGCTAATTATCCACTCCACTGCTCCCTTACATAATCAAGAGTTGACTGTATATTCCAGAAAGACTGACATAGGGTTGGCTTATTACTTTCACCTTGAAGGTAGTTTCAAAAATCACTCAGCTCACAAATAAGCTATATACTCTCTCTCTCCCCATCCCCAAACATTTCCTAATTATAACCACATCAGTTTTGCTTTCTCTGACTTTACTCAAGACATATGCATTCCTCTAAAACAAAGTTCTTCACAAACGCACTCACTTAGGAATCAAGAAGAAAGGAAAATTACTCACTGTCCTTTAGTCCTTCAGACTCATTTTCGTTAAACCTCATCTTTGTCTCTCTAGTTCCTTAATCCCTACTTATTTATTTTAAGCTGTGGTCTGAGAACTACACCCTAGAACATTAAAGACTGGAAATATATTAGAAAATGTAAAACCTACAGTAATGAAATGAGTCATTGTTATTCTCATGGTGTCTTACTGAGACAACAAAAAGCAGTTCATATTCATGACTGTTTTCAATATGCAAACTAAGCATGTTTCTGCTTATCTAGAAAAGAGGAGTGGAAGAAAAAAAAAGACTGAGGGACCCGTCCTAGGATGTTTCTGGAACCTCTAAACTCATCATCTCCAACAGGTAAAATATTTGACCTAGATATTATGGGAAAACCTTTTTGACCAGTGTATCCCAAGGGTAGAAATCTATTGGAGTAGCAAGTCATTCTTTGCTTAAGGTAAGACAGTCACCTCACAGATTATTAAAAAAAAAAAAGTTCTGCTGACTGAAAACTAGGGCTGGAAGATCTTAGAGAATCAGAGGGCTCTCTTTCCCTCACCTCACATAGGAAGAGCCTTACATATCTGTGATTTATTTGGCATTCATTACTGTGAATGACAGCCTGAGTGCCCTAAAACCTAGCTGACAATTATTCAAGGCATAAGAAAGAGCCTTCCACAGATGGCAGAAGGAAAAGCAAAGGGCACTCTAGGGCGGAGTTGGCAGGGGTTGTGATCTCAGGTGGCAGGATTTGAGGGGATACAGAAACGGAGGTACAAAGAGGAAAAGTAAATAAAAGCAGAAGGAAATAGAAGAGGGATGAGGGGAGCCACAAGAAGAGAATATGAGGAAAGTAAAAAAGGAAGGTGGTATTGTAATAACAAAAAAAAATAGCTTAGATGTTCCCCTTTTGTGGATGATTAAATGACAAAATAAATGTCCAATTGATCAGATAACTAAATGCAAAAAAAAATTTAGAAAAATTAATATATTTTTCAACATCTCTGTGGGTGTCTTATTTTCGATTCAAAAATAATATAATAAATCACCCAAAAAAGATCAACCAATACACTTAAAGAAAATATAAAATTTCTAACATCAGAAAACAGCAAAAAATAAAAAGGCAAATGATTTCTTTCATATCCTTATCTTCCTTCCTTCTTTTCCTGCAAAACTTAGTCCAGAATTAACTGACAGGACTCATCAAGGTAGGTGTAGATGGTCCGCTGAACCACTGAGAAGCTGCAGCACTCAGGAGCCTCTAGGGGAAGGGGCTTCCTCTAGGAAGTAGGAAGACAGTGGGAGCAGATGAGCAGCCTAGCATAGCTGTCGGAGCTCAAGCGGGAAGAGATGGTCATGTCTATGCAAGGGAGCAGCCTGGCACATGATGTGGAAGACTGAACAGCTAGAAAGACATCTGGAGTGATGGGAGAAGAAAGTGGTAAGACAACAGACTGTTTACAGAAAGACTGATCAAATAAGTAAATAAGTAGAAGATAAAGGGAGTCAGGTTTCTCACAGTGTTTAGGGCCGACAGAGGGGAAAAAACCAGCTAAGATGATGGGGGGTTGGATTAAATATATCAATGTGAACTTACTTATTTCATAATAAACAGATACATATAGAAATAAATATAGATGGAATGTGTATGTGTGTATTCCCTACCTTTGTCCACTGAGAACGCCTGTGAACAGTGGCACCCCCAACACTGGAGGACACTGAGCACCTCAATTTTGTTTTCCAATGTGACTAGGAAATGCAAGTCAAAATATTTATAGTAACTATTTAGGATGTTAAATATTTCTCAAATATTCTTCAATAAGCCTCTAATACTTTTTTTTTTTTAAGATTTTATTTATTTGACAGAGAGAAAGAGATCACAAGTAGGCAGAGAGGCAGGCAGAGAGAGAGGGAAGCAGGCTCCCTGATGAGCAGAAAGCCCGATGTGGAGTTCGATCCCAGGACTCTGGGATCATGACCTGAGCAGAAGGCAGAGGCTTTAACCTACTGAGCCACCCATATTCTAACTTCTCTAATATTCCAGAGACTAAGAAGTATACTAGTAAACTAGTAAGTATACTAGTTACTTACTTACTAGTCAGTATACTAGTAAGATAAGCAGTATACTAGTAAACACTTATGAATTTAGTCTTGTTAATCACTTCTCAAATCTTTATGGATTGAGAGGAGCCCAGAATAGGGCTGGAGAATACAGTACCTAGAGCCCTAAGTGATAGTGGAGCAAATACATGAGAAAACTTTCACTGGGCATAACCCAAAGTGCCTTCTCATAAGCAGTATTTTATTCAAGTCTTATATATTAGCTAAATATACTTATATGTCAACACATGGTCTGAGAAAAGATATTATTATTATAGATATTTGGCAAAGGGCTAATATCAGAATATATAATGAACTTCTACAAATCACTAAGAAAAAACAAAAACAGAAACATCCAATTAAAAAGTGCACAAACTTGGGGCATCTGGGTGGCTCAGTGGGTTAAGTGTCTGCCTTCAGCTCAGGTCACAATCCCTGAGTCCTGGGATCAAGTCCCACATCAGGCTTCATGATCAGCAGGGAGTCTGCTTCTTCTAACCTTCCCCCCTGCTTGTGACCTCTCTCTCTCTCATTCTCTCTCTCTCTCAAATAAATAAAATCTTTTTAAAAGGAATGCACAAAAATTAACACTTAACCAAGAATAGAAAGAAAATATCAAAATGACAAAAAATATGAAATTTTTCATTAGGGAAATACAAATTAAAAATCACAATCAAGTATTACTGCATACCTGGAATGACTAAAACTAAAAAGATGAAAACTTTTATCAACAATCTAGAGCAGCCAAAACTCTAACATATTGCTAGCATGAATATAAATTGCACAACCACTTTGGAAAACTGTATCTTTTAAAGCCAAACATATACAAACACATGACCCAGCAACTTGGTTCTTAGAAATGCACACTTATGTCCATGAAAAGACAGAGTTTTGTTTTGTGTTTGAAAAGACAGAGTTTTATGTCATAACACACCTACTCGTATTAGCCAAAAACTACCAAATGCCCATCAAGAGCATAGTATATAGACAAAATGTGGTATATTCATACAATGAACACCATACAGGCAAGAGAATGAACAGTCTACAACTATACAGAAAATGTTGATGACTCTCCCAAACATCATGATGAGTGAAAGAAGCCAGATACAAAAAATATACACTGTATGGTTCCATTGACTATAAAGTTTAAAACAGGTGAAACTAATTTGTGCTTTTAGAAATAAGGAGAGAAAAAAAAAAAAGAAAGAAGGAGAGAATGCTTACTCTTTGTGAAAGGAAGTAAACACCAGAGAAGTGCATAGGGGGGTACAGGGTGCTTGTAATATTCCATTTCTTGATGAGACATTAGTTGTCATCAGTGAAAAGTCACCATCTCTACCTACACATATGCTTATTTTTCTCTTGTGCATTATAGTTCAAAAATGATATAAAAGTTAAAATGCATATAGACTTTGCATGTTTTTTTGCTTAGTATTTTTAATTTTTTTCCTTGGGGTAATCATGAAAAAGTTGGTATTAGAGAGAAAACAGGTTTATATATCAGCCTTTGTACCACTTAGCATCAACCACATGTTCCCAGAGACGTCTGCTTCCTAGTATGAGAAGCATGGAAAGCTCATATTCCTTGCCATAAGATCAAACACCATTCAATACAGCATGCATTCTATTCTCTTCAGCCTTATTGTTGGTTATGCTTCTAGTCAATATTATAAAATATTTGATATTTGCTATATATGCCCCATTGTATCATTCCTCCAAATTTTCATGTTTCAACACTATCCAGAACCTAAAACATAAGATTACTCAATGACCATATTTATTAAAATAATAAATATCGACTATGAGCGATAACAGCTAGTCCATATAACAACCCTTCACTCATCACAGAAGTTCTTGGGGGATCCTTGGGAACCCAACACACCACCAAAGTCCAGACTTTTTTCTGCAATAATCAGAAAGTATGAACCCTGCCCTACTGCATCATTCTCTCAAATGGCAGTAGTTAGTGTCACACTTTGATAAACTAAGGCAGACAAAGCTTAATATGTTACTACCCAGCTATGACCCACACATTCTATATATCCCCCAAATTTTACCCCACACAGACACACCAAATGTATGTGTTGTTGTTTTTTTAAAGATTTTATTTATTGATTTGACAGAGAGAGAGAGATCACACATAGGCAGAGAGGCAGGCAGAGAGAGAGGGGGAAGCAGGCTCCCCGCTGAGCAGAGAGCCCGATGTGGGGCTCGATCCCAGGACCCTGAGATCATGACCTGAGCCGAAGGCAGAGGCTTTAACCCACATAGCCACCCAGGCGCCCCCAAATGTATGTGTTTTATGTAAAACCAAACAAACAAACAAAGTGACTCAGTAGATAATAAAAGCAGAATAGCTTACTGGTAGAGTACGCACTTTGCAGTTAGACAGCTCTCAGATCACACACTAGTTCTGCCTTGCTACCCCCAGAACAGAAATTCTTTGAATATAGGAATTTTTGTCTTTTGATAACACTGTTGTATTGCCAGCACCTAGACCAGGTCTTGGCACATGATTGGCACTTAAATATTATTTGCCAAGTGAACAGGTCACTTTGGCAGTATCAAAAATTGACAGTCACACCTCTATTCCATGCATCAAAACACTTGACATTCCCAGACCAGTGATGCTAAAGTTGCTGTGCATCTTTAGAACCCATTATAAAGAAAAAACATGTGGAAAAAATATACAGCTCTGTGTCACCAACAAAATTGAATGCAAATAATGGCCACAAATTTCTATACACTGTACAATATCCAGTTTAAAAAGGAAGAACTATGCAATAAATTATGCAATCTGGTTTTCAGAATAACCTTTCCAAATTTACTAAAACTAAAACAACAAGAGTTACATTTTTCTTCACCAAAAATCTCACTTGAAGAGAGTATGAACAAAGTGAAACTAATTAAAATATTTATCTAGTCATGGACATGCAGAGAGGTGACAAGAGTCTTGGGCTTGGAGTCAGATGGACCTAAATTTTAATCCAGCTCTGGCACTTATTAGTAGTATGAATGACCTTGGAAAAGTTTCACCTGCAAAAAGAAGATAATTATATACCCCATGTGGTTCTTATGAGGAATAAAAAGAGATAATGCATTAAAGTTTCAGTGCGCAGGCTAGCACAGATCAAGTTCTTAATAAATGTTAGATCTTGTTATTAGAGTGTCTTGTAAATATTATGTTGGAGTTTCCACTTGTTTTAATTTTTAAAGTACTTTTAGAGAAAAGTCAGCCGCAGTCATACTTTCTAGAGTTTCTGAATCTGTTGTTATGAAAAAAATCAAAAGCTCATTTCACTCATGGGGTCAAACTTGCTTATGAGATCATCATCCAATCTTCATCTATTATGTTGAGTAAAATTATTTTCCCAAAGTGATCCACCTTTAATCCAGTCATAAAGAGCTAGCTGTTCCCAATTTTAATTGACAAATCTAATTACTGTGATGAGTTTATTTATAGTCACTATTCAATATCTATTGATAGTTTCTTGACCTTGAAAAATATCATCCAATTAACATGGCAATATGTGTTAATGGATTTTTAAATTACTTCACACTGGATAAAAGGTAAAAAGAAAAAGGGAAATTCATTTTTGAAAAGAGGAATCACAATTTATGAAAACAAGTCTTATATATATATGTCACTGGATATGCAACATTAAGAGTTTCTATTGCATGCATTTGATATTATGGTAGGGGAGAGGTTACTTTATTGATGGGTAGTACATGTTTCTGGAATTCTTTCAGAAAGTCAGTCCCTAAATTCAGGCAACAAAATGTTTGCCCAGCTCCAGGAGAGAGTTTTGGGTTTTTTTGTTTGCTTTGTTTTACTTAGAATTTGTTAATTGTTAGTTCATTCTTTCAGAATATAAAGTTGGTGGGTGATTGATTAATAAAAATCACCAACTGCCTGAAATACATGGCAGATGGGGAACCATTCTTAGAAAATTGGTCATACCAGTAGCCTCTGGAAAGGGAGTAGTAACTATTCCGTTGCTTCTGTTCCCATTGCTTAGTCATGCTCTTTTCACATTCTCCATATTTATTTCACGCTGTGATTGTCAAGCCTAAGTTTAGACATGGGCTTGGGATCACAGATCATCAGAGCTGTTAGGAACCCTAGATATTATTTACCCAACACACCACTTACAGGAAAAATGGTGAGAAGTTAACCTTCTCACCACCATTGAGAGGTGAAGTGACCAAGTATCCTTGGTCAAGAGATTTATACCTTTGTTCTCTTCTCTATTTCCCTCTCTTATAAACCTCTCCAAAGCAGGAACCTTGTATTAGGGTGTGATATGAATTGAACTGTACCTCCCAAATTCATATGTTCAAGTCCCAACCCCCAGTACCTTAAGACGTGACTGCATATAGAGATAGGGACTTTAAGAGGGAATTAAGGTTAAATGAGGTTATAAGATTGGAGCCGTAATCCAATATGACTGGTGTACTGAACAATAGAGAAAGAGACACCAGAAATCCCTGTCCACAGAGCAAAAACCATGTGAGACTACAGCAAGAAGACAGCTATCTAGGAGCTGAGGAGAAAGGCAAAAGCACAAACCAAACCAGCCAAAACCTTGATCTTGGACTCCTAACCTCCACCTGAGATGAGAAAATAAATTTCTGTTGTTAAACCACCTGTAAAAACACCACCTAAATCTGTAGTATTTTGTTATGGCATCCCAAGCAGACTAATAAGGGAGTCTGTGTCCCAACACTCGGTACAGTAAGTGGCACTGAGTATGTGGTCTTTACAAAGAAAGGATGGGACAGAGGAAGGAAGGAAGGAAGGAAGGAAGGAAGGAAGGAAGGAAGGAAGGAAGGAAGGAAGGAAGGAAGGGAGGGAGGGAGGGAGGGAGGGAGGGAGGGAGGGAGGGAGGAAGGTAGTCCCTTACAGATGGAAATTGGTATCCACAGAACAAAACTGGAAAATGTCTAGGCTTTTTCCACTGCAGCAAATGCTATGACACTTCTCAATTATAAAACCTGGTTAGCACTTGCTTTTTCATGTGCTTTGCATAGACTTTCAGCCTTTAATGTTTATTTATTATTATGCACCTGCAGGACAGTAATTTTACTTTGCATGGGTCTCAAATCTACATGTTTGAAATCAGCAGTTAAATCTGAAGAGAGAAAAATAGACTTAACACCTGTGAAATTCCTATTTTGCTTCAAGCAGTTTATTAAGAAAAATTTTATGTATTGAACAGAAGTAGCTCAGCCCAGGCTACATCTTAAAAATTTGCACAGTTACTACAAATTATTTTGCTCTGATAACTAATCTTTTGAAAATAGGGATGGGAAGGAGTAAGAGAGAGATTTAAATATTTGCTTTTTGTTTGGAAGTCATATTTTCTTTAAGACAGAACACGTAAGAAAGGAAACTGTGCCTCCGGAGTTTAAAATATACTCCTTTTCTTGGCATAAGATAAATTGGAATGGACTATTGCATTGAGAACTATCTCTAGTACAGTGAAGTGTAGCAAACTGATGCTCAGTGAGCCTCACTGCGCATGAAGATTCTTCAGTCAAATGCACTCAAGGACAGTTCTGAAATTGTCCTTTATTATTCTGAAAGATGCCAGGTAATAACCTATTTAAAATTATATTTTTTAAAACTATTTCTTCCATCTGGAACAAGGGTTGGAGGAGGCTGCACTCAGAGCTTGTAGAGATAAGATGACAATAGAGGACCTTGCCAGGTAATTTGAAAAGCCAGACCTTGACTGGCTGGCAATGACATGGACATGGTTCCCCAATGATTCTATCTGTAAGGCATCCACGGCTCACCTCTTATTCCCTACTGATTCTGTGGACCATGTGGATACCATAAGTGCCTCCCTGAAGGAAAATAGTATCTCTAATACTATTACCTGAATATCCGGGTACAATTATGGTCCAGTAATTAATTTACTTTGGTAACTGCATCAACATTATGTCTAATCTTGTCACTTGAAGTCATCAAACAATTCAAAGGGAAAAAGAGTGTGTATCAGTGTACGCATATACTCGTATGTTTGGGTATCTATGTATATATCTGAGTACATGTGTGTATGTGCACATGTTTCTATCTTACAGACAGGGGGCAGAGAGAAAGAGAAGACATAATTTGTCCTTCCATTAAAACATTCTTAGATTTATTTATGCATTTCATTCATTGCAACCTCAAAAGCCACCAAAACCATCACAAATGACTCCAGCCAAAAACTGAGTAGTGCTTGTTTTGCTACAGAATCTATTTTTTATTCAAATTGTGATTTGATTTTTACCCATTTAACCTTCCTACCCTCCCTAACATACGGTGTTCTATCTACAACAATTCTATTCACTCTCTAAGAACCAAGTAAATTCCTTTTTTATATTTAGCAGTTTTCCTATCCAAGTGAGCCTTGTGTTGTGCCCTCCATAGTTTACAACTTCAAGTTTACAAACCTGACAAATAACATAAATGAGTGAATAAATGCAAATGCTTGGTATCTGTGTGCATTTCTCATTTTTTCTCACACTTGATATGGACACAAGTACAAGAAGTAATTTTCCTCCTAACTCTACCACAAGAGAAACAAACAAAAAATATTGAAGTGGAAAGATATATGGCAGCTGACAAACAACATTCATCTGGGAAATAAAAGGGAGTGGTGAGGACTATAGCCAAATGGAAGAGTAAAGCCTCTTCTTAAGTAGCTAGCAGCTATGCGGTTGCAGACAATGTTTCCTCATTAGAATGTGGACAGAAGATATCCATATCTCCTGAATTGTCAGGAAGAGCCAAACACCTGAATATTTATGGAAAATCCCTCACTTTTTAAGTACTGGAAATTAATTTCAAATTTTTAAAAATACACACAAGCTTCAAAACAACCTGCAGGTAAAACAGAGTGTGACCCAAAGAGTGAAGGAAGAGATTTAGCCCAAGCCACCATCTTGCCACCTCTGAGATACTCATTCATTTAGCATGTATGTACTGCCTCATGTCACCTCTTATTACTATCTAAAACATGCATCCATGCTCTGCAGCCAAACTGTCTGGGTTTGAATTCTGTTCCACCATTCACTTTCTGTGTGGCCTTGAGCAACCTCTCTTGTGCCTCAGTTGCCTTCTTTGTAAAATGCAGATTAGTCATAGGGTTGATACAAAGATTAAATGAGGTCCTACTGGTACAGCAATTAGAAGAGTTTAAGGCAAAAGGTAATTAATCACTGTAAAGTAGTTAGTATTAAATCTTACATTGTATTATCACTTACTGTATTTCTTCCCTGCCTCCTCCGTGACTAAACTTTAAACGCCTCAAAGGTATCTGTTTATACAATGTGACGCTTAACACAGTCTCTTTTTAGAAAAGGATCTCTGTACTTTTTAAGCCCAAAATATAGCAGAAATTTAAAAGGATATTTAAGGAAATTGACTGAAAATCAAGGTTAAGCTACTGCTTGTCCTTGCCTTTGTTCTATATATTTAAATCTACTGTAAGGCCAGCACATTGCACCAGTCCATGTCAATTTGTTCTATGATCAGTTATAATGAATGTTTTCCAAATCTCAGACGTATAATTTCCTCTTTGATATATTCTATCCAGTTTGCAGTACAACAGACAGGAACTATTCATGTCCTTTTCTTTTCTCCTTTTGAAAAGACTGGGAGAGAGTTAGGGTTAGATAGAACAGTAGGTACATGTAGGGCAGCCTTGTGTGGCTGGAGCCCCTGGGTCTTTCTCACCTGCCTTTACTTAAATTGACGAAGGTTACATCACAAAAACCTGACAGGGTGCTTGTAAAATGGAGCCATTATTATCCTCATTCTTTTCTTCCACTATAATCCTTGTTCTCTTTGAAAATAAAGAGTAGGTTCTAGAAAGGGAGTGTTACAAAATGGAACCCCATATTTCACAGCATGAAATTCAGAATTCTGAGACAGATAACACAAATAGAGTTTTACACTATAGACTAGGATAATGACTGTACCAGAGAACTTTGGGAGGTAGGCTCTAAGCATATAAAGTTAAAGGCATGTCTAAGTCCAATCTAAACTTCTCTCTTCCCCAAATTATATTTAAAATGTTGAACATAACCATGTGTCACTAAGCAATCAAAACCCTTTTCCTAAGTATTAATGGGTAGAGAGTAACAACAATGGAGTGGAACCAGAGAAAGTAAAAAATACAAGGTTGTTTAAAATGTGCTGCTATTAATATCAAGGTTTTTCAGAGGAGATTTTTTAAAGTTAAAAAAACATAGCCATGAACCCTGGACCACCTTGTTGTGTAGGGCACATGGGTTTTATGTGGGTTTACATAGAAGGGGTGAGTGGTGGAAGAGAATAAGGAAAGGATGGAGTTAAGAAAGAACAAGGGGTTTTGGAAGAAGCCAAATAAATCACGGAAATTTAATGAGGAATAACATAAATCATGCAGAGAAACCTCTCTTGAAAATTTAAGTTAAGAAAAGGTAAAATTTGAAAGAAATGAACCATACCAGAACTTACAGTACTAATTGTTTCTTTAAATAAATATTCACTGATTACCAACTCTGTTCCAGGCATTGGGCTTGATTTCAGAGAGAGAAAAACAAATGAGACACAGTATCCTTGATTTTGGAGGAGGAAAATGCAAATGAGACACAACCCTGAGGAGCCACTGAATGTCGGTGTGTGTTGGGAGTAAGCTTACAAAAAAGAGAGAGAGAAAATAAATTAATAAAGAATCTAAAGGTAAAGTCAAAAGAGAGGCTGGTTTGTTAGGAAAAGGAGTAGTGGACAGAAGATAAAGGGCTTCAAGTGCATTAACTCTTGAACTGAATGGGTGCTGCTAGGCAGATGTCAACTGAAGGGCATCGCCTCATAAAATTAATCCCTTCAAATGGATATTTTGTTCTTCTTTCCACAAATTCCAAAGCCCGTGCCTGTTAAGTTATGGGGAAACTCAGTTATGCTCTTGCATATTATTGCATATTGCCAAGTATGTTGCAGCGATTATATTCTTCGTATTCTAATAATCACACTTAATTTTAAGGAAACAATGCATAGTGCTTTGCAAAACATATCCAATGGTAATACTACTTTGTTCTCTAAAAAACTCCATAGACCCCAAAGACAGAAAAAAAAATCAAACACAGAAAATTAGGCTGAAAATTCAGAAGACTGTAGATTGGAACCCCTACCCCAAAATGAAACCAATCCTAGCTAATTTAAATAGGAAGGCATCTATTAAAAGAATATTAGATATGTCTCAGATTCATTGGCAAAGTTGGGAAATGAGACACATAGTTATGCAGTCAAGAATAATGCCCCAAAATCAGGCCACTGACTGGGTGGATCTGAACCCCATGACTGCCGTCTCAAGGTAGGACTTTGCAGCTTACACTATCAGCACTGCCAGCCCTCAATACTGGATGCAGGCAGGGGCAGCACTGCTCTGGCTCCCCCTGAGATTCAACCCAACAAGACAACTCCTACTGCTGACAAGAAAACTCCTCAAAGTGCCCTCTCTTCTAGGATGACCACAACTGACTTGGCAGCACCTAGGTCACATGCCCTTATCCTAGCTAACGGGGAGGCTAAGAAAGTATCTAATATTTTCACATTCTATAATGAGAAATGGTGATGCCCCCTTCCAAAATGCAGAAGAAAAAGGCCATTCCCATACATAGGAATAGGGTTCAAATGCTGGCCAACCTAGTGGAATTGGCAGGCTAAGAGGTAGTTTTGTCTAGCAGAAAGAATACAGGATTTGAAGTCTGCCAAATTTTGACTTCAATACATCCTCTGCCTTTTATTAGATATGTGACAATTTCTCTGAGATTCATTTTCCACATCAGTAAAGCAAGGAAAACAATGTCAACATTTCTGATTTGTGGAAAGAAACACACACACACACACACACACACACACACACAAGCGCGCGTGCGCACACATGCACACACATATTCATAATTTGGAACTGATTAACCTAGATTTTTATCTCTTGGCATCTTTTAAAATAGGAGAGAGATTTAATTTACCATGAAATATTGATGTCTTATTTTGCCTAATTAAAGAGAATGAAAAAAAAAACAACTTTCAAGATAATTTCTAAAAGATTCAGAACCACTCAAGAATCCTGTAGGGATGGCGAAATGTAGTCTTTATGCCAATTACCTAGCATTAGGCATTTCCAAAGAAACCAAAATTCTGCCACCAAAAAAATAAATAAATAAATAAATTTTTTAAAAGCCTAGTTGTAGGGGAGAAGGGGCAATCACAGAAAAAAGATAGAAAAGGATTTGTAGAGCACTCCCAGTTCCTCCTTTCTCTTCTGTCCTTTGTGGAAGTAGACAGACATCTCACAGGCAGCTCATTATACAGCTGTTTGCTAAGCACCAAGACCTGCCAACAACTGGAAATAGGGCAAAACTTACTCTCTTTAACTTCTCCCCATGCTAAAGCTCCATGGCAGGGGATGTGAGGCTTTCTGAGCACTCAGAGCAGGCTACAAAAACAATGTCAGGCAAGGATAGGTGGTCACTGCAGGAGACCACAGAGACCATCCATTAAGGATTTTGAGGAAAAGAAGTGGGATCCCCACCATCCCCATACTGTTTCCTACTTAGGGGGCCACAGAGAGAATGCCCCTAGCCACCCATGCCCATGCCAAGTGCCATCTCAGGGAACCAGCACTTAGAGACCAGCTGCATCAGATCTCATCAGCAGCCAGTAGCTAGATGGAGAACATGTGATGGCCAACTAGAGAGGTGCCCCAGATTCCTCACAAAGAGCATGCAGTCCCCCACATAAGTAGTTAGTCCTTACCTAGATCTGACTTGAACCAACACAAGTAAAAGAGAATGCAGACCACTACCCCTCCACTGGAAGTAGACACTGACCATAATAAATACTGAATATGACTTGAAAGAAGTTATCTAAATGTACTGAGATACTTCTGTAAAGATCAAGGTTCTCTACTCCCCAGTCTTTTTTTTTTTAATTTTTTTTAAAGATTTTATTTATTTATTTATTTGACAGAAAGACAGCGAGAGAGGGAACACAAGCAGGGGGAGTGGGAGAGGGAGAAGCAGGCTTCCCACAGAGCAGGAAGCCTGATGCAGGGCTTCATCCCAGGACCCTGGGAGCATGACCTGAGCCAAAGGCAGATGCTTAACGACTAAGCCACCCAGGCACCCCTCTACTCCTCAGTCTTATCAGTGGGTAGTGGAACAGAAAATAATGCTGACAAAATATTGAAAAAATTGAATATTACATGTTTGCATGTTGCTGAACTGAGATTGTTCAATGCATTGCTTTTTGTAATTATTTGATAGTGGTGCGTGGAGGAGGCTAGAAAGAGAAGGGTATGTGTATAGAGGCAGGAGGAAAAAAAAAAACCAATCAATCATCACTGAAATGAGTAAATCTCATCTAATAGAACAGATTTTTCTGATACTTGCGCATCTTCCAATTCTAATTTTTTAAAAAATCTAATAAAATGTTTTAGTGGATCCTAAATAAACCTATTGTTCAACGCCCTTCCCAGAAAAAAAAAGTATTATACCTGAACCTTGTACCTACTCCAGTAGAACCCCCATAACATTTAAGCTGAACTCTTGATTATCAGTTAAGAGCTACTCAAATCTTGACTGGCAGTGTTGTTTATCCCAATGTACTGCTAATAATAATCATTAACTTTAATAACAGCAATAATTTCCAGTGTTCAATGTGTCTTTCCTCTGAGAAACTCAAAACAACTTCATATTTACTATGTTATTTGTTCACAAGCATCCCTGTGAGTACTGAAAAAGAACAGGAAGTATATTGATTGTGCTATAGAAAAAGACCCAGTGAGGTTAAGTATTAGACCAAGGTCATAGAGCTAGTTTGAGGCAGACTCATGACAGATATCGCTTAAGGTAACTACATAAACTAGAGTTGGGCTAAACCAAAGTATAACAGATTTGATTAAGATCTCTGTATCTCTGAAGCAGAGAGAATTGAACCTCCTCACCAGAGTCACGATGTCTTTGCCCTGGGCAAACCTCAATCTCTCTTTCTAAAGGAGCCTTAAATCAGCCCATTGGCCCCTGTGTCATTTTATTTTCTTCAAGGTGTTTGGCATTGTAATGCCTTCCTGGCTTGCATCAAGCTAGATGTTTTGGCAAATACAATGAGCAATTTTGCTACCCAGTCTTCTGACTATAAGTACTTGTCTGGTAATGGAGTATTTCTTCAATCAAAGGAAATTATTTTTAATCATCACATTTGAAGACCACCAAGTTCCCATAACATGTGATCATTATAAAATTATTCTAATGCTATTTTAATAAAAAAATATATTTTCCATTTTCTATTGGCTAATGTACATTGATTTTCGTCTTTTCTATTTGACCCTATCAGCCCTCATATCGCTATGCACACTGGCCATTTCAGACACTTGCTTTAGGTTAACATTTCTGGTGTCTTAGGACTATTACCAAGATTTCCTCAAACATGTTTTTTGTCCAATTTTTATCCATTATTTAACAAAATCTATACTTTCAACTCAATTATTTTACCACTTGACTCACTTTTTTAAAAGATTTATTTTAGAGAGAGAGAGCAAGCAGGGGGAGGGGCAGAGTGAGAGAAAGAGAGGCAGCACTGCTGAGTGCGGAGTCTGATATGGGGACTAGATCCCACCCCGCCCCCCACCCTGAGATCATGACCTGAGCCAAAATCAATAGTCTGATGCTCAACCAACTGAGCCACCCAGGCACCCTTCCACTTACCTCATTCTTATTTCTATAGTTCAATATGGAAAATTTTGGCCAAGAGATATATTTTCTAAAACACAACATAGGTTATTTGAATACAAATTTTAGCAAGAATTTGTGTATGCAGGCAAAATTATTAGAATGGAATTTTCTCCTATGATGGGTTCTCAAAAAGAAAATTACCTTAGTTCTATTTACTAAAATAACAAACTCTTTTTAAATCCTTGCCAAGACAGTCAATGAGTTTCCTCCCTAAAAAATGACGGAACTTCCCAAGTTTTCCTAGGGTTGATAAAGCCACTGTCTATAAACATCTGTCTTCCTTCCATGGTAGCATCAGTGTAGGGTAAAGGGGGAGAACTAAAGTCCATGAACTCTGCCCCCCATCTTCTAATTACATAGTGGGTGCCAGCAAAAAAGCTATGTGCCATGTTTATGAGTTGTGATAATTGGGAATTTCATCATCTGCAGTGAGGTTATTAACCAAGTCATATCTAGAAATCTTAAGGAGTCAAGAGGCAGTGTCACACTTTAGTTTACCCTTAGGGGAGCTGATTTTATCTTTTTATGTAATATTCCCTGTGAAATTCCCTTTATTTATTTTTCTTCCAAATTGTATAGCGGAATAAAGGTAAAAGCAGCATATAGGGAAAATAGAGTTCCATGTGCTGGTTCTGGTTCACCCTTAACTCAGTAAGAATCAATTTCCTTAAGAGCACAATGGAGGCAATAATGCCCACTCTATCTCTCTTGGAGAGCTATAAGAATAAAATAAAATAATGCAAAAGTGCTTGGTATACCATAAAGAACCACTCAAACAATTCACACATACAGCACTGATTTTTTTTTTTCAAAGCACTCTAAGAGTACATTTTCTCTTTTCTCAAGTAGTGAACAGCACTTTTCAAACCTTAATAAATGTCAAGGTTATAAAGGTACAATACCATTTGTAAAGTTCAGCTTAAAGGTAAACAGGGCAGCTTATTAGCATCCACAAGAACTGCAAGTTAATTTTAACCTAATAAATATCCTGAAAATACTTATAAGAAGATAGTCCATCATGCCAAGGAAACTTATCCTTTAAATTAATGTCATACTCAACTGGTTTCTTAGGCAGGCTGCTAGTTGACTCTTTTTGCAAACTTTTATGATCCTACTATCTTCAGCAACAGACTCTATCTAGTGTGCAAGTGAGCTTTGAAGTCAGACAGCCTAGATTCAAATTCTTCTTCCCACATATTAGTTCTGTGATTTGGGGCAAAGTATATAACCTCTCTATGTGTCTATTTCTTTAACTGTAGAATAAAGAAAATGATAATGCCTGCTTCATAAGAATGTTATACAGATTAAATGAAATAATAAACATGAGACACTTGGCTCAGTATTTGATATATAGTAACATGACACAAATTTTAGCTATTAATATCATTAATAATGTTGGTGATTATAATTGTTAATAACTATACATTATTAAGCCATATTTGTGCAGTAGGAATCTTCATAATAATTTTAATATTGAATGACCTAATATATTAGCATTAGCTGTGCTGGAAGGAGGCCAGTTGTTTCAGTATAGAAAAACATAAAGAGGACAATTTTTCATCACCAGTTTGCTCTGGATAGGCATGGGTTAATTACAATCATTTCTTATGCGTCTTTTTTTCCCCCTTTCAGTTGTCAAGTACAGCTGTCCAATGTGGCAAATTTCTCAGAAACTTCCAAGTGTTAAAGTACGATTCTGAAGTGTTGTATGTGAACATGAAAATTATAAAATATATAAAATAAAGTTTAGGAGAGCCAAGAGTTGGAAACATGTTAACAATTTTATATGACAAGTCACACAAGGTTTTTGACAACAATGCCTGTGTTCTATGTTGCAAGTGACAACAGAAGGCATCTATTTGTCATGATTCACAGAGTTCAAGTTATGTAAAAGTGTGGTATCCCCTCCTATGGGCAACCCTCCCACACACAGTCACACACATGAGGCAGATAATAAACAACCAGTATGTTTAGAGATTATCATTCTGTCCCTTCTTCAGAAAATAAAAAGGATGCTCATTCTAAATGGTTCAGTCGGTAAAGCGAATCTGTCTTCAGCTCAGTTCATGATCCCAAGGACCTAGGATAGAGCCCTCTTTAGGGCTCCCTCCTGCCTAGTGGAGAGCCTGCTTTTCCCTCTTCCTCTGGACCTCCCTGCAGCTTGCCCGCTCTCTCTCTATCCCATAAATAAGTCAAATCTTAAAAAAAGAAAGAAAGAAAGAAAAAGAACTCAAAATTGTTTCCTAAATGTCCAGCTCTATAAAAAGTATCCATTTGCCAAATAATTTGTGCCCTGAGGGGGGAAAAAATAACATTGTCTACTCACCATTGAAATAACCACAGAAAAGTTTATAGCTGGCATACTTCAATAATTCTAAACTTATCTTGGTTCCTGAAAAAAAATTATTTATTCTTTTAATTTGGAACCTTTCATCATTCTGCTCCTCTATCTACAATGCTTGTCCATTCCCATCTAACTCCTATTTTCACCAGGTTAACTTCTCTTCATCCTTGACTTTGCAGCTTAAATGTCACTACTAGTGGCAAAACTTCTCATACTCCCCATGTCTAGATATGGTGCCCTTGCTAAGCACTCACATATTTGTACTTCACCTCTGATGCTCATTTTCACACTTCATCTTACTTACCCACTTACTTGTCTATATCTCCCTCTAGACAATACTCACAATGAAGGCAGGAGACACGTCCAAACTGCTATCATTGCATCCTAAAAACTTCACAGAGTGCCTGACACTTTGTAGATTTCTATTTAATATTTGTGAAAAAAAATTTTAAGTGTTCTTAAATTCCCAAATTGCAGCTAAGTAAGTATAACCATTATGTGCTTTGTTAATAATTTCATTGTTTCCTTTTTTGAGTAAATATATAATATGCCATGTCATGTAGTATGGTCTTCATTAAGGTTTTCTATTTTTCAATGCCCAAACCAAGAATCCATATAATAAATACTTAAAAATAAGTGATTAGACTTAGCTTTGTTTTTCCCTTGGCTGGTGTAGTAAGCTCTAATTACTTCCAAGAGCACTTGAGCCTTTTTTGCATTCTCAGATAGAAAAGGAGCCATGTACTCTGAATTCTAGTAAAAAAAAAATACATAATGTAAGCAAAAAAAAAAAAAGTTTGAATGGACTGAGAAGCAGACAAAAGTCCTGGCTCTGGTCTGTCTCAGTCAAAACCTGGCTTCTGGTCTTAGCAACCTATTTTAACAGAAAGCTGCTTACCTTCTCCAACTGCTTCATATACAGAGTAATAAAATTTGGTCAGGTAATTTCAAAGAGGAAAACACTTGAATGCCAATAAAACAGAAAGAATACTGTTCTTTATGAACCCAGTTGTTGGAATCTGCCTAAAAATATAGAAACTGGGGCCACAGAAATGTACTGAAGAGGAAGGAAGTTTGACCAGCACTATCTCAGGCATAACAGAATGTGGAGGTCCACTTTGGTCCTCACCAGAGCTATACACAGACTTAGAGACAGGAGATCCCAACAGTGGGTCTGTCTACAGGGATGCTCACAACCGTGGTGGTCATTCTTGTCCCTAGTTCATTTGACACTATCTAAGCTCTCCTCCATTCACATGGGTCAAGTGTTAAGATTGTGCTTGTCTGTTCAATTTAATCAAGATTTAACAGAGAAAAGTTTGGATTTTAAAAATTCCCACTAATTAATAAATTAGCTAACTATAATACTCCTGAATGGGATGCAATAACTGTTTCAGGTCTCTCAAGTTTTCTTGGACCAATTACTTCTTTCAATGCACAAATCCAAATCCTGCATGAAACTAGTAGATCTCAACCCAAAATGTTATTATGCCACGACTGTTTCCCCCACCCTAGTTCAATATTGCTTTGGGTTACCATATAGCAAAACAAAAAAGAAGATAAAGAGCAGATTTTTCTTTTTTTTAATATTTATTTATTTGTTTGTTTGTTTGACAGAGAGAGAGATCACAAGTAGGCAGAAAGGCAGGCAGAGAGGGGGAAAGCAGGCTCCCCACTGAGCAGAGAGCCCGATGTGGGGCTCGATCCCAGGACCCTGAGATCATGACCTGAGCCGAAGGCAGAGACTTTAACCCACTGAGCCTCAGGCGCTCCTGAGAGCAGATCTTTCTTAATGACTGCTTTAAACTGGCTTTTCCAGCAACCATCACCATTGACCTTTTCCTATTCAGTATATTCCATGATAAATATGTGGATTCTCATGTGTAGATGGGAGTAGTGAAGTGAGTTAGGAGTCAGAAATGGAGCATATGGCCCTCTCCTCAGAGAGCCATCAGCTATCTTGGAGTACCCTTAGAGCCCAGAGAAATTTACTTATTTTGAGGCAGTTCTGGGAAGACTGATGCTATAGGAAGTTAGGAGATGTGATTTGGGACAACACCTGAAAAACATCTCCTCAAAAATCGGGTCTGCAATCCTGCCACAGGGACTAAAATCCTACCATTATAGAGTTAGATCTTTGAATTAAAGAACTTAATTTCTGGATAAATTTCATAGTTTGATATTTAAATAGTAGTAGAAGGAACATCATTTTAGCCAATTCTAGACACTAATACAATAACATAAGTAAGCATATCAGATAAGATTCATTTACTTAATAAGACTCCAGGGCACCAAATAATTAAAATTGCAACTTCCAAACTTCTAAAAGTTTCCAAATTTTCTCCACCTATTAATTCAGAATGTATAGTTCCTACTAATTCCAACACCAGCACCACAACAACCAAATATTTCTGAGATCAAAGTGCCTTACAGAGACCTATGATAAAGTATATTCCCAGAAGCATCTCCTCGGCATCAACAGATGAAGGGAGTATCATCATATCACAGGAAACCACAGTTCTTTGGGGGCCATCACTGGATCTTAATATAATCCAAATTTTAGGAAGTTCTACAGCAAGGCATAGTAGGAATTCCACTCAAATAGAAGATTCAAAAAACAATGATGCTGCAGTCCAAATGTTTTACATAGTTTTTAGGGAAAATGTGATTTTTTATTTTTTTTTTACTTTTTACCATTTTTATCATTTTATTTTTTATCATAAGTGCTCTTTTTAATCCCTGTCCTCGATTTCACCCATCCCCCCACCTACTACCTTTAACACTTTGCATGATTTTTCTATATCTCTCTCCTACTTAATCTCCATAAGATTCAGACATGTGCACAACAGGAAGCTAAACAAGTGACAGGCAACTTTTGAACTTGAGGTTGGCTCTGCCCTTCTGCAGCCAAGCTTCACTTATTACAACACATTCACTGTCTCAGAATAAGCTCTTCCTAAAAGTTCTATCAATGTAGGAAAAGTGCCCACCCCACCAATTTTCCAGACAAATTATGTTATGTTTGCATCTCACTTAGAACCTCACCATACTTGCAAAAATGTACAGAAGCATAGATTAATATGGCTTAATAGTACAGCATAATTGCAATATAAAATGAAAGAGAATGAAGAGGGAAGGCAGTAGTAGGAGATGGAGTTATTTAACTAAAAAGGGCTTGTTTATGAATGCTACACAACTCAAATTTACCAAGGACAATGAGAAGCAATTTATATTTTTTATATATAGAACTGTATTCAGAGGATAGATTGGGATGGGGCAACATGGGAGATTTGTCTAAATGAAGAGAACCCCCTTTTTTTTTACATAAGCTCTATGCCCAATGCAGGGTCTGAACTCACAACCCTGAGATCAAGAGTCACAGGCTCAACTGAGCGAGCCTGATGAACACCTGGGTGTTATATGAAGTGCTGAACCACTACATTGTACATCAGGAACTAATATTACTCAGTATGTTAACTGGAATTAAAATAAAAACTAAAATAATGACAATGATGATAATAATAATTAAAATTTTAAAAGAAGATAGCCAAACTTATATCAGATAAAATAGACTTCAAAAAATAAAAAATAAAAAAATAAAAGAACCTGCTATCTCCCACTTGTCTTTCTAATGAACAGACTACCAAAAGAATAGTAGTCTGTCCTATTTTTTTTATAGGACAGACTGCCTGTCCTATTATTATTATTGGACAGATAATATGTCTGTCCATTAAATTTCCATTGACTGTGTAAGTAATGATGACTTTATTTACTAATATTTGTTACATACAAATGCATAGTGTCTATCAACTGTGTTTCACTTCTTATGCCATTTTAGTGGGTTGAATGATGGCCTTCAGAAAGATATGTCCACATTCTAATCCCTGAATTAGAATATAATTCTGCCAGATTCTTTTTATATTTATAAAAAAAAATATTTTATATTGATCTGCCAGATATCTGGCATATAAATCTGCCAGATTCTTTTTATATTTATAAAAATATAATTTTTATTTTTAAATTAAAATCTGCCAGATTCTTTTTATATTTATAAAAAAAAATATTTTATATTGATAAAATACATTAAATTTCTTTTAGAAAAAATGTCCTTTGGGCCATCTGGGTGGTTCAGTGGGTTAAGTGTCCGCCTTTGGCTCAGGGCATGGTTCCAGGGTCCTGGGATCGAACCCCACATCAGGGTCCCTGCTCAGCAGAGAGCCTGCTTCTCCTTTTCCCTATGCTGTTCCCCCTGCTTGTGCTCTTTCTCTCTTTCTGATAAATAAGTAAATAAAATCTTTTAAAAAAAGAAAAAATGTCCTTTAATACAAAACAAGATTGACAAAGCATTCCTTCTCATCTCTATTCTTACAAAGAACAATGAGTCCCTTTCAGTGGATACAATTCATGAGTTCCTCATCAATTTTTAAGAAAAATGACTATACCTTCCAAAGGTGATATATAAAAATTCAATATATAGACACATCAAAATAGGAAGTCATTATTAAATATAAATGGCTAAATTACTTTCTGGGATGAAATTGAAATAATCTTTCTATATATATTAGTTCAGTATATTTCCTAACATGCATTTAAATGACTAATAGATTTTTTCTAACAGTCACATCAATTCAAATCTTAAGCATAGATCACTGTTCCTATTTAATGAAAAAAACTTATACACTTATTAGCTTATGAGTATTTATATCTTATGTATATTTACATGAAAATATTTGTACAACTAAAGAAGCAAAAACATACTGAAGTTAGTTTACTTAAGTGAATACTTTTTTAAATACATTATAAAAGAATAAAACAAGATCCTCATATAATCAGGAAAACAGTACTATTAATAGGTCACACCTAGGGAAAATTGGATAATTCACAACCTCCTGGTGTAATGATACATTTTTGAGCCTGTATATATGAAAAAGGTGTTATGAGATTGTTCATATGGCTAAAACACAGTGTGCCTCCTTGTGCAATTGAGAAGTTTCATAAAATTTGTAACTACGTCTTCTTTACTTGTCTTTTGACTCTGGTCCTGAACTACTACAGTGATCTTTGGGCTCTTTTCTAATTCACAAAGTCTTAATAAAGTCTATTTTTTAACCCTTTCCTTAATACAGATAGAAAAAATAAACCATGATATCAGAAAGAACAGGAGAAGCAAAAAGCAGAATTATGTTTCATGAATATAAATTCCTGATTGTGCTCAGTCTTCAAAATTTGTTCTATTTCTCCCTCTTAGCCTCCAATAGCACCTCCTTCACCTAATTTCTCATTTGTTTACCACAATAAAATGTGCATTGATGATAACATTGGATAATGTTTGCAGTAAAATGAATGATGTATTAGTTTTCTGTGGCTGCTGTAACAAATTATCACAAACCAGATGGCTTAAAACAACAGAAATTTATTCTCTCACAAATCTGGGGTCTAGAAATTCAAAATCCAACTGTCATCAGGGCCACTCTCCTTCTGAAGGCTCTAGGACAGATTATGTTCTTTGCTTCTTCTAACTTTAGGTAGCTATTGTCATTCCTTGACTTGTGTATCCATCACTCCTTCTCTGTGGTCTACCTCCCTGGTCACACTGCCTCCTCTTTTGTCTGCCCTCTCTGTTTCTTGTCACTAAGTTTAGGGCCTATCTGGAAAATGAAGAATGACTTCCTTAATCTCAAGATCCTCAACTTAATTTCAGTCGCAAAAACCCATTTTATTATTACTTTTTATTTAAATTCAATTAATTCACACATTATTAGTTTAAGATCTACAGTTCAGTGATTAATCAGTCTTATATAATACCCAGGGCTCATTACATCATGTGCCCTTCTTAATGTCCATCACCCAGTTACCCCATTCCCCTATGTCTCTCCCCTCCAGCAACCCTCAGTTTGTTTCCTATGATTAAGAGTCTCTTATGGTTTGTCTCCCTCTCTGAGTTCATCTTGTTATACTTTTATCTCTCTTCCCCTATGATCCTCTGTTTTGTTTCTTAAATTCCATAGATCGGTGAAATCATATGATAATTGCCTTTCTCTCATTGATTCGTTTCACTTACGTGGTACCCATGTTCAATCCACATCATTGCAAATGGCAAGATTTCATTTTTTGCATGGCTGAGTAGTATTTCATTGTATATGTATACCACATCTTTATTCATTCACATGTTGATGGACATCTGGGCTCTTTCCATAGTTTGGCTATAGTGGACATTGCTGCTGTAAACATTGGGGTGATGGTGACCCTTTGGATTACCTAATTTGTATCTCTGGGGTAAATACCCAGTAGTGCAATTGCTGCATCATAGGACAGATCTATTTTCAACTTTTTGAGGAACCTCCATAATGTTTCCCAGAGTGCCTATACCAGCTTGCATTCCCACTAACAGTGTAGGAGGGTTTCCCTCTCTCCACATGCTCGCCAACAACTGTCATTTCCTGACTTGTTAATATTAGCTATTCTGACCGATGTGAGGTGGTATCTCATTGTGGTTTTGATTTATATTTCCTTGATACAGAATGATATTGAGCATTTTTTCATGTGTCTGTTGGCCAGCAAAAGACCATTCCACAAATAAGAGAGCATTTGCAAATTTCAGGGATTAGAATGTGGACATATCTTTCTGAAGGCCATCATTCAACCCACTAAAATGGCATAAGAAGTGAAACATAGTTGATAGACACTATGCATTTGTATGTAACAAATATTAGTAAATAAAGTCATCATTACTTACACAGTCAATGGAAATTTAATGGATCTGTAGGGGAATAAACTAAACATGTATTAAATAGCTACTATGTACCAGGCAGAGAAGGGATCCAGGTTTTATGTAGCCTAGAGAACTATTTTTTAGAAAATAATATAAAACTATGAATACAAAAGTAGCTATGAAAGTGAGTATATATTTAGAATGAGGAAAGGATTTGTAATAAATTATAAACTTTTAAAAAGCTGAAAAATACCATGAACATAAGAAAATAACATCACTTTTAACAATATTATTAATTGCCACTTCTGAAGTACTTGTGTAATACTTTTTCCCCTCCATTTTGGGTTTATTCTGACTAGTAATAATTTGTATATCATTTTCAAAAAAACGATAATTCAGTCTTTCCTCTAGTACGGTTAATGGAAATTTGTTTTGTGTTATTGATAGCTTAGAAAGTTTTTTTTCAAGCTTCAGCACAGAGGGAGTTTTATATTTTTTATGTTGTTTTATGTTTACTATACTATCTGATGTTTACTATAAAATCACAATTTTATGGTGTTTTACAATCACTATGGGCAAGCTCTTGAAGAATCTCAGCACTTTGATCTGTAATATATGCCTCACCCCATGGACTTGGCTAGGTCTTCCCTAGCCTTACCCCATGGACCTAGCTAGGTCCCTGCCCCTTATGAGCTGGTCCTTGTTGGAGAGGGCACAAATGGCCACAAATCAAGATCTTCTGAGGCCTCCAATCCATACAGGGAAAGAATACCATTTGTTCAGATCCTCAGGATAAACAATGGTAGGGTGTGGAGTAGATAAGGTTTTCATGGAGGACATGGGTAGACATGGAGATGGTGGTGACCCACAACCACCCACAGTGGGAGAACTACTACCTAGAGCATGATCTGCACTTCCTTCCTCTCCATATCTAGGGAGTAGGATATGCTGGAATTGAAAAGGACCTGTGCAAATGGGAACCCTGAGGCTTAAGATTCATGAGTTTCATCTTAAATTCACTTCTGGAGTCAGGTATTTTATATCTATATCTATATCTATCTATCTATATAATTATTTTAAATCTTTAAATTGGTCATTTAAATTAGTTTGAAATAAAGATTACAAGGACCAATAAGATGTTATAAATATTATTTCCAAGTTACAGTTTTGTAAAATGAGTCATATGTGTTACTGAGACTGAAAAGATATGATGGACTTTGCATTAACCTATGAAACCTACTAGAAAAATAAGATCACATCCTCTACTAATAATCAGGTACAATGTCCATTCCTTAACATATATGTGCATATATGATTTAATATAACACTAGTTTTATTTAATACTGAATAAATATCAATCAGAATACCTGTGTACCAACTAGGAATATGCCCATTTTCACATAATCTTTTGCCTGCTTCAAAAAAAATGTAGCCCATATTCCATCAACTTGATCATACAATAAGAAAAAAAAATACTGAGAAACAAAATACCATTTAAAGTCCTGTCTTACAACAGTTCATTTAAGCATACAAGGTACACAATGCAGTACCTAAAAATAAACTAGTAATCTGCTTTATGTTAAAAAAAAAAAAAAAAAAAAGGAAATGGCATTCTAAGATACAGCTGCATAGACCATATGATGAATATTCAACAAATGAAAAACTGACAAATTTATCTTTACTCCATCATTAAGCATTTTTGTGACAAGCTGGGTATTCATCCCATTAGGGGTCTTTTTTGTGTGCATTCATTTAATCTAATGTTTGCTCATGCCCTTTCCTGACATCCTACAAGACTAGTCTTTTTTTTTCCAATTCTGATTACCCATATTGTTAGAAACTCATACTAAGAAAACTCTTTTCAATGATAGGAAGCCAAAACCTTGGTCAAAACTCTCATTCAACTACCTAAAGTCTGATCTAATAGCTTTTACTCCAACCCACCTTAAAAAATTTTTTTTCAGAAATAAATGTTTTTCATTACCAAAATATATTAACTATTTTTGCTCACCAGAATTCCATCTCTCTTTATACTTTCTGATTACCTCTAATTCAAGAAAAGAGAATTCCTTATTTTGTAGCAGAGCCTACCACATCAAATTCCATATTATCAAAGTAAATTATTCTTTTCATACATCACTTACTGTTGTACACAAAACAAAAGATTTGACTGGGGGACTTCATTCTGTTTTAGATCACTCAGTAAAATGACATTCACCTAATAATTGCTCATTGAAATCAATGTCCAAAACGGATTCCTGGTGTTAAGGTAGAAAACAACACTGTAATAGGATTAAACTCTGATCTCTAGAATCCCTATTACACCACACTCACTGAGAAGCTTACTTGGAGATTTTTCTGTAAACTGCTGAAATTTGTCAAACCTATGCACTAGAAGATTTCACAGCTCCTTTCCAAATATTTGACAAGAAAGAATATTCTCCATGTTAAAAAAAAATGTATGTGAAAAGTACATCATCAATGTAACAACAGAGTTGTGGCTCCTTCATTTATTATGTATTCAGTGCCTTCTTTATGTATTTCACTGCCCCTGGGTTCATGACCAAACATCAATACATGTTAACACATTTTCAATATTTATAAGCTAAAACCTTAGATCCAAGTGTTATCAATAATGGTCCTGCTACTCCATTCATTCTCACTAGCATCTTAATTATACTGCCTACCAATAAGCATCCTCAAGAATTAATGCAGGCTAACAGTTTAAAAAATCTAACTTAAGGCTGCTTTAGGGTTAGGATTACCAAATGTCTTGCTCACACCATTGCCTCCCTCCTTTTAAATGCGTACTCTAAAAAGGATTTTGTTTTTCCCTAAGACAGAAAGTGTAAACAGGTGGCTGAGTTCAAAATTATACTTGCATAGTGATCATACTAAAGTTAAATAGGAAAGAGTATTGCCTACAAATATAAATAGCACTGACTGGTAAATAAGATAGATAAATGTCAGAAACGAATGTTTGTCTAAACAAAGATGAGTGAGAAATGGCACATATTTACCATAAACATCTAGCAATATAACTTACGCTGTTTCACTGAATTAGTTTTATTTAACACTTTACTTTGTTAAAATAAATGTGAGAATCTAAGTAAAATAGTTTTTCAAATGACGTTCCCATCAATGATACACATGCATGAAGAAGACTAAAATAAAAATCTTTACATAGAAAATCCATATCACAAGGCACCTGGGTGGCTCAGTGGGTTAAAGCCTCTGCCTTAAGCTCAGGTCATGATCTCAGGGTCCTAAGATCAAGCCCCGCATCGGGCTCTCTGCTCAGTGGGAAACCTGCTTCCCCCACTCTCTCTGCCTGCCTCTCTGCCTACGTGTGATCTCTCTCTCTCTGTCAGTTAAATAAATAATATCTTTAAAAAAATAAAATTCATATCAGATAATTTTTATAAAAATGTCTAATGAGAACTTGATTTGCAGGAATTTAAAGGATGCATATAGGCCCACTGTCTTGTCAGAGTAAAAATTTATCCCTTACAATTATTGTTACAATAAAAAGTCAATCAACAATATCCCGCCAGAAATGGGAGGATGAACCCTGGCTATCTGACAGTTTCCTAGAAAATACACATTTTTGTGTTGTTGTTATTGAAGAATCTTTAAAAAATAATGCGATGTTTTCTTTTATCATTTTAGAATAGAAATTATTTTACTATTGAAATGTATTTGAGTTCCAAACATACTGATTTCTGATTCATTAAGGTTTCACTCAAATCTAAAATTGTATTTGAATCCTAGTACATGTTTATGCCCAAATTGGAAGGGTTTCTCTAGTTTGGAAGTGTGTTTTTAATTACTCAGCAGTAAGTCAGTGCTACGATGACAGGTGATCATCAGCAAGTATCTACCAAGCGAATTTTCCTTTTTTTTTTTTTTTTTGGTGTGAAAGAAATTCATTCAAATACTAAAATCAGATGAATCCCTGCTCCAATTGGTTCTCATACTCTTTTTCACCTTAAATTGATCCACATACACAAATCCTAGTCCATTCCCCAAACCAAATAAATTCTCTAAATAAAAGAAATATAGGGAATATGTCCTAAACAAAACAAAGCTGAAGGTGGCACTGCTGTTTGCCTGACAATTGTGCTGAAAATTGTGATTCAGATCAGTGAAATATGCTAGAGATGGCTACCAAAGAAGTTTTAAGCCACTTCTTATGGTCAATTCTTTCCTGAAAGGATGGATTTGGTTTCTCCCTCCCACTCCTACCTCTCTCCATCTCCCTTTCTTTCTTTCTTTCTTTCTTTCTTTCTTTCTTTCTTTCTTTCTCTCTCTCTCTCTCTCTCTCTCTCTCTCTCCCTCACATACACACTCTATGTGACTATCATGTATTAAATGCTCCTATAGAGGATACATTTAATCCCCCAACATTCTGAGAGTTGCTCTACCTCATAATATGGGCATTGCTTAGAAATAGTCACATATTTCAATATCACACTTGCCCAACAACTTCAAATCTCTGCAATCCTAATAAGAATCAGAAAATCAAGTGTTTTATTAAAGAGCTTAAGGTAGCAAAAAAATAGAGGTCAAAAGCTCAACTCGGATATTACAAAATGAGCTTTTAAATATTACCCGGTTACTACTTATTCCTACTTCAGACAGAATTCTGCTTAGTACAGATGTAATTTTTCTAGTACATAGCAGATTAAAAGCAGAAAATTAAAGAGGGAAAGCACATGTTTCAGACAGCCAAAAAAGTCAGCTGCTTAAAGATATAGATAGATAGATAGATAGATAGATAGATAGATAGATAGATAGATAGATAGATGATAGATAGATAGATATAATACAATATCAAAAAAATCAGTATATATATTAAATGCAATGACAAGGAATCACAGTGGTCATTTAGCCTAAGGACATAATGACTCAATGACCCAAAAACTCCAAAAAGTACCACTTCTACAGTATACACTGAGGACGCTCCAACACCTAAAAGTGATCTAATTTTATTATAATTGATGTAGATAGAAAAATGAGTTTTATAGAAATTTTTCTGTTAAAAAAGGTTTAAAAATATAGTCTGATAATAAAGCCACATTTTTGTTTTTATAAAATTTATTTATGAAGAATGTTGCATTCATTGATGATAGGTATTCATTAATTGCTATAAGAACTTAATGTTTTTGGTATCACACACTCTAACAATCTCAAGTACATACTTTGCATCATAGACTATTCTCTAAAAATAAAGAAAACAAAATGGTATATTAATATCCTTGGGCCTATTTAGAATAATATGAAAAGAATGTATGTCAAGCAAATAATCAGTCTGATTAACGAACCCCAACCCAATGAGGTTGGTTGTTTCTGAGGTAAAAAGTAGAGCATACAGGAAAAACAAATGACAAGAGGAAAAAAACAAAGGCTAGAATAACTTGCCTCAAAATATGGCAAAAAAAAAAAAAAGAAAAGAAAAGACACATTACAGAAACAGATGATCAATATTACATGAAATTCATATTATCTAAAAGAAGATAACAAAATGGAGAGTGGAAAGAAAGGAGTAAGGGCCAATATTTTAGGATGGAAACAATCAAGAATCAAGTTCTTCTTAATGGAAGGCTCCAGGACTCCAGGAAATCTAATCCCTAGGAAAAGAACAGTTACCACTGTGACCTAAAGATCAGCCTTCAGATCACCTCTGAGAAGTAGAAAATTATGAGCACTGAATACTCTAGCCAAAACAGAAAACCTCCTGCATTTCTGTTGTAAAGTACACAACCATAATAAGTCTTACTACTTTCATTTTAGGAATAATAAAAAAAAATCAACTGCTGTGAAATGATAGGCCCATAAATAACCTTGTCCTAAGTATTAGAAATTGGCCTGTAAAACTGGAAGCTGATTAAAGTATTTTCCTTCATCTTTCTCCCAACTCTAATAATTTCTTTCCTTTCCTTTTGTCCTTTGTGTAGAGGACAAAGCCTGTCAAGATTCACGCCTACAACACAAACATAACCATCTTTCCTCCAGGTCCCAACCCAACTGTAGATCCATCATTTCAAATGACAATTCCATAGGAAATCAATATCTTCAAAGGAAGATTGCTTCAACTACTGCAGCATGGACTGTGGGTACAGCCAGAGAATTCAAGAGAGCACACCCATTTGTAGCTGCTGCTCATTCGGGCAGGATTGATTGCAGGTAACCTTCCTTAGAGAGGATGTGAAGGAGCTATTCATTTCTTCTTCTCTTCTCAATGTGCTCCTCTATTCTGGATCAAATAATAACAGTCCTGAATTATAAATAGCAGCAGGAGATAAACAAACACCCTGGCCCACTCAAAATGCTAAATAATAACTTCACCTGTTGTTTAAAGATTGATGTTCTTTCCATTCAACACATTCTTTCTTCATATTGCACATTACTAATAGTGGCTGTGATTCACTGATGTTACATCTCAGGATACTCCATGCGAAAAAATGCACTACAGCCCAACTCACAAAGCTTTTTTGAACATTATAATCAAACGCAACCTAAAATCCATAAAAACCCAAAACCTGAGATTTTTTTTCCTGCTTCTAACCTTTTAAACTGATACCACATATTCCTAAAATACCTCTTTTAAACTGTTTTTCCCCCTAAGTATGTGTAGTGCATGATAATTGAAGAAAAAAATTCAGATTTGGAAGGGAAAAGAAAAAGTACGACCACTGTAAATCCATCTCACAAAGATAATCATTATTTTATCTTAATCTATTTCCTTCTAATCTTTTTCTATACAACTGTTTTTACATAGTTAATCTCAAACTGAGGATGCAATTTTATATGTCCTTTATAAAACTAAAAACACAAAACATCTCCCACAGTCATGGACACTGTTCATCAATATCGTATTTCAGGGATATATTTATATATGTACATATATATATCTATACACACACACACAAATATATAATTTATCTTATTTAAGTACCATAATCCACTTAATCATATTACTACTGCTGATATTTAAGTTGTATCGAACTTATGTGATTAGACATAACTCTGAACTAAATATTAGTGTATATTTCAAAGATTTTTGACACATTGATAACGCACTTTCTAAAACAGTTGTTGACATGTTTCTTTTTAGATACAAATTTTTTAAATAAACCTCTTTTTGCTGATCCCTGATGTAGACCATCAAAACTGTCTAGATATCTGTATGTCAGTGTATGAAATATGTTTTCTCTAAGAAGAGTTGAAATGGAAGATGGTTCTATATCACCAGGTAAATCAGCCAAAGAACAAAGCAACTACCAGTTTAATCTACAAATGTTTGTCATATGGTACATGAGTTGTCAGGCTCTCTAACACCAAGGCCTAATAGTGACCCCACAAAAGTAAATACAGTATTCACTCTTCCCTCAGCACTCTAAGTATGATGGAAAAGAGAGAAAGAGAGAGGGAATATATAAAATTAGGAACTGCGTCAGACACAATGAATACTTCAGTCTCAGACCCATTAAGGTCAGGAAGAGAAAAAAGCCCTAACAATTAGTAAGTACATGATGCAAATCCGCACCCACTCATGTCAGTACTTTATACTACCTTACAATTGAACAATTTTCTAATTTTAAGAAAAGACCAAATAGTGTTAGGTAGAAAAAATGATCACATGACAGTCAACAGCCAAGGATTCAAATTGTGCCTCTAACAAGCTCTGTGGCCTTGGACAAGTCAGATAATCTCCCTGAAAGCAGGATCCTCTGTGAATTGCTTGGCTGGGAAAATTAACCTAAATTTCTTTGGAAATTTAAAATTCTGAGTTTCTCTGTCTGATTTATATGCAGCAGGATAAAAATCTATAGATACTTTCCCTCATTTTTCTTATTATCGTCTGCCCATATGCCCAGAGATATTCCCTGTCAAAGGAGGAGAGTGGAGTACAGACCAAAACAAATAATTCAAATGGATTTTTAGAGCCTATGGCATAGGTACAGGTCTGAAGGTCAAAGCTCTTTCTATTTGCAAGACTCAGCCACTTGAAAAGGGAAGATGTTCTACTAGAATTCTAAAAATCTGGTTTTGTTTATCATAAGTAAGAAAGATCTCAGAGCAAACGTTTATAGCATTGCTTTTCAAACCGGAGTTCAAGGCCCACACGTTAAGTCACAAAAACAATTTCCTGGTCTAGACTAGCCTTTTTTTGTTTGTTCCCTAGTGAATTAGAACAGAGTACATTTCAATTAGTAAGACTAAGGTTAAGTGTATGGTTTTTGGGGTTGATATGAAAATGTATCTCTCACAAAGGATTTCTATCAAAAAGAAACTTGAAGAATACTAATTTAGATTATAATGCACATTAGGGTGGGGAAGGAATATGCTTATGTAAGTCCAGTTGTCCAGAACCTTTGCATGTTCATCAGTGATATGGGAGATTGAGTTACAGAGGACCTAGGGAGGTCAACTGTTGTACCAGACTCTTTCTTCCCACGGATGGCTTGAAACCCAGAGAAGCAGAGTCTATAGGAACCACCAAAACTTTCATGAGAATATGAAGGCAGAAAAAAAAACTCCATTTCTTGTCTGGATTTTGGAGACAGGCAGTCTAGTTGTGAGATGCTCGCCAACAAGGAGCCACTACTTTTGAGCATAAATTACAACAGGACAGGGATAGACAGAGAAGTATCTTGAGATTTGTGCCCACTCCACCATTTTTCCTTGAATCTTGTGGGATATGGAGAGAATCAGAAAAGACTCTCTTGCCCAAGTGAGGGAGAGAAATAAGTGAAAATTAATATATAGTGTCCCTGAAGACAAAGGGGATGAGAAATAGGGTGAGGGTTGGGAGGCTTAGAGCACAGAATGAACTTCCCGGAAAGCTCACTGCACTCTGCTGACACCGACAGAACAGATGGCAAGGTATGCCAACACTGAGCACAGCAGATAGGAACCCCAGGCCTACTACCTCCCTTCAATGTCATGAAAATATGGAAATGGCTAAGAACCTAGATCCTTCTGAGGAAGAGAAGCAGGAAAGGAGACTTGAAGTTGCCTGAATTTATCCAGAAGATACAGCTTTAGATTGGAAGTTACCTTGTTTGGCAAGATTGATTTCCATTATAGTGGAAATAGGGACTTGGAATACATGTTAAGCTGATTAAAAAAGAAATAACAAATCTGTGGTTTTTTAGTCATCACATATTCCTCTCTCACATTAGATTTTTTTTTTCTTAAAGATTTTTTTTATTTATTTGACAGAGAGAAACACAGCAAGAGAGGGAACACAAGCAGAAGGAATGGTAGCGGGGAAAAGCAGGCTTCCCGCCGAGCAGGGAGCCCGATGCAGGGCTCGATCCCAGGACCCTGGGATCATGACCTGAGCCGAAGGCAGACGCTTAATGACTGAGCCACCTAGGCACCCCATCACATTAGATTTTAAATACTTCTAAAAGCATAAGATATTTTGTTGTTTTTAAATCACTTTTAGTTCTGAGGCCATTATCTTCCACATAATTACTGATCAATAAATGTTACTTTCAGGGCTACCCAAACTTTTTATTGGCATGGCATATATAAAAGTTAGAACTTGGGCACCTGAGTGAATCAGTCTGTTACAGATCTGCCTTCAATTTGGGTCATGATCCCAGGGTCCTGGTATTGATCAAGTCTCAAGTCAGGCTCTCTGCTCGGCGGGGAGTTTGCTTCTTCCTCTGCTCCTCACCCCAGTCTCCTGCCCTAGGGCTCTCTCTTTCTCTCTCTCAAATATGTAAATAAACAAAATATTTGAAAAAAAATAAATAAAAATAAAAATTGGAACCTATATTATGGGTTTGATAAAGTGAAAGAGATTCACCTGCCCAGAACCTGGGGCCACCACATGCCCCACTGATGTTATCTGAAGATTAATGGAATCAACCAATGACAACACAAGCATTTCAAAGTATGTAGTCTATTCTATTACTAAATAAAATTTGCGTGGTGGATTAAATTCATTTGTGTGATACTTAATATGGTACCACATATAAAACACCATATTTACTATAGGACACACAAACATTATAGCAAATGTCTGCAGTTTCTGGTTAAGGCAATCAAATACTTCAACACCTTGTAAATATTAAGAAAACTTCTGTACACAAGTGTCTATGGTGTACCCTGTATATCAGCATATCAGGCTGATAATGCTATATAGCATATAATTATTCAAGACATTAATTCAGAATTTATGCCAAATACGAACCATTATTTTTAAATGTTTCATAAATAATCAGCAACACTTCCTTGTTTACTAGCAATGGCTCCATGAATAAGACCCTTAGTACACAGAAATGTCAGAGGTCCTATTGTAATCAATTACAAATAGGTTATATATTATTTTCTCTATTGCTTCTAAATGTCATGATGATTTTTCCCGTTTTGAAATGTGCTCTTATTGCATTCTGGATTGCTTTATTACTCTAAAAATCCATCTGAGTCATTTTTAAGTCCAAAAGTATATTTTACTGAGTGACCACATTGATTCTTTTGATCTCTACTGAATAAATAATGCTCATTTTTAATGACCTATTATTTTTCCAGGAGATCATGAAAATTTAAAGATAACTCTCTTGATGGAACTCATGTCAATCAACTACAATGTTGCAATATAGAATTATTGCTAAATATAAAAAAATTCCACCATGAATTAGGTAAGAGAATAATTTTATTCTAGGAAATAGAATCAAAGAGGGCACGATTTTCTTTTGATAATTAGTCAAGAATCCAGCCATATGGATTTAATGATTTTAATGGTATGTTCAAAATACTGTGAAAAAGAAATTTAATTACTTTTTTTAGGTGAATCTTTTACCAGAATTCAGTTTAGTATATTACATACAGATTAAATAAAGGCATTCCTTTTGATGCCAGTGGTCTCTGAACACAATTTACAAGGCCCCATTCCACTATCACCTTCTCCACAAAGCCTTCCCTCAGCCTCCAACCCAGAAACTGACCTCTCCCTCCTCTCGACTCCAGAAACATCTGAATTGCTGAAATAGCACCTATCATATGTGTCCTTATAAAGTAATCAAGAAAAGACAACATTCATCTCAAAACAGAAGAAAAATCAAAATATCTTAAATTATTCAGTAAAGGACATAGCCATATTGAGGGGTATACTATCTCATTTACATTTTAAAAATCTGTTCCAAAGGGAACCAGAAAGTTGGATTTTGTTAGAACTAATGGAAATAGCAAAGTGTTTTAACCATCATGAGGTTAAATCTCTCATTTTAAGGCTTTAGTTCATGAATATTTTATTTATTAATATATACACCAAAGAAGTAATCTACATATTTAAGTGTGAATTCGTAGCAATGTGGCTTGTTCTTTTGTGCAAAGTAGACTTGTCAACATTAAAGTGCCTATACTAAACAATAAAGTCACTTGCAATCAAAAGTGCATTTCTCGGGGCGCCTGGGTGGCTCAGTCGTTGAGCGTCTGCCTTCGGCCCAGGTCAGATTCCAGAGTCTTGGGATCGAGCCCCGCATCGGGCTCCCTGCTCCGCGGGAAGCCTGCTTCTCCCGCTACCATTCCCTCTGCTTGTGTTCCCTCTCTCGCTGTGTTTCTCGCTGTCAAATAAATAAAATCTTTAAAAAAAAAAAAAAAGTGCATTTCTCCAAAATAATAAATACATTGACAATGCCTAATAGCACTTTTCTAATATTTTCTTTTTTTAAAAAAAGATTTTATTTATTTATTTGACTCAGAGAGAGAGGTCACAAGTAGGCAGAGAGGCAGGCAGAGAGAGAGGGGGAAGCAGGCTCCCCGCTTAGCAGAGAACCCGATGCGGGGCTCGATCCCAAGACCCTGAGATCATGACCTGAGCCGAAGGCAGAGGTTTTAACCCACTGAGCCACCCAGGCACCCCTTTCTAACATTTTCTAACAGCATGTTTCTAATCCTTTACTAAACACATCAGTTCCAAACGAGGTTATTTATTTTCATTTTTCCCCCTCTCTCTTCATAACAATGAGTTAAATTTTCATTGCAACCAATGTACAATGGGCCAGACAATCTCAGTGCACAAATTATAAAATGCATGTTAAGGGTTGAGCACAGTGGCTAGTTCACTCTAAATGCTCAATAAAAGGTTGCTGTGAAACGAGTCTTACACTGTTGCACACATCAGAAATATTTTAGAACTGCCTAACAGGACAAAAATGAATTATCCAAAGAACATTATTTTATGAAATCTAAAGAAAAACTGAACAACCAAGTTATGGGAAAAACAAAGAAGCATCTGGATCTTAGGAGAAATTGAGACCAAGAACTTAACAGCATTAAGTCACTCAGTTTTTCCTCCCTCTTCACACTAGCTTCATTCTTTCTAGATGCAGAAGCCTTTCTCAACATATACTAAGCCTTTCTCAACACATACTGACCCTATCAACCAGCAGCCCCATGCCTATGTATTTACTCAAGTGAAATGAAAACTCAGTTCACACAAAAACCTCATACACAAATTATTATAGGTTTATTCATAATTACCTAAAACTAGAAACAACACAAATGTCTCTCAACTGAGGAATGAAGAATCAAACATTGGTACATTCACATGCTAGAATATTATTAATTAGCAATAAAAGAACAAACTACGAAAAATGAAACAATATACATGCCTCTTAAATGTATTTCACTAAATGAAATAACTCAGACTCAAAAAGCTATGCATATGATTCCATTTATACAACATTCTTGTAAATGCAAAACTATAGAGATGGAAAATACGTCTGTGGTCCCAGGGATTAGTGTGGGGGAAATTCTCAACTACAAAGGAGTACAGAGAAATCTGGGGGATGGGAGTGCTAGAGCTGTTTCTATATTTTGGTTGTGATGACATTTACACCACATTTACATTTCCATTTACTGACTTTCCTCAAATCCAAAGGACAGTACACTAAAATGGGTGAATTTTACTTTATGTAAATTACACCTTAGAAGTTTTTGAAAAAGAAAAGACAAAAAACAGCTTAGAAGGAAGGACATGACAAATATTGAAGACATAAAATAATGAAGACATTGTCTTCAATATAGATCATAGGAGTCCCTGAAATTAAAAAAAAAAAAAAAAAAAGAGCAAAGGGATAGAACAAATACTAAAACCTAATATGCAAGAAAACTTTCTTAAGTTCAAGATTTGAAACTGCAAATTAGAATAGCACCCATGTACCTTACAGACTCAGAACTATCACTAATTTATACTCAAAAAAATTATAGAACTTTAAAGGGAAAAAATATCTTTGGGCATTTTTTTAAATCATTTATCTTATAAGAAAAATAAAATTAGATTATCATCGGACTTTGACAGCAATGCCTTATTCCAGAAAAAAAAGTGAAATAATATATGTGAGAATCTCAGTGACAAAATATGTGTCTCAAGGACTTCATATCCCGCAAAACTGATTTTCAAATATAAAGGGCATAAGATAAACTATTACAAATGTTCAAGAATTCAGGAATGTTCTCATGAGCACTTCCTAAGGAATCTGCTAAGGAAAGAATTCTGGCAACCAAAATGACTACAGAAATATCAACATAAGCACTGATGTCTGAGTATTACATTTATAATTACACTGAGAACTAAAACTACATGAATTAAATTAAAAGGTAACTTTTATATACTCGGACCTTATAGTTCAACCACTAAAAAATCAAATGAGCAAGGAATGTTAATAGCATGTACAAAAATTAATTGTGTTGCATACTCATATTGATAATGGTCATATTAGTAATGTCATTTAAGGCTGTTGTATGTATACTTCAGGATAAAGGAAATAAGAAATTATGGCATAATTCTAATTCTACAATCTCCTGTGTCCTTGAGAAGAGGTTATAGAAAAAACCCATAGTACTTAAATTTATTGGAAAATATCAATATAAACTCATATTATTTTTGGATGGGTATAGATTCAAAGATATATTATTTCTGTGTGCTTCTCACCTCTGCCTACAAACTTAATTTTATTAAAATGCCTAGAAACAATGACTAGACCAACATAAATAGGCATCCCTAATATCCAGATTTTAAACTTGAAATCCAACTCTCCACTGAATAATCCAGAGTTTGATTTCTCGGAAAAAGGCTGATTCTAGGACTGAGAGGATAAATACACAAGATAAGGCCAGAAATTCTTGTCAAACTAGGCAGAAAATAGAGAAAGGAAGCAATCAAAAACTACTAGAATCCTGTCAAAACGCTCATGAGTCAAATGGAAGAGCTCTCTACCAGGCAAAAATGAGACAATTTATGCTTCAGGGAAAAAAAATAATACCAAGAGGCTGAAACATATCACAATACATTTAAATCTATGAGTTCATAGTGATAGGGAAAAAAGCCAATCGGTCTCTGCAAGATGATTGGAAATCAGTTCTGTATCTTGGAAATTGGTAAATTACAAGAAATAATTAAACCTCTATACTGTCTTCCTTTTTATACTTATCAGTGCCTTGTATTAGTTTAGCGCCCTGGTGTGCACAGGTGATAAAGTAATAAAGAAATTCAAGGGAGTGATAAGTATAAAAGTCAAGGTAGTGGTTTCTGTTGGGGCAATTGGGATTCGTATAGGGCACATGGATGGATTCTAGGATGGCAGACAAAGTTCTATTTCCTACTCAGGTAGTGGCTACGAGGGTGTTCACATTACATTAATTCATAAAGCTACATATATTTTTTGTGGTTTTACACATTTGTTTTACTTTAAAACAAAATACAGAAACCTGACAAATAGATTCTTATGTTTTCCTAGAGAGTAAATATAGAAGAATAGAAAAGATAAGTTTAGAAAATGAATAATATGGGGTCACTTTCTCTACTGGTTATAAATATAAAGATTTGGTAACTAAAACAGTATGGTACTAGGAGGGAAACAAGTAAGGATATGAATGGAACATAATAGCTCAAATTTTTAAACTCATACACAAAGACTTAGTATGAGAACTACCTAATTCATATGGTAATTAAACATACATTTCAAATTGATTTAAGATCTAAAACTGAAAAAGTAAAGTATAAGGGAGTTAAATAAAATATAGGTTAGGCTGGGGGGTAAGCAAAAGGGAATATTTTTCAAGATACTCATAAGACTTAGAAAACGTTAAAATACTGACATTTGAATAAATGGAAAAAATTTTCAAAGATGAAATATATCATAACTAATTTTTTAAATGACAAAGATTATGTATTAGTAGCTTTTATGATGGGCAAAAGATTATTATCCCTTCCACAGAAAGAAGGTTTATATATTTAAAAAGCAATAATTTAATGGAAAAGCCAAAGGTCACAAATAGGTAAAAGACGAGGGAAAAGAAAATACATATATATATATATATATGCATATATTTACTCCATACAGAAAATCATGCTCCACTTAAATGTCATTCATAATTTTTAACCTAGTGGATTTGCAAAAAGAAAATGTTTAAATTAAAAATAACAAATTCGGGACGCCTGGATGGCTCAGGTGGTTAAGCGGCTGCCTTCAGCTTGGGTCATGATCCCAGGATCCTGGGATTGAGTCCCACATCGGGCTCCTTGCTTGGCAGGGAGCCTGATTCTCCCTCTGCCTCTGCCTGTCATTCTGCCTGCTTGTGTTCTCTCTCTCTCTCTCTCTCTCTCTCTCTCTGACAAATAAATAAAATAAAATAAAAATCTTTACAAATAAAAATACATTATTATATAATATATTCTTACAATATAAGAATATTAAGACTATACAGCTATAGAGATATACAGGTACTGTCACAGAATCATTTCTCCACGTGGAAATCTTTTAATTATTTATTATTGTCATTTTTAATGGTAGCACTAGAGTTTACTAAGCTGTGCCTTAGTACAGGTGCTGGGGCTTGTCCATGGTGCTCATGATGTAAAAGCCTGGATATTCTGCTAATTATTCTTTTGCAATGACTCCAGAAAGTTGATATCTAAGTGGATGTCGTACACAAGCTCATCATCTGTCATCTTTATATGGCCAAAAGCCACTACCAGACACAGCACTTTATTCATCTGGAATCTATCTTGGACTTCACTTTATCCATTATGGCCACGATGTTCTCAGTGTGGGTCAGCAAGGAAAGGAATTTGCCATCCTCATTCAGGCCTGGACCCAGGATTTGTGGGATCTGCTTGATGAGAGATTCTGAGACCAAAAAGTCATCATATTTCTTGGCCAGCTTCCTGACTAATTTTTTATTCTTGTTGAGTTTCTTCAGTACCTCAAGATCCATGAGGGGAATATCCATAACCTTGGCCTCATCACAGATGCCGCTGATACAGAGAACTTGGGACACTGAGTGGACTTAGCCTGATGGTGCCCAAGGAGTGTTTGTCCTTCTGAGAGTCAGAGTTCTTCAAGATGATCTGCAGCTCCACTATCTCCAAAAACTTACAGCACAATATCCAAAAACTTCCTGGTTGCCACACAGGACCTTCTCTCTCTCCTCCTACCCCAATCCTTGGCCTTGTATAGGGTATCACAGGAGATTTTGCTGTTCATAGTGCCTCCGTTTGCAATAACTGGAGACTCCTGGAAATCTTTTAAATGAATATAGCAATTTTTGAACCTAAATGAATTACCTCTTTCGTACTTATCATCTTTTTGTCTTTTGTGCTGAATTCTAGGTAAACTCCTTTGTTCCATCTTTTTAATCATTAATTAAATCTTCATCTCTGATTATTCTATTGTTCAGCCCATTTACTGAGGTTTTTTTTTTATGATTTCTAATCGGTTCATTTTTTAGGCCTGTCATTGTTTCCTGGGTGCGTTAGCTTCTTTTACCTTTTCCTTAAAATCCTACTTGTTCTTTAATTCTGTTTTCTCTGGTACTATCCATGAAATTTCATGGATTCAGTTATCATTAAATGTTTGGTAATATTCAGATGCATGCTCATCTTCTGCTTTAGTTGTTCACTGACTCCTACCCAATCACCTCCTTTCCTTCTTTTGCAACAAACAATGCTGGAATAAATCCCCTAAACTCCTTATCTACTAATATTTTCCCTTTTGGGTGATGGATTCACAGATGTTGGTGAAATAGTTGTTCATTATAAATTTAATAGATAATGTCAGATTATGTTAGTTACAAGTTGGAATAATTCACACATCCACTAGCAATCTGTTAGCTAGCTTCATTTCCCCATATCATCACTACCTTTGCTGATTTTTTTTTAAGCTAGATTTTGGATTTCTCTAAGTACCGCAGTATAAATGCAATATAAATTATATATTACAGTCTTTGCAGATGTACTTAAATACTCACTATTTGGCTGAGTGAGTGCGTAAGTTCAGCCTTTGGATCCCTGTTACGATGCTTTCCCTTTCTCCCCATATTAATTTTCACATTATGGCATACTATATAGTATACTCATTTATTATATTTACTGTTTAATGTTTGTCTCCCCCTACTGAAACAGGAAGCTGGAAACTATTTTGTTCATAGCTATTTCCAAATGCCTAAAACATTGGCACTTAATAGCTACTCAGTATATATTCGTTGAGTAAATTAATGACTATATGATAATTCACTTAATATCCTAGTAAAAACTTAAGAATATTTTTTCCTGAAAAAAATGTTCTGCAAAATGCTTATTATAAAGATGGATCTACTTCATCTAACAAATATTATGAACTCCTACAACCATGTATACAGTCCAAGCTGGCTATGCAACGACCTGCTACAAGAGGAAATCAATATAACATGATTCCTTCTTGGAATTCATTCAGGAAGCATAAGCCACCAGCAGAAACAAAAGGATACATGCTCATCATAATTGGCATTTGAATGTGGATCCTGAGTTTTTGAGTGTGGATACTGTCTCAGAGAAAGGTTTCAATATATTTATAATTAATTTATCAAGCAGATTGCTTGTTCTGGAAGTAATAATAACAAAATAACATTAGCCTAGTTAAAGTAAATATTGTTTGTCATTTTAATATGCTAAACATCAAATAATATAATTTTAAATGAGATGACAATATATATACCAACAAGACAGTCTCCTATTTTTAAGGTGATCCTAAAAATACTACCTCCATGTAGCACTTTGTGGTTTTCATTGGAGCCTCACAACAACTCTGGGAGCTAGGTAGTACAAATATTATTACACTCATTTCAAAAATCAAGAAGCTGAATACAGTAAGTTAAATGACTGTAAGGAAGGAAGCCAGTACTTGAATAAACATCCTTGAAAACACTTCTTTCTGAAGAAGCAAGAGATTAAACAAAAAGCAAATATTTGGAGTCAGAAGTAGATTTCTATTCTAACTCTGTAATTACTAGGTATGGAAACATCAACCACTGAATTATCTACTCTAAGCCTCAATTCAACATCTATTTATTTGCTGTTAAGCAGAAGAGGACAAGAAAACAGCCATGCATCAAAGGAAGTCAATTATCCAATTATCTATACATTTTAAATATACTAAAATTTTGTTAATTATATTGTTAATTCATGATGTTTCTCTGAAACAAAATGTTGTTCTCTATCTTCCTTCTGTTTTCAAGATGCTTCTGGATCTAAGAATTCACTGTTGTGTAATTTATCCTTCTGCCACCACCCAACAGGACTACTAAAGTTGGGCCAGCCACCTGACACACTGCAGTGAGACTGTTAAGAGAAGGATGCTCTGTTGTTTTACTTTTATTATCTTTCCTCTCTTCAAGTGCATCTGTCACCAAAGGTAGAAATTTCATGCCAATCCTATTCTACCCCTATGCCCTACTTCCAGTCCCCAAGACTTCAAGCTTTTGGAGATGCATAAAGATTAATCTTGGTAATGAATCAGGTTGGAGCACAAAGTTCCTTTTCTCCTTTTTCTTTTCTCTTCTGCCCTTCTGTGCTAGTAGTTTCTTTAAAACTCTGATCAGTTTAACAAACACTCCTTGAGTGCCTTCTACGCTGACAATACTAAGGTGCTAGGAACCAAAAGATATGTAGAGCACAATCCCTATCCTTAAGGAGATTATAGTTTATTAGGGGAAAGAGATAATTAAAGAAATCAAATTGCTATAATTCAATACATACAGTGGTTAAAGATAAGCTCAAGGTTTTATACAATGAGAGAACAATTAATCATTCTAAGAGTGGAAATCATGCTAATAAAAAACTACAAGTAAAATCTGATCCTACAGCATGGATAGGAATTAGCAAGTGAAAAAGAGTGTTACAAGTGGAAAAATAATACAAATAATTACATAGAAGCATGATGCCAAAGGTTTTGTTCAGGTTACAGATGGGTATTTCTAGGGCATAAAATGTGCTTAAGTTTTGAACATGTGCATTCGAGGTGTCTGTAGGACAATTAAGTAGAAATGTTTTTCAGGAAGCTTAGGAGAAAAGTCAAGACAAAATATCCAGGATGGGATGGGGAAGGAGACAAACCATAAGAGACTCTCAATCTCACAAAACAAACTGAGGGTTGCTGGGGGGTGGGGGGGTAGGGATAGGGTGGCTGGATTATGGACATTGGGGAGGGTATGTGCTATGGTAAGTGCTGTGAAATGTGTAAGCCTGACGATTCACAGACATGTACCCTGGGGCAAATAATACATTATATGTTAATAAAAAATAATAATAAAAAAAGACCAAAAAATATATATAGCTGCCACCAATAGTATAATAAGATGTAGACAAGTACAACTGAGAAAAATTAAATGAGGTTTGGAGGAGGAAGAGCATCGCTATTTTATATGGCGTGGTTAGGAAATGCTTCACTTTTAGGGTAATTTTTGAGCAAAGATCTTAAGTGAGAAGGTGACTCATATGAATATCTAGAAATAGAGTCTTCCAAGAAAAAGAAATAGCAAACACAAAGGTCTTGAGTTATGAGTGTGCTTGGATTGGGAAACAACATGGGGTCAGTATGGATTAAAAATATTACAAATAAAGAAAGTAGAAGGAAGAGATGTCAGAGAGAGAATAAGGACCCAATGAAGTAGAGCCTTAATGAACATTATATAGATTTCATTATGTGGAATTTTACTTTGAATAATATTGAAAGCCAGTAGAAGTTTAAGTTGGCAAAGTAATATGATTTATGTTTTAATAAACCTACTCTGGCTGTTACCTACCAAATCTACTGTATGGGGCAAAAGCAAAAACAGGCTTTTATTGTTGTTGTCATTATTTTTTTTTTGAAGGTCGTACCATTAATTCATGAGAGAATGATGGTAGTTTAGAGTGGTAACAAGAACTGGTAGGATTCAGGTAACTTTTGAAAGTAGAGCTCACAGGATCTTTTGAGGTTGAATATATTAGAAAGGATAAAATTGAAGTTCAAAATACAAAGTCTCAAACAAAAAGGACCAATCAGTAAGAAAGGAACACAGGTTGTGAATGCACAGAGCAAAGGAAGTATATTTGTTTAAAGAAATTTTAGAGAAGCAGAATGTAGCAGGATCGTCTAAAGCAGTAGAGTGAAAAAAAAAAAAAAGATAAAAATATCCATTGGAGTTAACAATTGTGAAGATGTTATCTTTTGCCAAAGCAGTTTCAATGAAGTGGCAAGGCCGAAATAGGATTGCAATGGTTTGGAGAGTGAGTGGGGCCCAAGGAATGAGAGATAGCACTAAATGTTATCACTTCAAAACTCAACAGACCGGAAAGAAGAGGGTTATAGTTGCTGAGTATTTAGAGTAAAAAGAAGATTTAATCAGTCATGTGTTGTGACTCAGAACTATGAAAGATCCAGGGTAATCTCTTCGAACCCAGGGTTTCAAGGACAACCTGGTGGAATGGATCATTTCTACTTTCCAGTCATCAAGATTTAAATGTCAATTTGCTTTGGAACCCAACTAACAGAGAGAACTCCAGAATAGCTCAACGATTCAGCAAACATCCAGAAAGAAGGATAATGGATCCAAAGAAGTCACCAAAGCATTAATAAACTGCCCCTGGGAAAAGGACACATTAAGTTTGTGCAGCATTTTATTCAGTTCTACCAATATCTGGTTTAATCACTTCACCTGATAAATCATCTGTTTAGCTTCAACTTTTGCTAAGCAGATAAAAATGTTAAATTCTATAAAATAAACATACATCTTACTTTCACTTATTTAAGTGAGGCTTATATAGATTAAAAGTTTATTTAATTGTTGTGGTCTCAATAAGACCTTAATATTTTTCAACTTCTAATCAAGTATAATCTATCATACACAGATTATATAAGATCTTAAAGGCTCATATATTTTATTTTTAAAATGCCCTTATTTTTAAAATGCCCTTCCATTAGAATACAATAATAATCATCAAACTTTTAAACTGGAAGGAGTTTTAGAGACATCAAGTCCAAACACCTTCATTTCTAAATGAGGAATCGAACTCATGAAATCTTGGTTAGGGTAAGGTTACATAAATACCAATAAAAACAAGACAAAAATCTAGACTCCAGGACTTCAATACAGTTTTCTTTCTACTGCTGTAATCTATAATTCTTTTAAGTAGTCTCTGAAAAAAGTACTGGGATATCATCACCAAAATCAAATATCTCAAATGTACTGACTCCCTTACATATATCCTATATACGGCTCTAGGCATTGTTCTAAGTCTTGACATAAATTATTTTATTCAACCTTCACAGCAACTCTAAGAGACAGGTACTATTATTAGCCCACTTTGCAGGTGGAGAAACTAAGCCTTAAAGAGGGTTAAGGCTAAAAAAATTTAAAATAAATAAATAAATAAATAAAAAGAGGGTTAAGGCTCAGTGGGTTAAGCCTTAAAGAGACTGAATAACTTTTCCAAGGCCACTCAGGTAGCAAGTGGTAAAGCTGAAATGGCATCTGAGGCTCTAGGCAGTCTGCTTATTTCCTGATGCAGGCTAAATAGTCCTCAAGATTTAATTCAAAAAACAGTGATTGAAAGGCTACTATAAGTAAGACAGTGTCTTGGGAGCTGAATAAGATATATAAGATACAGAGCCTAAAAACCGATCAAAAAAGACTGATGCATCCACCACTAACTGCAATACAGAACAAAGAGTGTTTAGGGGAAAAAGAATAGCAAAGTGCACTGAAGAGAAAGCAATTTCAGGGCTGAGGGTGGACATGAAAATGGCCAATACTACCTTACAACCTACTGAAATCTGCTTTGAACCAATCTGTTACTAGTAGAACCCAATGGATATAGAAATATTTCTTTTTAATATCCTTAAATGCTTACCATTCAACTCAACTTTTTTACTATACCATACTCAACTCAGCCACTTCTAGATTTAGTTAGCACTCAAGGCATTTTTTTAATGCCCATGGTGCAGAGGGTAAAGAGCATGCAGTAAATAAATCAGCTGTGCAAAAGCTCTCTTAATATATCAAAGAATCTTTACAGAAAGTTATTTGAGGCCTCAAAGCCTCCATAAAATAATCCACTTACATTCACTGTCCACTTAAGTGGCAATCTCTAAATTTATGAGTAACTTTCTTGCTGAAAAGTCATATAACTTGTGAGTGTTAATTCCTTAGATGACCCTGGTTTGGTAAGAAAAGTGCAAATGAGAGTCAGAGTAAGGAGACTAACTCCTGCCAAATACATGCCATTCTGGATTCCTAAGTACCACTCCAGACCATTCAAGAATCCCTGCCCCCTCGATGGAATATTTTTTGACACATGCTTATGTTATGATTTACTGAAGATGAGGGCATATATGTATGATTTTTGTTTAAGACCCAAATTTTAGCTATATTTTTCTTCAACAAAGTACTACCAACTAAGTATGTTTTATTTTTAAATACCCAACCTGTATAATAAACCGCATGTGTTTTTAAAGCCAATAGAAAAGGGATGCCTGAGCCTGGGTGGCTCCGTGGGTTAAAGCCTCTGCCTTCGGCTCAGGTCATGATCTCAGGGTCCTGGGATCGAGCCCCGCATCGGGCTCTCTGCTCAGCGGGGAGCCTGCTTCCCCCTCTCTCCCTGCCTGCCTCTCTGCCTACTTGTGATCTCTCTCCTCTCTGTCAAATAAATAAATAAAATCTTTTTTTTTAAGTAAATAAATAAAGCCAATAGAAAAGCCAGTGTTTCCCCCATTTTCTTACCAAAAACATTACTATTGCAAGCTAACTTGTACAAACACTAAGTATGAGTGTCTGGGGGTGAAAATAATATTAACCTTTTTATTGCAGGATGCCTATCCAAGCTCCCAATTTAACTATTTGGTTGCTTTTCCTAGTTTTTGACAAGGCAAGTTTTTTTTCCATCTCTCCCCAGTAAGTAGAGTTCTGACCACTAAGAAGGTGGAGACACACAGGAAAGCTTTAGCATGTACTGGTTGGCCAACTATCTTCAGAATCTCTCATAAATAAGAGGACCTGAACCATCTCTCTCCATCAGTGTTGGCCAAACTGCCTTCATTTGCATACTGCTATCATGACTTTTGTATTATCCTTATAACACCTAGACTCTTATACACTTAATATTTTAGTTTAAATGGAGTCATTATTTTTACTTAAACTTACATTTAAAAACCATCTACTTCTATTGTAAATGAAAAATCAGTATGTCAGTAAAAAATGCCATAAACCCCTAGCTAGATGCAGTGGTTCACCAAGACCTGCTTTCCAGTTATTAAATACGGAGATCTGCAAATTGTAGTGAGCTATTAAGGACACACTAGTCCCACACTGAGGGTTGTTTTTTTCTCTTTATTCTAATTAGAAAAGAAAATTGTGAAGAAAGTGACTTTCTTTCTATGTGGCTCAGTGTTTTTTAATATTGTGCCCATGTCACTTCTAAAATCATCTCAAGTACCTCCAGGCAGCCAAGGTGCCTTCTAAGAAACACTGCTGTAAATTATCCAGAATTTCATAAGCCCATACCTTGCCATTTCTAATTGACCCAGAATTCCATATCACCATTGTCATCTGCAATCTTATCTGAGCTCTCCCTCCCCTCTCCCCAACCACACTGTCTCCAATGTGTTTTTCTCAGAGCAAGACGAATCCAGTCATCTGGAAACTGCTTCCCACTGGGCTCCACCACAGGCTAGCAGCTACCAGGACCTAGCAACTTTCTGGCTCCGTCCCCATGTCGAAAAGATATCAGTGGGTCACATATCTACTTATACCTCCTACAGATTTACTTTTTCACTGCCGTGTCCTACTTTCAAAGGTTTAGTAATTTCTCACAAGTAATAAGATACCTGAAAAGCCTGTCTTCCTTGAATTTCTGCTGTCTTGAACTTTAACTATCATTCCTTCGTTCTCCATGTTAGTAACTTCACATTCCACTGGGAAATAAGGTTCATTTCTCAACTCTTGAATAAATACATTATTCATTCTAGTTTCCACAAATTCTAATTTTGGATATGATATTTTTTCTTATCCATGATATTTTTAAACTATAATTTACAACATGGTATACTTTCTACTAGAAAAGAGTCAATGAATTCAAACACAATATATACTTTCTTTTTGAAATTACAGGAAGTACAGTGTGACCTTATAAAGAAATATTAGCAGTCAAATGAAGATGTTCTGTACTATCTTTACAGTAGTCCCCTTTCTAATTATCCTAGTATTTAAAAAATCAAATTTAGTATTGTTGAAGACAAGAAATACTCAACACTGCTATAAAATAAGTATCAGTGGACAGGTTAGTTGTAGTATATTCACCTGTCATTTTTCACACAATCAAACCTCTACCAGGGTATTTCTTAAACATTTCATGTGATCAAATGGCTTTTTACCCATTTTATGGGCTTTTAAAGGCTCACCATGATTTAACTTACAGCTATTATTTCTAATATAGTTGGGCACTGACCTGATGACCCCCCAGATCATCCAGAAAACAAAACAAAGGACACATACCGGTCAACCGCTGGCTGGCAACTCCCTGAGTGACCAGGTCAAAAGCCCTCAGCAAGTATACAGGAAAAGATTAATGGGAAGAGAAAGAAATCGTCAGCTAATGCCACAGTAAAACTAGCTGTTCTGTGGAGATATTAAACACAAAATCCAGCCACATTGGCACAGAACTCTATACTGGGCTGTTAACCATTTTCAGACAATTTGAATATTCTTTCTCTAATTAACAAATGGTACCTGCACTTGAAGGAGCCAATGATTTAAATTGAAAACAAACACACATTGTACTGAGATGACTCAAGTATCAGTAACTCATGAAATCAGTCTCGAACAGATACTTTTTTACTTGGGGGAAAAACGGTAAGAAAGAGGGAATCAGACGACAGATATGGTATTCCGGTGGTGAATCACTGCAGCAGCTCATCGCATTTACCCAGGTATCTCTTTAAGGTCTTATTTGTGAAAAGTTGTGATAAAACTGAATAGAACTTTAAATTCATTTGGCTTTTGAGATTATCACTCTATTTAACCTTGAAAGCTTTTTGCATTTTCTCATGCCTTTGTTTGCTTTCAGGAATTTATCTTCATTTTAACTTTAATCCATTTTATATCTCCTGCCTCATCTTCAATCTGCAAGGTTCAATTTTTTTTTTTTTAATCTGTAGTGTCTACAGTGTAGGTAGGGGTAGGAAGGCTTCTGTCTCCTTTTTATAAAGACATATAATAGAGTCATCCTAAAAGTTATATATACATATGTGTGTATATGTATAAGTGTGATTAACCAATGATCATTTTATCTGTTAGAAAAACTGGTATCAGAGTAGTACTTGTTTAATATTAAGTAGTAGTGGGGTGCCTGGGTGGCTCAGTGGGTTAAAGCCTCTGCCTTCAGCTCAGGTCATGATCTCAGGGTCCAGGGATCGAGCCCCGCATGGGGCTCTCTGCTCAGCAGGGAGCCTGCTTCCCCCTCTCTCTGTCCATCTCTCTGCCTATTTGTGATTTCTCTTCTCTGTCAAATAAATAAATAAAATCATTAAAAAAAATATTAAGTAGTAGTTTCACTTCAGATTTACTGAGTCTGACAGTTATACTATCCTTAAGGTGAGAGTATTTTGTCTCAAGAAGCCCAAGCATTTCAACACTACTCCTTACAATAGTGGAAGCAAATACTCACCAACCTTGCCGTAAGAACCATGAAATCAGCTAGGCAATGATTGTCTTAGACTTCTGTATAGAACTGTAGTAGTTTAGACCAGCTTTGCACAGCCAGGGGCATTTTTTGCATTAGGTATTGCAAACACAGAACAAAGAAACTACGAGCTTTCCAAGGGTCCTGTCCCACAAATTTGTTTATCATTGGCTCCAAAAATAAAAATAAATCAATGTACAAATAAAGTCCACAGAAATCTATGTCAACTGCTACTTGGCTCATATGCAAATAAAAATAATTAAATCTCAAGAGCAAAAGAAATAATTTATTCTCTTAAAATAAAATTACCTAAAAATATTATATCAAAAAATCAATCTAATGTGATGCATTCAAATAGATGCATGAGAATTAGAATGTGATACAATAAGGAGTGGGGTCTGCCAAAGTAAGCATGCCTAGGACATATGCTGTGATCACTACAGATCTTCATTCACAAGTCAGCAAGGTAGTAATTAAAGATGGTGAAACACTGAGGATTTTATAAAGCAATGAAAAAATCTTTATTAGAACTATTTGTATTCTGGAAATTACTGTCTCACAGACATTATTAAATCAGATAAATTGGGATTTCCCTGAAATCTTACCTACTGAAGAGAAAACCCCAGGGGACTTGGGTCTTATTATAATTGGTCTTATTTTTATCTCTTTTCTGAAAATAATATCAGTAGAACAGCCAAAATCCAAGATAATTAAATATGGCCAATACTGTCCCAAAGTTATTGTGGTATCAATATATCTATGGTAGTTTTTCCTTCTTTTACCAACAATTCAAACATCAGTGATATACCATAGCATAGACACTAAGGAAATGTTCCCATACAGTAGTAATTGTTTCATTTTTATTTTCTTTAACTACTCAGAATGTCTAACAATGACCTCCATATATATATTTCTTACTTGAGGAAAATCAGAGCAGAGAATTCTCAGTAGAATGTCATGGGCTTGTAAGGATCAGACTTATAAACTACTTTATATCAAACCACCACATCCTATTATAGTTCCACACCTTGTTGAAGGCCCAATATAAACTTGGACTTGAAATCACCCCAGTGTTATAAGCTAGCCTATTTTTTCACAGTAACAATTCCATGGAGAGAAACTGCTCTTACTTTCTAACAGGTTTGAGATTCTGAAATGTGACTGCTTCTCTTCAGTAATTTTCCATCAAATGTGCAAGATGCATCTCGACAGTGAAACACCGTTTCTCATTTACCTCTTCAACAAGACTGAAAATATATGAGGACATTCTTCTATATAAGGGGACATTCATTGTACTTAAATAAAACCAGGGGGATCTATGTGGCTTGGCTTGTTTTTCCAAATATGTCTTCATAAAAAAGCATTGATTTCTTAGCTTCTATGACTGGATGTGAAAATTTCTTTTCAATGTGCTATCTGTATCTCAAAATGATATGCTGACTTACTGTTGTTTTGACATATTGTTTGAGTTTTACTAAACCAGTCACAAATAGTAGTTAGCTTTCTTGGTAACCACTAATCTAGTCACTGAGAATACAAGTTTTAACTCAAAGCCATGAATTAAGTATATGGATTAGCACATCTATATATAAGAGGCCTGCTGGGGATTGAATGTTTTTAATTAAAGTAAAACATTTCCAGTAGTAGAAGCAGAAATGAATAATTTTGAAAATTTAAACCACAGTGATAAATTGTATCACAAAGTTTCAAAACTGCAGCTACCACCATCCCCACCAGAGGTATTAATCTTTTTTTTTTCAGTGTTCCAAGATTCATTGTTTATGCACCACACCCAGTGCTCCATTCAATACATGCACTCCTTAATACCCACCACCAGGCTTACCCATCTCCCCAATCCCTCTCCTCCTAAACCCTCAGTTTGTTTCTCAGACTCCACAGTCTCTCATGCTTCCCAGCAATTGCACTACTGGGTATTCACCCCAAAGATACAGATGTAGTGAAACGAAGGGCCATATGTACTCCAATGTTCATAGCAGCAATGGCCACAATCACCAAACTGTGGGAAGAGCCAGAGGTGTTATTCTGCTGCATTCTGAATGGAAGCCCAACTCACCTACAAATCATCAAAAGCAATATTAGGAATGAAGTTCATCCTGAACTATAAGTCCTTGTACAGGAATGTGTCAAATAGCCAGTGGTTCTATTTTCCCCAGATGCTATTATCTTTCTCCAACACAGTAGTAGGTTGGATGATAAATAATAACAAAGCCATATAACCTTTAACACTTCCGCATAAGAATCTTTAGTTAACTGTAAGTGATACCAGTGGCCTTCCAAAAATTTCCTGAAAATGGGTAAAAAAAAAATGTAGATTTTATCATGTCCAGGATAAATCTCACTACTTAGGTAAAAAGGTAAAAAGAAGCCCCACGTGAAAAAGTGAAAGATCATAATTATTGTTTATTTATAAAGACATGTTAGTACTTTCAAGCTGCAAGGCTAAGAATAATATGGCAGGTTTGATCAGCTCTCCTACTTGCATAAGTTAAATTTCCTATACCTCAGATTCTTTGTCCATAAAATGGAACAAGTTTAAAGAAGACAACAGTTACAAAGAATTTTGGACAGTGCATCCTGAAATATTGTGGGTTCTCACAGACATTCATTTACTCTATATCCCACAATTAATACAAGATTAATAAAATATTTCCAATAACTACTGGGTAATTCTGCTTCAATAATACAAAACATGATTTTATATAATATAAAATCATTTTGCTTTTTTGGGTGTCAACCTTAGGTGATTAAACAAGTAAATTGCTTGGTGTCTAAGTAGGTTAAAAAAATTTTCTCCCCTGGTAACTTATTTATACTTCTCATCTGGTTAGAAGAAACAACAAAGAAAACAAATAAATAAAAGTCTTCATTTATATCAAAATTTCCAAATTCAGCTATATTCCAACCCTAGTTGGCTAGGGCTTACATGGACATCTTTACCAAGTCAACATTAAGAAATGCCCAACAAGCTTCTTCACACCTATAGCCTTATTCCTTCCATCCAGCCAGCCATTGATGTGCTAGTTTGGTTCCTTGTGCTGAACATTCAGAGCCCCAGATCATCATATGCCACTGTCTCTTGTCATTCAGTTCTTAAATGTCCTATCATCATCACAGAG
>CM053607.1:62944062-62965282 GCA_028646535.1 Procyon lotor
AACATCCCCCAATATTTTTGTAGCTATTTCCAAGTTGTCCAACTGTCACAGCCCTTTTATATGCACCTAGAATACTGTTTGTGAACATTTCCTGGGAACACACAGAAACCTCAACAAGGTGCACATGATTCTGTCACCTAGAATTAATCCCCAATCTTCTCCCATTTTCTATTATCTTGTTTTTCCACTCTTCTAACCCCCAACTGGTTACTTAAATTTGCCTTCATTTGCAATCTGCACTTTCCTTGGATGCCATTTTATTTTCCCCTACTTACTATGTCTGGTTCTCTCCCATAAAAGGTAGATTCTCCTGGATTCCAAAACATTAGAGGAGAGAGAGAAGTCATACTTCTTCCATAGGCATCAAAAGAATATTGTAAATCATACAGTGGGCTTTGGGTATCAAGTATGTTATACTGCTTCCTTATTTCTTTGGCCATCGATAGCCTCTTTAGGATAACTGTAATAATTCTCAGTTAACCTGAGAATTTCCTTTTGTGGTAATATTCTGCTTTGTTTTATCTCACCTCCCACATTTCCAGCTCTTTGAGGACAAGGACTATGTTTTACTCAGCTTAGAAATCTCTGTAACACTTAACACATAATAATTTTAAAAGTTGTCAAATTAACTAAGTTGAATTAAATTTCGGACAAATGGGAGTTTTTGTAAAATTTTAATGTCAGGTTTTAATTTCTAGGATTCCTATTCTATTGATATATTTTATTTTGATTAGCCTTATAATTCATTCAATAATTGTCACCTTAGTTGGGAAAACAAACTTGAACATAAATAGAGGCAAAACAGCACATAATATGTTTCATACAAGTTGATCCCGGTGGTACATGTTAGAATCAGGAAGATTAGCAAAGGAGTGGGGGCCTACTCCCAGACCTACTTCCCAAATTAGAATCTTGGACATACATCCCTGATAAAGAAGGAATGATAGAAGAATATTGCACTGACAGGCAATTATAAATAAAGGAGTTCAGGAAAGAAAGATACCTTCTAGACACACTGTGAAATCAAATGAGCTTCATTTTGAGAAAGAGTATTATAGACTAGAGTGCTATAAAATGCTATAAGATGTTAATGATCATTCTCATCAGCATCATCACTTTCAGTAGAGATGTTCTGGTAGCTGCTCGGGGAGAAAGTTACTTTGAGCTAAGCCTTCAGTGATGCTCTATATCTGAGCCATATATTTTTTAAACATTCCAAGAATCTCCACTTCTTCATTCTGATCTATTTTCAATTGTTTGCCAATTTTTTTCAACTCAATCCAACTTTTAAAAATCACCACTGTTGACCTGTTCTATAAAATCCTCCTCTTTAAGTCTCACTTCAATTTTAAATCCATTCAATTGCTTCAAACTTGGTGAATTATTCTTACTATGTTTTTAAAATTCATAAAAGAGGACATATTTATCTATTAGACTATCCAAATTGTAGATAAATGTGGCATGATTCAAGCCCTCAGAGTAACTTAAACAGTATCTCTCCCAACTTGATCTGTAAACATGAAAATGTTTATTAAATTCAAAATACTTTGATATTATAGTCAAAATATTTTTTATGTTGTTTTGCTACAATATAAAAGTTCACCAGATTCTCTTTGGCCTTATGCCATAATTCTTAATTAAAACTTGTAGGTTCCATAACATGGTTCAAAAACAATGGTAAATCATTACGTTATAGACAGTGATTTCTGAATTAATTTCTAAGCACCAGCAGCAATTCTGCTATTACAAGCTACATGTAGATCAAAAATTATTCTGTAGGTCGTGTTGTCTATGCCAAATAAATATGAAGTTATTACATGTGTGAAGATGGCAATTTGGTAAAATAATATTTAGAGTACAAAGGATTCTCTTGGTCAGAACTCTCTTGTAGCTGAAAACAATGATGAAAAACTAGCCAGAGAGTCCCTGAAACACATTTGTTAAAAACCTGCTTCATCTTCAGCAGACACCTGAGAAGAAACTAGTTAACAGCTTGACAGATTCAACAGGGACAAGCATCTTTCCTTGGCACTATTTTAAATTGCTACACAGAAGGGTGAATCGGTGAAATAGGGGGAAAGGCATAATTGCTTGTTAGAAAAAAAGAAGAGGGCAATAGAGAATGCTAAAAGAAAATGTATATTAAAAATAAACCTTAATTGAATTCATGTGCTTAAGGAAATAACTTGATTTTTAAAATGACTTCTAAGAAATAAAGATATGTGCCAATAAATCAAAATAAAGCATGATTTTTTTAATATTTATTTATTTCTGAGAGACAGAGAGCAGTGGGGGGTTAGAGGGAGAGGGAGAGAGGGAGAGGGAAAGGGAGAGAGAGAGAGAGAGAGAGAGAGAGAGAATCTCCAGCAGACTCCCCACAAGGCGTAGAGCCCAAGGACGTGGGGCTCTATCTCATGTCCCTGAGATGATGACATAAGCCAAAATTAAGAGTCATATGCTTACCTGACTGAGTCACCCAGGCACTTCCCAAGCATGATTTTTAAAAATAATATCGAGCCTCAGGAGTCTGTTCAAGAATTCATTTAATCCATAAGAGCTAAGATATTGCAAGAGTTTTAATAGGGTCCTAAGAAACAGGAAAATATTTTCTGAATGTCAGCTTGATGTAAAACAGCCATACCCAGAAAAGATACGGTAACAGCAACCCTGTCGTACAGAGGTTGGCAAATACTTTATAAAGGGGCAGAGAGTAAATATTTTAGCCTTTGCAGGTCATAGGTCTCTGTCACAATTATTCTAGTCTACCATTGTAGTGCACAACCAGCCATGTAAACAACTGGGCATGGCTGTGCTCCAATAATATATATTTACAAAAATAGGCAGCCGATTAGAATGGCCAATATCCAAAATACTGACATCACCAAATACTGATTATGAGTACAGAAACAAGACCTCTCATTCACGGCTGGTGGAAATGCAAAATGGAACGGCCGGTTTGGAAAAGTTTGGCAGGTTCTTATAAAACTAACCAAACTCTTAACACAAATATCCAGCAAGCACAGTCCTTGGAATTTGCTCAAAGTACCTGAAAACTTATGTCTATACAAAAACCTGCATACAGATGCATAGAGCAGCTTTATTCCTAACTGCGAAAACATGAAAGCAATAGGATGTCCCTCAGTAATGAATGGATAAACAAGCTGTGGTACATCTAGACAATGAAATATTATTCAGGGATAAAAAGAAATGAACAGTCAAGTAACAAAAAGACATGGAGAAACTTAGATGAGGATTACAAAGTGAAAGAAACCAATCTGAAAAGGCCACATACCATATGGTTCCAGGTATTTAGCATTCTGAAAAAGGCAGAACTATAGGGGCAGTAACAAAACCAGTGGTTGCCAGGGATTGGGAAAAGGAGGGATGGATAGGCTAAGCACAAAGGATTTTTAGGGCCCTGAAAATTATCTGTAGGATGCTACAATAGTAAATGCATATCATTGTGCATTTGACAAAATCCACAGAATTTAAGACCAAGAGTGATCCTTAATGTAAACTATGGACTCAGATGATAATGATGTGTCAATATAGGTTATTCAATTATAACAAATGTACCACTCTGGTGGGGGATGTTGATAATGGAGATACTACTATACATATGCTGGGGACAGAGGGCATATAAAAAATCTCTACCTTATGTTCAATATTTCTACAAACCTAAAACTGCTGTAAAAAAATAAAGTCTATGAAAACACAAACATACAAAAAACAGGCAACCAACCAGACGTGACCCACAGGCTGTATATAGCTTGATGACCTGCCTTTAGAGTTTGTTAATCCTGGGTCAGGAATCAGAAAAGTTCTCGTGGCTTCTGGTATCTGCAAACCTCTTCTTCCCAGTCTGGGAAATCTCACTGTAATCATACGAAAATCTTCCTCTGACCTGTTACTTTTGTCTTAGAGATACTCCATTTCTCCTCTATTTCCAGGACACCAGTTTTAGTCTCCTCAGGAGACTTCAGCTTTGGACATTCTCATTAGAAAGGAAAGTACCCTACCCATTTCTGTTTTGTATAATATGATTGTGATATAGTCACTGCAGCTCTCTGTTCTCATATCAACATTGGGAATAATAATGATACACATTTTATAAGGTGCTATGAGAATTAAAGTAGTTCCCATTTAGAAAGTAGTAAAGTACTTAGCATTCAGAAGATATTCAGCCATCAGAAAATATGAATATCTACCATTTACATCGTCATGGATGGAATTGGAGGGGACTAGGCTAGGTGAAATAAGTCAAGCAGAGAAAGACAATTATCATACGGTCTCACTCATATGTGGAACATAAGGAATAGCACAGAGGACCTAGGAGAAGGGAGGGAAATTTGAATGGAAAGAAATCAGAGAGGGAGACAAACCATTAGAGACTCTGGACTCTGGGAAACAGAGGGTCACAGAACGGAGGGGGGTGGGAAGATGGAGTAACTGGGTAATGGGTATTAAGGAGAGCACATGTTGTGATTAGCACTAGATGTTACATGCAACTAATGAATCTTTGAACATTACATCAAAAACTAATGATGTTCTATATGTTGGCTAACTGAACATAACAATAAAAAATTTTTAAAGATATTCAATAAATTTTAGCTACCAGTTCTACATTTATGCTGTCCTACACACCTCTGAAAAAGGAAACACCTAATCTTTTACCTGCATAAAAGAAAAAGGAGAAAATACAGGGAGATAAATATGTTTTAAAAAGCTCAAAAGATTATCCTGCCACAGAGAGTTGACCTAACAAAGCATTGACTAGGATGGTGGCTAGAATGTTATTTAAGATATTTGTTTTGAGTCACTGTAAAAAATAAGATAAAAAACACAATCTCTGGAGCACCTAGGTGTCAGTGAGGCATCCAACTCTGGATTTCAGCTCAGGTCATGATCTCAGGGTTGTGAGATCGATTCCCACATCAGGCTCTGCAGTAAGCAGGGAGTCTACTCTCTCTCTCTTTCTCCCTCTGCCCATTCTCACTCTTTCTCCCTCCCTCTCTAAAACAACAACAACAACAACATATACAATCTGTAGCCAATTCATCAAAAGTCTCATGTTTGCCTGTGGCTCAAGAGAGGGCAATATGGAGACAACACAGAGAAACTTGACAATAAGGCAGTAACACCAGCCACATCTTCAGGAAGCAGGCAAAGGCTCAACACAACTTTCCAACTCATCATTAGGAGAACTTAGCTGGAAACAAAGCAAAGGCGGGTGAATTATTATCACCCATCACTCCAGCTAATAAAGAGTCACACAAGGGCATTAAATTCAACCCAAAGAGGCTGTGGGCTATGCATCCTTCTTTTCCTTTTTTTTTTTTTTAAGATTGCATTTATTTATTTGAGAGAGAGAGAGAGAGAGCACAGGCAAAAGAGCACAAACAGGGGAAGCAGCAGAGGGAGGGAGAAGCAGGCTCTCCACAGAGCAGAGAGTCTGATGCGGGATTCGATCCCAGGACCCTGGAATCAGGACCTGAGTAGAAGGCAGCCACTTAGCTGGCCGAGCCACCCAGGAGCCCCCCCACCTTTTTTTTTTTTACCATGCATCCTTCTTGAAACAAAAGTCTATTTAAACACAAACTGAACATATATATAATCCTGGCTTTTCCTATTTGTTCATTGAGAAGGAAACCCTAATTTCCTGACCTAGGAAATCAAGAATATGAGATCGCATATTAAAATCCTAGTTTTCTACATTTTGAAGAAATTTATTCTGTGGACTTTTGAAAATACTGATATCCATGGTCACTTTTATACACACTAAGTGTTGGCAGTTCTGTGTACAAAAGGTGAATTCAGGGTGACTGGGTGGCTCCGTCAGTTAAGCATCTGTCTTCAGCTCACATCATGATCCCAGGGTCCTAGGATCAAGTCTCACATGGGGCTCCCTGCTCTGCAGGTAGTCTGCCTCTCCCTCTACTCCTCCTCCCACTCATTATCTCAATCTCTCTCTCAAATAAATAAAGTCTTTAAAAAAAAAAAAGGTTAATTTATGCTATGTCTCTTAAATTAATGCTATCCCTATTTTTAGTTTGTTTACCTATTTTAAGTTACTACTAATTAAATGGTTTTAATTGCAAATAATATACATTGATCCTTGAAAATCATGCACAGATCCATTTATGTGAGGATTTTTCTCAAGAAATATATTGGAAGATTTTTAGGAATGAAAAAACTCAAGAGGGAAATCATGTAGCCTAGAAATATTGAAAAAAATAAGAGAAAGCTAGGTATGTCATGAATGCATAAAATACGCGTAGATAGTACTCTATTTTATCATTTACTACTATAAAACATACACCAACTTATTATAAAAAGTTAAAGTTTATGAAAAGTTATGCACACAAACATTTACAGACCATAATTGGTGCCATTCACAGTTCCGAGAGGTGTAAACAAATATAAAGATGAAAAATTAAATCAAACTGCATAAAATTAACTACACTATATACTGTACTACTGTAATAATTTCATAGCCACTTCCTGTTGCTATTGCCGAGAGCTCAAGTGTTGCAAGTATCTGCTTAAAATGCCGTGTGACACTAATCATCTCCACCTGAGCAGTTCATCTCTCCAGTAAATTGCACATGGCAGTAAAAAGTGATCTCCCTGGTTCTGCCTATTAGCAGTTAAGTTTTGGGGGAGTCAAAAGTTATTCATGGATTTTCAACTACATTGGGCAGGAGGAGGCAGAGCCCCTAACCCCTGAGTTGTTCAAGAATCAACTGGATGTACTTTGTATCACAAAATGTCTTATACATACATTTAATATCTAAAACTGCCCCACATAAACTTAAGAGCAAGTTGAAATTGTGAAAATAAAATTCATATTCAGATTATTACCAAGATACAACCAAATATATTTTAACACATTGGACAACTTAAGATTGTTTAACCATCTTTGAAATATCTAAATTAAGCCTTTCTGCCTATTCATTCCTCTACTTTATTAACAAAGCATTGTGGGAGTATTTATTGGGCAACAATGGTGAAAATATCTGCTCTCTCCTTGCTTGGTATCAAATTTTTAGCTTTGTGAACATTACATTTTCAATTATAACTTCAGTCTTACATCAGATGCAGGAACCAATTCTGTACCATAAACTCATAGCCCCAAAGTTTATTATCAGGTCAGCCTATAAATGGCTTTTTATAGTAGCACCTAGATTTCTTTTTTTACCTGAAGATCTATTTAGTTTCTCAAATTTCAAATATAATAATTTGTTCCTTAACTCTGGCTTAGACATCCAAAGTAGGGTCTTGACTCCCTTCTAGAAACCTTTTCTCTTGACCTGTCTAGTTCACCAGCTAACATTTTTGCTCTATCTAAAACTCAGCTTCATGCTTTCTTTTACGATCTACTATTTCACCTGCTCAGGACTGTAGAAACATCTCTCCTGTCCCTACCATATCCTAATTGATACATCTACTCCTAACTAAGCCTCAGTTCTGATAAATTGCAGGATACAATTCAGATGTTAGCATAAGTCATGGATATGTAAACTGCCAAGGCTAGGAAACAATACATGTATTAATTTGGGGTTTGTTTTAACTTACGTTGTCAGGAATAAATGCTAAAGTAAAATGCTTATTGATGAACATCCATAATATTGAAAGAAAGAAAATGTTGGATTTCCTCAAATTCGCAAGGTAAGTTACTAACTTTCACATAAACTAGCCCAAATTATAGTCAATACTCAATAATCTTGAATGCATATGATCTCTGTTTAGCTAAGAACTGTTGAAATTGTTGATGACACCTATAGTATCCATATTAACTGTTGATATTCCCCTCCACCAATAGCTATTACTTACCTCACTCAGCTTCCAGTGAATGCACTGATCCTAGAGTGATATTCTAAATGTTCTAAAATAGAATGAGCAATAGGGTGATAAGCATTAAGGAGGGCACAAGATGTGATGAGTACTGGGTGTTATACGTAACTGATAAATTTTTAAACACTACCTCTGAAACTAATCATGTGCTATAAGTTGGCTAATTGAATTTAGATAATTAATTAATTTAATTAAATAGCATGGGCATTAGCCAATGAGAATGGGAGCTGGACAAAACTTTGGAATGTAATAACATTTTTTTCCTCCTCATATCATGTTCCGAGTGTTCCATGGACATCCTTCCTGTGATTCACAAAGTCAGGTTTCTCCTTCTACTGGTTTCTCTCAATCACCTGCATCCAGCCTAGAGATGATGAAAGAAAGTAGAAACATGAGGAAGAAATACTTGCTCTGAACCACCCTGACCTGGAAGTGATACACATCACTTCCACACATATTCCATAAGCAAAAAAGAGATATATGCCCCACCAAAATGCAAGAGGCATAAGAGGTACAGCCAAGAAGTATATTCAATGAGTACAAACCACTGTCTCCATCACATATACAATATATTAGAAGGTAAAAAGTACCACGGGATAAAAAATGATCAAAAGTAAAAAGGCTTTTGAGTGTTAGAAAAGAGGTCACAAATTTAAACAACTTGCTCAGAGTAAGCTTCATTTATTCAGTGATAATGGAACAAAAGCTTCAAGGGGAATATGGGTAGATCTATATATGTATCTAGGTAAAGAACATTTCAGGAAAACAGTCAGTTTAAAAGCTGTGATGTGGGATAGTACCTGGAAGATTCAAGGAAAAGGAAGGAGGCTGTCATGGTCAGACCAGCATAGTGTAAGGGAGACCTGAAAACTACGAGGGGTGGGAACAAGAGGTTTTTATAAGCTGTTACAGCTGAATGTTTGTGTCTTCCCCAAAATGTTGAAGATCTAACTCCCAATGTAATGGTATTTAAAGGTGGGGCCTTTGGGAGATGACTAGGTTTAGATGAGGTCATGAGGGTGGAGCTCCCATGATGGAATTAGTACCCCTCTAAGAAGACACCAGATCTTCTCTCTGCCATGTGAGGAAACAGTAAGAAGCCCTCCGCAAGCCAGGAAGAAGGCCCTCATTAAGAATCAAATCTGATGGGGGCTCCAAGGTGGCTGAGTCAGTTAAGCATCTGACTCTTGACTTGGACTCAGGTCAGGATCTCACTGTCGTGAGACTGAGCCCTACATCAGGCTCCACACTCAGTGTGGAGTCTGCTTTTCCCTCTCCCTCTGCTTCTCCCTCTGCTCATTTTCTCTCTTTCCCCTCCTCTCTCTCAAATAAATAAATAAAATCTTAAAAAAAAAAAAAAGAGAATCAAATCTGTTGGTTCCTTAATCTTAGGCTTCCCAGACTCCAGGGCTATGAGAAATAAATGTCTATTGTTTAAGCCACTCAGTCTATGGTAGTTTGTTGTAACTAACCAAGCTACTAATACATAATAAACTGTAAGGCCTTTTGCTTTGACTCTGAAGAAAATAGAGGGCCGTTGGTGGAATGTGATTTGAACAGTGATACGATGTGGGTTACATTTAGCAAGACTATTCAGACTATCATTTAAGAAAACACTACAGTGGGGTAGTTATGGAATATGAGTAGAAAACTATTACAACAATCCCAGTGAGGGATAATGGTAGACTAGACCCTGTTAGTAACAAAAGAGAGACCGTAAGCAAATGCAAAATTCTGGATTTGTTTTGAAGGTTGAGTTAATGTATATTCTACCCTCAAGCTTTCAGAGCTGGACAATTAGAAAGTGGGAGTCATCATTAACTGATATGAGGAAGACTGTAAGTGAAATAAATTTGGGGGAGGATAAGAGTAGAAATCCCTCTGTGGACATATTAATTTTGAAATATCTATTAGAGATCTAAATGGGGCTATTGAATAGTCAGCTGGATATATGATTCTAGAATGAGGAGAGAGGTCTGGGTCAAAAGATATAAATCTGGCAATTGCAAACACACAGACGAAATTTAAGCCGTGAAGCAGATGAGATCACCAACACAGTTAGGAGAGAGAGAGAGAGGAAAGATCCAAGGTCTGAGGCCTGAGCCAAAGTAGCATTAAAAGGTCAGGATAAATAAGAAAATCAGAAAAGAGGTGAGAGAGAAGATGCAGTAGCAATGTAGAAAAAAATCAGAAGAGTGTGGTATCCTGGGAGCTAAGTGAATAAAGAGTTCTCAGAAAAAAGGAATTCTTGACTGTGTAAAATGCTGCTAATAGGTCAAGTAAGATGAGGACTCAGAATTGAACCAAGCAACCCGAGGCTATTTGTTGACCTTGATGAGAGAAATTTTGGTAGGATGTGGAGTAGCAACAACCTGAGAAGAGTGAGTGGAGGGAGATCTAAAGAGAGGACTCAGGGATCAGAAGTGCAGATAACAATTTTGAGGACTTTTACTGCAAAGAGAAGCAAAGAAATCAGGCTGCAAAGGAGATTTTTATCTTAAGATGAGCCAATACCACATTGTTCCCAATATGTATCAATGGTAAGTTGCTTGAGACTCCAATATAATCACAGACATACATCAATTTACACATTTCTTTAGATGACAGTAATAGCAGAATTCTCAATTCTATCTTTGGTCAAAATATAATTATTTTGGTTTCCCTTCAGTGATTAACTTAGAAAAATGCATATTCAATCCTGCTAACAATTTAATACTTTTTAAACATATTCTATCAATGAATGCCTTCTCCTAGTTCAACTTAGTTACCACAATTATCACCTTGGTAAAGTGTAAAAGGTACTTATCCTTCTGTCCTTTCCTGCCAAAATATGACACACGCTAGTATCTTTCCCTTTTTAATCTGAATCATCAAATTGTTTCTTTCCTTATCCTTTTGCTTCAAAGCAAAAAAAGATAAATCTTCCAAAATTAGAAGAAACACACTCATCCTCAGGAGATGAATCTGAATCTAAAATCTCTGGTCACCCTTCACACAGGACATCACTCTCACCATCAACATCTCTACCTGCAGACTTTTTTTTTTATGGGTTCAATCATCTGATATCCACATTTTTATAAACATAGGTGGTTATGAATTGAAAAGAATGTGTTCGGCCCTATATTAAGTATTATGGCGGGTACAAAAATTTATGAGACACATTGTCAACCTGTAGGACATGCAATATTACTTTAGAACCGATACATGCACACAAAGGAATAGGACAGTATATTAGAGAAATACTAGCAACTATAACAAATACACTCCACAATTCTGTGGTCTGACATAATAAAAGTCTATTTCATGTTCAAGAGTCCATTGCACATATTCCTAGTGAGAAGGTGGCTTTCCTCCATTTGATGATTATTAAAAGTTTGGCTCAACTGCTCCATAACATAGCTGCCTCAGCATCCATTTTGTGTGGGTAAGTAACCTGCAGAGAACTTGAGCTGATGTTAGCCTCTCCCTCTAGTGCATGCCCTAGATGACAGCCCGTGGTGTCTACCTGCAGACTTTAGGCAACAGAGAACAGTTGCTTTTTTAGAAGCAAGATACTCCTCAAAAAAACCCAAGCTATTCCACAGTCTTCCTTAGGAAGAGTTCGTGTGGCAACACTGGGACATACTGTTGACAAGTTTCCATCAAATAGCAAAGGGCTGATGCTTTCCAGAACTGTTATTAGTAGAGGGGAAAAGGAGAGAGGTCAGGTAATATTCACCTGTTTTCACACAAGTAAGCAAAATTAAACTTTCTGAGACATCTGTTGGACCCAGTATAGCAAAGAACTTTAGAAATTGGAAACATATAACACAAATTTTAAAATATCCCTTTAAATAAACATTAAACACATTAACTGTTTTGGTAAGAATGGAACTTAGGTGCTATTTGATAATACTTTTGATTATTTCAGTAATTGGTTACAAGCAAAATTAATTAAAACAGAATGGGAGGTAATCCAATGTCTTTAATTGATCAAACATTAATCAGAGATTATAATGTACCAGATTCTGTGCTAGGGATAACAGTATGAAAAAGGGTGTTTTTCTTACCTTTGAAGAGCTCACATTCCAACAGAAGGGACAAAAATTTAAACAATGAAAATAGAATGCAGGGGCGCCTAGGTGGCTCAGTGGGTTAAAGCCTCTGCCTTCGGCTCAGGTCATGATCTCAGGGTCCTGGGATCGAGCCCCGCATCGGGCTCTCTGCTCAGCAGGGAGCCTGCTTCTCCCTCTCTCTCTGCCTGCCTTTTTGCCTACTTGTGATCTCTCTATGTCAAATAAATAAGTAAAATCTTAAAAAAAAGAAAAGAAAATAGAATGCAGAAAGTGTTCTAATAAAATACTAGAGACAGGTACAAAAAAATATAGAAGGAAAGAGTAGCTAATTCCACTAAAGACACTGGGGAAAACTAAAGAGAAGAGTTAATATGTGAAAGATAAAATTGTCTTTCTAGAGCTTGGAGAGGGCTGGGGGAGGCCAGAAACACAGGTCAAACAATTTAAGGCAGGGGTGTTGTAGTTCACTCCAGCTGCTATAACAAAAATACAATATATGGAGTGGCTCAAATGACAAATATTTATCTCTAACAGTTCTGGAGGCTGAGAAGTCCAAGATCAAGGTGGCTGTGCATTTGGTGTCTGGTGAGAGTCTGCTCCCTGGTTCATAGAGGGTTGTCTTCATGCTGTGTCCTCATATGGCAGAAGGGTCCAGGAAAATGAGATCTCTTTTATAGGGATAGCTATCCCATTCATGATAGCTCTACCCTCATGACTTAATCACCTACCAAAGGCCTCATCTCCAAATACCATCACACTGCATGTTAGGACTTCACATATGAATTTTGTGGGAACACAAACATTCAAGGGGTAATAGCAAAAACAAATGCAGCAAATATAATAACATGGTGTTTTTAAGATGGAAACATACAGTCATCAAAATTCTAGTAGACCCGTTTCTCAAAAACAAGGCAGTCAGAGCAAAAGATAGACTTCTTGTTCCAGACTGTATCTGTCACAACAATACCTGGAAGGTGGTCTATTACTGAACATGAGAACATGAGAGGGGGCAGACAAGGAAGTGGCAAAGGAAGACCATCACCCTATGAGGAAACTGCTTGAAGAAAGAAAGAAGGAAATTTATCAACCTTGATTTTTCTCTTTTCCTCTTTACTATCTTCCCTAGCATTATCTCAATTTATCAGCAAGTCTTATAGTCAAACTTCTAAGTGTATCTCAATTCTCTCACTTCTCTCCATCTTCTCACATAGACCACCACTTCAAGCCACCATCACCACTCTCCTGAATTAGTAGAATCACTAACGTCTCCTTGCCTCTTCTCTTGCTCCCTGACAATCTTATGTCCCCCAAATCTGGAGTTATCACTTTAAACCATGAATCAGATTATATTGTTCCCTGACTTAAAATCCTCCATCAGAACACAATTGCAATTAGAATAAAAATAAAAGTGTCTATTATCATCTATATTTGGCTCCAATCCACCATCATCCCTTATTTCTTTGCTCCAAATCATCTTTCGCATGACCTTAAATAGCTAGCTCTGTCACTATTCAGTTTTCACCTCAAATGCCACCTATGAAGGGCTTTTCTTTTTTTTTTAAAGATTTTATTTATTTGACAGAGAGAAACACAGCGAGAGAGGGAACACAAGCAGAGGGAATGGTAGCGGGAGAAGCAGGCTTCCTGCCGAGCAGAGAGCCCGATGCGGGGCTCGATCCCAGGACCCTGGGATCTGACCTGGGCCGAAGGCAGACGCTTAACGACTGAGCCACCCAGGCGCCCCTATGAAGGGCTTTTCTGATCACACTATTTAAAGCAGCTCCCTCTTTCCATTCTCTGCCCATTACTCTGTTATATTTTCTACAGAGCACTTATCACTATTTGAAATGATCATGTTTATCTTGTTCACTTGTTTCTTGTCTCTACTACTCTCAAACTTTTGTTCTGTAGCTTCCTCGCCTCTCAACCTTGATAGAATTGAAGAGAGTTAGGACCTTGTTCTGGATTAGGCTTTGGCTTAAAAGAATGTTGTGGCTGGTTTGATCTATCCAGACCACTCAAACTTCCTCCATATCAGCAATAAAGCTGTTTCACTTTCTTATCATTTCTGTGTTCACTGGAGTCATGCTTTTCATTTCCTTCAAGATCTTTTCCTTCATGTTTGCAACTTGACTGATTGGCACAAGATGTCTAGATTTCAGCCCGCCTTAGCTTTTGACATCCTTTCCTCATTAAGCTTAATCATATCTAGCTTTTGATTTAAAGTGAGAGATGTGCAACTTTTCCTTTTACCTGAACACCTGAATACAGAGGCCATTGTAGGGTTATTAATTGGCCTAATTTCAATATTGTTGTGTCTTAGGGAATAGGGAGGACTGAGGAGAGGGAAAGTAATGGGGGAAATGGCTGGTCAGTGGAATAGTCAGATCACATGTAACATTTATCAATTAATTTCACCTTCTTATATGGGCACTATTTGTGGCACTCCAAAAACAATTATGACAGTAACATCAAAGATCACTGATCACAGATCACCATAATAAATATAATAATGAAAAAGTCTAAAATATTACAAGAATTACTAAAAGTGACACAGAGACACAAAGTGAGCAAATGCTGTTGAAAAAATGGCACCAACAGACATGCTTAACACAGGGTTATCATCTACATTCAATCTGTAAAAACACAGTATCTGCAAAGTACAATAAAACAAAGCATGACAAAAAGAGGTATGCCTATGTGCTTTAAGTCTTTCGGAGACAGATATTAAGCGTCTTGGTATCAGATACCATGAAGACTTTGGCATCAAGACAAGTGAAAATAGGCCCCATTTATATAGGATACCATGTAAAAACCTATTTGGAGACTTCTCCCTCACAAAAATAGCTAATTCCTGTGCAATGAAAACAGTTATATTTTCATTAGTCTTTACAACATAAGTTTAGTTCTAAGAATCAAAGGCAGTAAGAGTCACATGGAAGCTATTCGTGGAGGTTCTAGCCAGAACTTTCTAGAAGAACTGGGAAAAAAGAGAAATTAATTTTGTTACAAAAAAGTTATGAACAGTGAGACAGGAAATAGGGGGGTTTCAGAGGCAGAACTGGCACTGTGATTCTGTTCAACACATTCCATGGAAGAGGGTACACTTCTAAGAGACATGAACAGTCACCAGAAAGAAATCTTCCACTGTGCAAGATATCTAAGGCTTTGCTGTGTGCTGAGTAAAGCCTCTACTCCCCCTTATTTCCCATGCAAACTTCTGTTTACAATTCAGCTTCCCTGGTCCCTTGATGCTATGAAAAGATAAAGGTAGATAAAGGCATTCCAGCCCCCCGAAAAAGTGGGGTGGTCTGCAGTCCTTACTGAGACTACATCATAGCCCAACTTCTCTCTCTGCCCAATCAGTCACCTTTACTTCACTTCCACAGGTATTGATGCCGATACACTTCCTACATACTAAAGTCTAGTTCAAAGTCTACATCCCTGACCACCCAATTTCCAGCCTCTACTTTAAAGCATGAATAGGATCCGAGGTTTCAAATGATGTTGTTGTCAGTAATCTATCTCTTAGCTCCGCATTAAGTTCATTTTTAATAAATCTCTCCTCTGTGGTGGAAAGTGGATTTTAGGTCATTTTACCAAAATTCTTTTTTTCCAAAACCAGTTCTGTGAAAATAAATTTGTCTAATGACTTTATTGATGTTAATGTCTTTGTTGAAATTTTATAAACTATTGCTAAATATAAAGTTAAGCTCATATGTCATCTGAAGAATTGGTACAAGACAGATAAAAATGCCCGAAAGTGGAGGAATATGACATAAAAAAAAAAAAAAAATCACCCAAAAGAAATGAAGTTATTCTGGTTTCCCACAATAAACAATTGAATATATGAACCTGGAAATAATTTGTTAAGAGGTTTGGCTTTAAAAATAAAATTATTTAAAGCAGCATTAGGAAAATTAGGATGAACAGAGGCAATTGCTATTATTACTCTAATGTCCTATGTGATTACCATGTCATATTTGGCATATAGGAAACAAAAAAACAAAATTTTGGAAAATCAAAATAGAAATTGATTAAAAATCCTAAAAATGATATGTTTATAGTATCAAATTAACAGGAAAACAAGAAGAAAAACTCACACCAAATGTTAAATTTTACTACCACTTCTTGGAAGTAAACTAAGACTGAAATGTCACATAGAAGACTGGCAGAAGAATCTTAACAATACAAAACTGAAATTAAAAAGATCTGAAGGAAACAAAAACTGAAAAAAATTCACACGAAATGCTCTTAGTTATTAAGGATAAAACATTGTTTTCTAAATATGAAATATTTATTTAGGAGAACAAATCACCCCATGATCCTTAGAATCTACCAGCTATAAATTCTTTAAGATGCTTATATAAAAATAAGAACTAAAAAAATAAAAACTTATTTTAAAAAAGCATTTACATCTTTTAAAAGCATCCACTAAGTATAAATTGTAGTAATCCTTATAACTCGTTAAAAGAAATAAGATTTTGGTAAGCAAATTTTCATTTGGGAAATTTAATTTCAGAAAATTAGTTTTTGTAGAATTGATTTTCAGTGAGTTGGCCTGCCTCCAGCAAGACAGCCCTGGCAGCCACAGTTTTATATTCTACCAAGCCAATCAACCCCAGCTCAAACGCATACTTTTTTCCAAGAGTTCCAGCTGAAGTCCTGGCATTACCATTGACCAAGACTGCTTGGGTCATGAGCTCATCACCATACCAGTGACTGTGGCCAAGGATGTGAACTATGGTGATCATTCAAGTCTGATCCTTCTGACACCCTCCAGAACTAGGAGAGAAATCAGGCCCACCTGAATCAAAGGGACTGCAAGTGGAAAGGGAAGACACAAAAGGAAAACCTAGGTGTCCTATCAGAAAAAGAGGAACAGTAGGTATTTGTTATATCTTTCACTCTGAGACTTCAAATAAACTTTTTTCCTGTTGAGCAGTTCTCTAACCATTGCTAATGGAACCAAATTTCATCATGGCTTTCAAAAGAGGGTCTGTTTTTATGCTTTCATTTTTTTAATCCACTTAAACTCAGAAAGGGCACAAAAGAAAATTTTTTTCAAACAAAAATGTTTGTTCCCCTATAACATGCTGTAAAGAATAAATAGTGTATTTTTTTCTCTACTGAATGATTTCTTTAACCACTCTGCTTTTTTGCTTCAATTCCAACATTCAAATTAACATTCTATACCTCTGACTGACAGAGGAAAGATGTTCCCAAGTTGAAGAACACACATTTTTATATATATTTGATATATTTGATAGATGTTAGTTATAACATACTTCTATTAAGAATAGACTCTTGGGGCGCCTGGGTGGCTCAGTCGTTAAGCGTCTGCCTTAGGCTCAGGTCATGATCCCAGGGTCCTGGGATCAAGCCCTGCATCAGGCTCCCTGCTCGGCAGGAGGCCTGCTTCTCCCGATACCATTCCCTCTGCTTGTGTTCCCTCTCTCGCTGTGTTTCTCTCTGTCAAATAAATAAAATCTTTAAAAAAAAAAAAAAAAGAATAGACTCTTGCCCCGCATTGGGCTCCCTGCTCATTGAGGAGTCTGCTTCTCTCTTTCCCTCTGTTCTTCCCCTCTGCTCATACTTACTCCCTTTCTCTCTCTCTCTTTCTCTCTTTCTCTCTCAAATAAATAAATAAAATCTTTAAAAAGAAAAGAAGAAAATAGACTCTTTCTGGTACACAAAAGTTTTCTTCTATACACCAAAACTTTTCATATTTTTTAACATGACCTATTATTACTTTTTACTATGTTTAATCTCCAAAATAATTAACTCTACCCTGGATAATTGAGAGTTGGCACTTTTTTAATAAAGAAAAATAAAATTAAAAGTGTCTAAATTGAATCTTCAAATGATACTGAAAATGTTCTCATATTCTTTCTTTCAATAATCATTCAACAAATACACATCGTAAGCCAATCACTGTCTCCAGGCACCATGAATATAGCTAAAACAAAAGTCTTATGCTGTGTAACTTACATTTAGTAGGGCAAACAGAGCAAATAAATAAATACCTCATATCAAGTATTGTAATTATTACAAAGAAAAACAAAGCAAGGCAAAGGATCAGAGAGTAAAAGGGATATTTTAGGTAGAATGGTCAGAATATAGGGGTACTCCATAAATAATACACTCAAGTTGTGTTTCAACTGAGAAAAAAAGCAAATAGGAAATCAAATATCACCCTTTGTTTATAACACTGATCGTGGAAAATGTGTCTGATATCTGTGGGTAAGTAGACTCCCTAATATTAGAGTCTACAATTAGACAGATCTGCCAACACAGTAATCATCAGTGTTGGAAAACTGCAATCTTCCTTATAGGATCAAACCTCCCTCACAGCAACATAGCACATAGGAGAGGGAATTCCTGCAGGCAGTTGGATGCTAAGGAGGAGGATAGAGATGTTCCCAATAGCCCCTTTCAATCTCTCAAATAAATAAATTCACATCTCCTCTATTGCCATGTAATTAAATAAGAAGCTAGAGACAGGACAGGTATTTGCTCAAGCGCCTACACACGGAAGAAAAGAAGAGGAGAGGGATAGGAAGGTCTTCATGAAAAGATGTTTTTCTCCAGCCACTTTCTGCTGCTCAGGCGCAGGTGCAAAGTGGGTGGACAGAGGGTTGCTTGTGTTTAACCAGGGATACAACCTCATGAGTGTTACAGAAGGCAGGAGTGCAGAGGAGAAAGCAAGAGGGGTGTTGAGAGTGTCTGTGAGGGAGTAAAAGACCATCAAATATAATTGGGATAAGGGGAAAAAGTGAGTCCATTAAAATAGTAACAGACAATGAATAAGTAGTATATTAAAAGAATTAGACCCAAATGTAATCAAATAATGATGAAGATAGAATCAGAAAATGACCTGGAAATTTAAGATAGTTGATCTGACAGAAAAAGATAATGGTCCACTAAAGATGTCCACATACTAATCCCCTGTAATGTAACCTGTAAATATGTTACCTTATATGGCAAAAAGGACTTTGTAGATGTGATTAAGTCAAATATCTTGAAATGAGGAGATTTCCCTGGATTATCCAGGAGGGCTAAATATAATTCCAAGGGCCACTACAGGAGGAAAGCAGAAAAATCAGATAGGAGATGTGATGACAGAAACAGAGAGTCAAAGTCAGAGAGAGATTTGAAGATGCCATGGTTCTGGTTTTGAACAGTAAGGAAGAGGTCCCAAACCAAGGAAAGTAAGTGGCTTCTAAAAGCCAGAAGAGGCAAAGAAACATATTCTTCCAGGGGGTCGCCACAAGGAATGTTGCTCTATTGATATTTTGCTTTTAGCCTCGAAAACCCATTTTAGACTTCTTACTTCCAGAAATATAAGATAAAACAATGGTGTTGTTTAAGTCACTAAGATCATTATAGTAGTAACAGGAAACTAATACAATTGGTTAAAGAGTGGAATGTTCAAATTCAGTATTTTGAAGGTGGGATACCTCTTGGTAATGACAAAGTTTAGCACAAAGATTATAATGTGACTAGGAAAAGTGAGGTCAAGAAGCTCATAGGGGTTGAGTGTGATTGTCCACACGGTTATTGAAGTCATCAATAATGAAAACAGTGATTCAGATTTTCAAATCTTTAATGAATAAAGGGAGAGGTTTGTAGATTACCAAGAAGGGATGTACTTTAGAGGATTTTATCTTTTGGAGAGAAAAGGGAAATACAGCAATCTAGAAGGAACAATGAAACAGAAGGAGGACATCTACCTCATCTCCAGTCTTGGTTATATGTAGGAGGTGAGATTTTAAAATTGCTGCCAGTAAAGAGAACTAGATGATTATCAATGTCCTCAGAAATAACCAGGTTTTGAGCGCCTGGGTGGCTCAGTTGGTTTAGCATCTGCCTTTGGCTCGGTCATGATCTCAGGGTCCTGAGATCTAGCCTTGCTTCGGGGCTTCCTGCTCAGTGGCGAGTCTGCTTCTCCCTCTCCCACACCCGCTGCTTGTGTTCCCTTTCTCTCTCTCTCTCTCTGTCAAATAAATAAATAAAACCTTTTTTAAAAAATTACCAGGCTTCAGTTAAAGAAAAAGGGTAAAGGGAATGATGAGAAGAGAGTTGCAGATATCAAGGACTTCAGATTTTCATGATACCCTGTAAAAGCACAGTGAAAGAATTTGAAGTATGGTGTGGAGGCAAATGACATGGTCATATCAGGAGATATTTGAAGCTAATGGAGCATGAGACCAGGTGGTGATCTATGAAAGGGAATTTGGGGGCTTCTGAAGGTGACTTAGATAAACATGAGAGTAAAGTGTAATGGAATTCGTTCTGATGTTTTTTTAGAAGGGTAAGCAGTTCTAAAAATGCAGCATTTTTTGATGATTATTACCTTGGATACTTATAGTCATAAGATAAATGAAGAGTGATTGCCTTACCAGCAAAAAGTAAGGTCTCTGGGCTTCCCTCCCTTCAGCTTCTCTTAGTGAGGTAGACTCATCAAATACACAGAGCTGGGTGTACAGATCTTGCTGAAATTTAGCAGCCCATGGAACCCTCAGGCCTCCTTTGCAAATGCCAGAGAGTAGACGATGGCTATGGGAGAGGCAATGAAGCTGTGAACCTCTCAGCAATCTGCTGTGGAACCTGTTGGGGTCATGGTGGAGAGGGGGACAAAGCCAAGGAAGTTAATATAATCATATGAGGGTTTTCCTAGATCTGTAGTCCTATTATTTCTATGAACTCAAGTATCTTCAATAAATATTCTATCTAGAAACAGAATCCCATATTTGGAGAAGGAATAATTTATAAGAAAAACTGAATAGGTTAAAACAATTGGAACAATGAAAATGAAAAAGAGAAAACACTGCAAATGAGAAACAGCACATATTGAAATGGCTTTCACAAACACAAAATGAGAATGACTTTTAACAACCTATGAGTGTTTGGGCAATCTTAAAAGTTCAAACGTCTGGTAGAAAATAAATCCCTATTCATCAGAGAAAAAACATATTCATCAAATTTGTTCTAGAAGTAAATTCTGTTTCTTTATAGCCAATAGAGCTACCCCAGGAGGATAGCTTAAAATTTTAGTTTGCACATTAAATTTACACATTTTAGTTAATATTGAAAGAAATTGTTAGTACTTTATTCCATAGGGTAGAAAGAACTGTATACAAATTGTTCTCTTTGGGACAGGGGTTCTTAGCATGGATTCAGAGTGTCCATGAAGCCAGTGAAATTTTATGTGAAATTACAGGATAGTATGGATCTCAGTGAATACAGGATGAGGCTCCTTAGCTTCCATGAAATCCTCAAAATGGTTTCATCTTAAAAAACAAAATCAA
>CM053607.1:62965782-62987796 GCA_028646535.1 Procyon lotor
AAAAAACAAAATCAAAAACAAAACGCCACACACACTGCTCTAGGACTTTATAATATAAAACAAATTAATCCAGATATTGTTAATAGCATAAACAGATAAATCATAAAACATTGTGTTAAAATGTTAGACTTTCATTCTCAAAATAGTGAATGGAGAGGGGTGGGAGGTGGGTACCAAAGGGAAGGGGAGGGCAGGATGAATCAGGAGAATACAGAGGACTTTTAAGGCAGTGAAACTATTCTGAACGATACGCTAGTGGTGAATAGGTATCATTATACATAAACCAAAGCCCAAAGAATGTATACTACAAAGAGAAAACCCTAACATAACACTATGAATTTTAGTTAATAATAATGTATCAATTATGGCTCATCAACTGTAATAAGTATAGCACAAAAATGCAAGACATTAATAATAGGGGAAACCACTGGGTTCAGGGAGGTGTATGGGAATCTGTATTTTCCATACAATTTTTATATAAACCTAAAACTGCTCTGAAAAATAAATCTATTTAAAAAAAGATTATGCTGATCACTTTGAATAAAATGGATTGGAGTAGAGCTAGAATGGAAGTAGGAGTCCAATTAGGAGACTTCTGCAATCAAGTCAAGAGATGATAATAAATTGGACTAGTATAGATAAGAATAAAAAGAGAAGAACCAAAATATTTGGGGAGGTTGGTATGAGAATTAGTGGTACTTTGAATATGGGTTAAGAGGGAGGGGAATGAATGTACTGATAAATGGCATAAATTTTTGGCTGTGTAATGGAAAACAAGTAAAATTCCATAGTACAGATTTTTGAGAGAATAATACTCTCTGAAGCCAGCAAGATGGGTCCATGGCACCAAGGGATTTGTGAAAGATAGTTATAAAATTCAAAAGAACCCTCATAAAAGAAGCTAAGAGAGTAATATTTTACATCCTAGAACTGTTCTGATATTCTCATCCTATCCTAGTCAACTCGGGCTACTAGAACAAAGTACCATAAAGTAAGTGGCTTAAATAATACACATTTATTTCCCAAGATTCTGGAGGCTGACCAATCCAAGATCAAGGTGCTAGCAGATATGCTTCCCGAGGAGAACCAGCTTTCTGGCTTGCAACAGGCTGCCTTCTCATTGAGTTTTCATAGGCAGAGGTGGGGAAAGCACTCCTGTCTCTCTTCCCCACTTCCCCGTTTAGGATGTTAATCCCATCATCAGGGCCCCACCCTCATGACTTCAGCTAAACCTAATTACTTCCCAAAGTCCTTAGCTACAAATTAGGTCTACCAGAAGGTGGGGAGGAACAGAAAACTATCCCCCAAACTGAGGAGGCACTTTGAGACTGAAAGCAGGTGACTCCCTACAGTTTACAGTTTTACTCAGGGTAACTTTCTGCCAGGATGGACTGGGCAGGTGATAACCCAGACCCTGCACAGCTATTCTCTGCAGTCTGGACCTTAGTCTATAAATTTTATAGAGCAAGGAAACAGGTGGTGGGGCAAGGGTGGGGGCACTATAGTAAGTAAAAGAGTTTGCATGCATTTCAAAGGGTTGGCACACCTAGTTGACAACTAAACTTTAATTAGATCTTATGGGCCACCTGTGAGTCAGGAAGAAAAAAAAACCAAAAAACTGTTATCTCTAATTGACTCATGGAAGCCTGAAGCATGCCTCCCTCCATCCCAGCCTTGATGGCTATTTCTAAGGGATGTGTATTAATCTCCAAGAGGCCCAGATTATGTAACCCCAACATTGTAAGCACTCCTACACCATCATATTCAGGATGGACTTCAACAAAGGAATTTTGAGGAGACACAAATGTTCAGTCTGTAACACACCTCCAGCCCTAAGCCAGAACCACATTATTGTATAACAAACAAGTACAAGATTATATATACAAAACAATACTTGACATTTTAAAAGCAACCAGTTTTTTAAAACAATTAAAATATTTAACATTTTGAAATAAAACGTCCTCTCACGGGAAGCCCAGTGTTAACAGATACTGTTTGCAATATTTTTAAGTCCCTCCTGCCTCCATCTCTCTCCACCCACTGCCCAAAAAGCTGACTTCCTAATAAGTAAGGACTCATGTATCTTATTCTCCAATTTCCATCAGTGTAATCTGAAAACTAGCAGCAAAAATGCCCCAGAACTCTAAATTTACAATGATCACATTAGGGGAGAATAAAGCAACCAAGATCCAGATAATTTTGGACTTTATAGTCCATAGTCAACACCTTAAATCTCATCTGGAATCAGAGCAGATCACAGAGCAGTGATGTAATAGCCAAAGAAAACATTATCACAGCTTGATTATGTAGTAATATGATGCATTTCTCATGTTGCTTTCATTAAGATAGCATCATACCCACAAAACTTTTGAACAGACCATCTCCAGAGAGAGTAGTTCAAAATTATCATCTTATTAAAATATAACTCTTGCTTTGGTTGCTTTTACTTGTTTTCTTTAAAGTCTCAAACTATGGCATATGGAGCCAGGAGAACACAGATTATCCCTGAGACCTAACAGAACAGGACCTTATATTACATAGAGGCCCAAGAGTCTATTTACTATGCTGCTTTTTCAAAATATATTCCCTTCACCCACCACCTGTCCATTCTATGCCCTGGGCATCAGCTTCTGAGTTAGAGCTGAGATGAACACTCCCGCTTTTATGCGTGGCCCAACCTCATTCACTTTAAGTCAGTTTTTTTGTTTTTGTTTTTCTTCTTTTAATCGCCTTTCTGTCACAGAGCCTCAGAGAGTTCTGTACCTCAATGTCATGACTTGTCATGACCTAAGCTTGTGAGCCGGGAGAAATGGATAAGACCAGGAAAGTCAGGAAAAAAGCTATGAAAGAAAGAAAAGAAAAAAGAAAAGAAAAGAGGGAAAAAAAGGACGGAAGGAGAGGATATTCAGGAGTTTTCCTCAAACTCTCATTTCCCCAAAATTATATCCACTGCCTGACAGCTATTCTTGATCTCCCTTCATTTAACATTCACCTATCACATGGATTTCAGACAGAACGCGGGGGGAAGTTAGAGCTGTGAGAGGTCATTAGTCTTCTCCACATGGGAAGAGAAGGAATGTGTAGTCGTCCCCTCATCCTCAGTGACCTGTTGTAAATGATGATTTCTATGTCAAACTGAAATTTTCTTCATTCTTTCTTGTATAAATGTATAAGGGCTATTCTACACTAAGATGGGTCACCAAGGTAGCTTATAGATTTTCTTTCCCTTGAGACCTTTAAAGAAGATAAATATCAAACTGTCTTTGAAGGATGACATGGAATCCTTATCACAGGTTGAAGAATGAATTTAAAAACTTTGGCTGTCCCTAGTGCCTATGAGTAAAGAAAAAGCAAAATGAAACAAAACATTAGCTACCTATAAATAGCTATATTTATAGCTATATAAAACAATTCCTTTAAACACTCTTTATTTCCAATGTAGCAATTTTTCTTTTTTAAATGTAACTCTCTGCCACCCTGACATTAAAAGTCAAAGTAGCACCAACTCTGTCCGGTTGAGCTACAAAATTAATTGACTACTATGAAAAATACCAATGTAGCATAATGAGTCACAGAAGACCCATATCAACACTAAATTAGAAGACATAACTGCCTTTTAGAACTCAGTTATGCCCAAGTCTGCAGTGTCTAATAATTATGCAGGGTGACTGGAATGTTTATTAAAAGTACTAGGATATCTGACATCTTCTGAGTAGACATAGAATCTAAGAGAAAGATAAGTTTATCTCTTTAGAACTCTAAGTACTAAGAGCTGATGAGTCTTAAAATAGCAACAGGTTACCAATGTCTGGCATTTAGTAACTAAATGTTGAATAAATGTACTATATTTGTTTCTTCTGTCCTTTGGTTTTTTTTTTTTTTTTTTTTAAGATTTTATTTATTTATTTGACAGAGAGCGAGATACAGTGAGAAAGGGAACACAAGCAGGAGGGGTGGGAGAGGGAGAAGCAAGCTCCTTGCCAAGCAGGGAGCCCGATGCAGAACTGGATCCCAGGACGCTGGGATCATGACCTGAGCTGAAGGCAGATGCCCAACAACTGAGCCACCCAGGTAAGATGACTAGTTACTGCCCTTCACAACATGCTCAGACCTTTCTCTCCTTCCAGTATGAAATTTGGATTAATACATCTTTGCTTTCTTTTTCATTCAGAGTATAATTGCCTGAATAGCTACATGTACAAGAAGGAAATGAACCACTATCTTACACCATACACAAAAATAAACTCAAAACAGATTAGACTTGAATATAAGACCTGAAACCATAAAACTCTTAGAAGAAAACATAGGTAGTAAGTTCTTTGACATTGGTCTTAGCAATATTTTTTTAGATTAGTCCCCTCAGGCAAAGGCAACAAATGCTAAAATAAACAACCGGGATGGCATCTAACTAAAAAACTTTTGCATAGCATAGGAAACCACCAACAAAACATAAATGCAGCCTACTAAATGAGAAAAGATATTTGCAAATCATACATCTGATAAGGAGTTAATATCCAAAATATATAAGAATGTACATAAGTTAATATCATAAAACAACCTGATTAAAGAATAGACAAAGGGCTTGAAAAGACATTTTTTCAAAAAAGACACACAGATGGCCAACATACAAATGCTCAACATCACTAATTAGGGAAATGCAAATCAAAACCACAATGAGCATCACCTCACACCTGTCAGATGTGGTACATAAACAATGAATTTTGGAATACAGGAAAAAAAATAAAATTAATTGGAAAAAAATAAATAAAAATCAAAATATCAAAATGTGACAGAGTAAATAGAAGTCTATGCAAAAAAATAAATAAAACACAAAGTTGGCAGTTTAAAAAAAAAAGACAAAAATAACAAGTGTTGGTGAGGATGTGGAGAAAATCTCCCCCTCGTACACTGTTGATGGGAATACAAATTGGTACAGCTACTATGGAAAATAGAATGGAAGTTCCTTAAAAAATTAAAAATAAAACTATTATACAACCCAAAAATTCCACTCCTGGGTATTTACCTGAAGAAAACAAAAATACCAATTCAAAGAGACACATGCACCCCTATGTTCACTACAGCATTATTTACAATAGCCAAGATATGGAAGCAACCCAAGTTTCCATCAACAAATAAATGGCTCAAGAAGATGTGGTATGTACGTACAATGTAGTATTACCCAGCCACAAAAAAATAAAATAAAGTAAAATCTTGCCATATGTGACAACAAGGATGGACCTTAGTATAATGCTAAGTAGAATAAATCAGACATAATTCCACTATAAGTGGAATTTAAAAAACAAAACAAACAAAACAGAAATAGATTCATAGATACAAGGAAAAAAACTGTTGGTTCCCAGAATGGTAAGGGGTTAGGGGATGAGTGAAGGAGTTTAAAAGGTACAAACTCCCAGTAATAAAATAAGTAAGTCATGGGGATGTAATGGAGAGCATAGGGAATATAGTCAATAATAATTGTAATAATTTTGTATGATGACAGATAGTAACAGGACTTATGGTGATCCTCTCATAATATATAAAAACATCAAATCACTATGATATACATCTGAAACTTGTAGGATATTGTATGTCAATAATACTTCAATTTAAAAAAGCAGAATTGTGGGGCACATGGGTGGCTCTGTCAGTTAAGCTTCCAACTCTTGATTTTGGCTCGCGGGTCATGATCTCAGGGTCATGAGATCAAGCCCTGCCTCATGGCAGGCTCATGGTTCAGCAGAGAGTCTGCTTGAGATTATCTCCCTCTTCTCTCCCTCTAACTCCTACCCCATTTACACACGTTCTCTCCCTAAAATAAAATAAATCTTTTTTTTTTTTTTAAGATTTTATTTATTGTTTGACACAGAGAGAGAGATCACAAGTAGGCAGAGAGGCAGGTAGGCAGAAGGAGAGGAGGAAGCAGGCTCCCTGCTAGCAGAGAGCCCGATGCGGGGCTCGATCCCAGGACCCTGAGATCATGACCCAAGCCAAAGGCAGAGGCTTAAACTACTGAGCCACCTAGGTGCCCCTAAAATAAAATAAATCTTTTTTAAAAACTATAATTGATTATATCTAGATTCTTACTGGCTTATTTTATGAAGCTGAGGTTTATGTTACCTTTGTTAAATCTTGAGATCAGTATGAATCTCAGTAGATCTTTCAATCATTGCTGAAATATATTTTTTTAGAGTTCAGCAAGTATATAAATTTTCTTTTCTAAATTGACCACCTTCTCCATCTCAACTAGAAATTGAATAACTGGAGGATGAGTTAGATTGGGCCCAGACCTCACTGATAATTTCTAACATTCATACATCAGTCTATAGTATTCAATACTTGTTATTTTATCACTCCACGAATTCTTTTTTTTTTCCAAGAATTCTTTATATTAATTCACCTGTAATAAAAATTTGCTGAGGTATAAGCAGAGATATTTCTACTGCTAAATTTCTAGGGCTATGATATGGATATTTACCTGGATAACCAAGTTCCAAGAATCTGATTCTGACATACACAGCAATGTGAAGAATCATGTTACCAGATCTTCCTTTAATTCAGCTCTTATTTAAAGGACACTCACCTAAAAGATATGACGATAGTGATTTTGGGGGCTTCCTGTGGTTCTAAGATCCTAATGGAGAAAAAATGAGGAATGCTATGAGCTTTGGGGCTTTTCTTAGTAGGTGACCTACTACAGTCAAGAAATGTTTCCACTGACTTAACATCTACTATAAAATTTCGCTTCAAAAGTTGACTTTATTTTGAAAAGCTAACATGAAATCACCAAAGATTATTTCTAAAGTTAAAACTAATAGGGGAGGGGCACCTGGGTGGCTCAGTGGGTTAAAGCCTCTGCCTTTGGCTCAGGTCATGATCTCAGGGTCCTGGGATCGAGCCCTGCATCAGGCTCTCTGCTCAGTGGGGAGCCTGCTTCCCCCTCTCTCTCTGCCTGCCTCTCTGCCTACTTGTGATCTCTCTCCGTCAAATAAATAAATAAAATCTTTAAAAAAAATAGTAATAGGAGATATAATTCTCAATTTTTCTGGGGTTATCACAAAATAAACAAAAGATACCATATTAAAAAATTTTTGTCATCTCATCTAATTGTCTAATGCAAATAAATTTATGAAAACAATGCTCTGTAAGAGAGCAATGCTCTTACAGAGCATTGTTCCTTTTGTCAACTTGTCAATTAATCTACTAATATTTAAAGTTAATTTTAGGTTAGCTATTTTGTTTAAGTTGGTTTTCTTTCTTTTTTGTTAAATTGGATTTATTTCTTAAAAATTGCAAAGAATGAAATATTACATTAAACACAGCCTACAGATATGTGGAATTTTGTTCCACAAAATTTGTTCCACAAAATGTGGAATTTTGTTCCACAAAATTATATAATCTAAAGTAGAAAATAAATTTAAGGCCCAAATTAACAAATGGAAACTTTGTACTTTGTATTTAGAAGACATTTTATAGCATTTTTGTCTTTCTTTCTGAAATTTTCCCAAAGCTCCTTATTCTAAGAATTAATTTCCTCTCCTCTAAAGTGAAAAGTCCATCTCTTCACAAAGAATATAAAACAGTATCTAGATTTCTCTAATATGGTAATTTATGATTTTAAAACCCCTAGATTCCGTTGCTTCAATAGCAACTACTATAATTACATCCTCTTTTTGACACAGCTTTCCTGATTTGATCCTATTTAAGCTTTTCAAGAACCAACATAGTGACAACTTGTTCATTCAGAAGAAATCAAGAAAAGTAGGATTATACTCGGATGAGCATATACTCATGTCATGTTCAACGAAATACTCTGGAAACTTTGAATGTTTTCTAAAATGTTAAATATTTCATGGTCACAAATATATACTTCTCAGGGTCATTCTAGGAATTGGATTTGTTTGTTTCTACAATGCCTGTGCACCCTCTTATGGTCATTTTAGGATTTGCTTTATTGGGAGATTCAATTTATTCAAGGCTATTCAAAGGTTTCATCTTGTAAATTTGAATTTTTATTAGAATAATGATATTTACACACTTCACACCTTTAAATCTGTGATTTCATAATCCCAAATATTAATTGAAGCTCACACCTCTTCACACTGCTAAGAAAACCAAAGTAGATAGAGCCGAGGTTACCAGGATAATAATTAGGAAGCACTCTATACTTTCCAATTATGTCTGACATATTAAAAATCTAATAAGAATTTTATGCCTCCTAGGCATAAAACAATTCAACAGTAAGGCCATGATTAGGTATCACAGTCCTTATTTCCTGATACTGATATGACAAAAATCAACCTAGAATTTGTTTGGGCCTGTTTATACAAAGAATGAAAATGACTTCTATAAGACAATAGCCTAAAAAGAACAGCGGAAACGTGGCTGTTTTTCATTAAAAAGTAGTAAAGCAAGATTAAACACATGCACGCACACACACACTGTATAGTTTAACTGACTCATGTCTTGGAAACATTAAATTCCTTTAAACTTACATATCTTAAAAAAAAAAAAAAGAATGATCAACTGTTACCTATTATGTTTAATTTGACACCCATAATAAAAAGAAATACTGCTTATTCCTTTCCTGACTTAAAATCTCCTTCTTTCTATTACTTATGGTTTCATGTTTAGAAAATGTTTAGGAAAAAAATGTGAAAAGTTAAAATGATTAGTTTTATTTCTGAGTTCATGCTACTGCTAGTGATAAGGATATCTGCTTTGTGGTGAAGAGAAGCAACTGTTCAAACTCTACATATCGCAGAACTACTATTTAAAATATTTGTGGGGAGAATTGCTGCATTTCCGTATTTTTTTTCTTACTAAGGTAACTACCTAACACTGTATGATATTTTTAACTTGAAGTATAACTTGAGTGCTATATGGACTTTAAAATCCTAACTTATATTACATTCATATTTTTGTCAGAAAAGTACTTCAGAACCAATAGATACATCTATAAATCAATAACTTTGGTTTTAAAATACAGCTAATATTATGGAATTTCTTGTGCTCTTGGTTAGTGCACAAATGAAATCTAAAAATAAAATTTAGGGTGGTTGAACTGAAAAATACAATTATTTCTCACAGCAGATAATAGCACTTAAAAGACCACCAATGCCTGTAAAGTATCGATCCATACGTTTCCTATATGTTATTCAGTGTGTCAGATGTGTTCACAGCAAATACACATTTCAGAGCATTAGGTTATTGCCAGTTCCAGAAATGTTCTTTATAATTATACTTCCAAAGGATCTAAAATCCTACAAGTCATCTCTCTTACAATACAACCGTGTACATTGTCTAACATATCTTGTTCATGGTTCACAAACACTGAAAAATGTGATATGAAGTTGCCAAGTGAGCCCTCCAGCACCTCCCTGGGTATGCATTCTTTCACAATAATAATAATTTTGGACAACTGGAATCTACTTTATAAATATGTATATATTTTTTAAAAAGTGAATATGTTTTGCTAATGAGCATTCAAATGTATCCTGTTCTATAAAAGTCTGATGTGTCCTACAAAATCTGATAACTTAATTATGCATTCAAAGATACAAAATAGTTAAAATCTACTGGCTCCAACAACCACCTAGGAAGCCAGTAATGAGGGTTGTGGGAAAGCAGAGTAACCCAGGGGTCCTAAATTACTTAGCATAAAATTCCAGGCCCTCAAAATCAGCCATAGGACAGTACCTTTCATTTCTTCAGCACTATACCTTTGCACATCCCGATGATTACACATTTAGCTCCCTCTAACAGAGGGAGCTATATAACATCATTATATATTGGGACTTATCACATGGTAATGCAAATGATTTGCTTGAATGCCTAGCTCTCCCAATGGACCACCATATATAATTTCTTAAAAAACTTAGAAACTGGGGCGCCTGGATGGCTCAGTGGGTTAAAGCCTCTGCCTTCAGCTCAGGTCATGCTCTCAGGATCCTGGGATTGAGCCCTGCATCAGGCTCTTTGCTCAGTAGGGAGCCTGCTTCCCCCTCTCTCTCTGCCTGCCTCTCTGCCTACTTGTGATCTCTCTCTGTGTCAAATAAGTAAAATCTTAAAAAAAAAAAGATCTTGGAAACTGAACTGATTTATTTTTATATCTCCCAGTACCTGAAAAGTACTAGGTGATGAAGCAGTAAGATGTTTTTGGAGTCTAAAACATCACTATACAGACCTGTGTTTTAATTCTAGGTCCACTGAACTTTTCATTTTCCATATATGTAAATGATTATGTATTTAATTCCTTGTAGTATTGCTGGGAAACTGAAAGATACCTATAAGTGACTAACCTAGTGCCTGGCACATAGAAGGCACTGTTACATACATGCTCAGTAAATGTTAGTTGAATTGATCTTTCCCTATAGTGCTTTCCATGTATATATTAACTCAAAAACTCTCCAGGTTTTTCAAAATTTAAACAACTATCTTGTTCTTTCTTATGCTTTGTCATACATCATAATTTAAACATAATCATATCTATAAAAATAAAGAATTTTACTGTCTATTCAGGCAATTTAGGCATTCGAAAACACTAAGTTCAATTTTTTCCAGACATAAAATATCCTAAGAAATGGGACCCAAAGTTCAGGGCATTCAGCTTTATTTTCTCTTCTATTTCTCAATAAAAAAGAAAAAAAAAATGCTTCAATATTTATAAGACTAAGAATAATGGATGTGCATAATTTTGCTTTAACATACATTTTCTGCCTTTTAAACCCAGTTTAAACTCAGTGAAAGGCCAAGAACATGGACTTAATTATGCAGGGGAAAAAAAAGATGCTTTAACTGCAGTGCACATTCAATAGACAAAATCCAAAGAAAGCAATCCTGCCTGAAACGTTTACAAATCAATTCATTATATTGATTTGGAATGAGTTGTGCTGTAATTTAAAGGATAGATTACCGCAGGCCAAACTTGATAAAGTTCTTTTTTTAAGGTACTTCACTTGGCTATGGACTTGACCTGAGAATTTTCAAGAAACAGTGACTCGCCTAAACTTAAAAAAAAAAAAAAAAAAAAAAGTTACTCTATACGTAAAAACTATATTTTAAGGGGTAATGACTAAGAATTAATCATAACTAAATTTCAAAAGTACAAAAAATTGGGTCTGAGTTAACTAATAACTTTAATAAACAATTGATATTTTGAGAAAAGGCAATGTGTTTCTATTTCATAATGATTTATCCCACATACAATGTATAGATGCTTCCATCTTACTTCCTAGTTCTAATGCAATTCTAGAAGAAAAATTTAAGATTTGGTTCATTTTGTTTTTTTCTTCTCATGGAAAGAGCTGTTCCTTGGTGAACAGTGACAAAGGATTCCTTTTGTCCCACTCAAATCTCCTGATGACTCAGTGTTTTATCTTAATGCAACTTAAATATTTTGTCACTTTTTTTCACTTATTCTTAAAAAGTAGGGATAATAATAGCTGTCACTACATAGGGTATTTCTCAGAAAGCACTGAAATTAGGGTTCAGAAAAGCTCATCTAATTTTAATTACACATCAAGCATGAAGTCAACTATTCAGTTAATTAAGTGGCTAACTATGTGCTTCCTGGAGGAAAGAGTATTTGTTAAAATCATTTTCTTCATAATAAAATAGGACCTAGTGAATGATACTGCCCCCTCCATTACTCTGTTTCCTGGTGGGGGGGGGGGAACACAGCAGAAGTCCAGAGAATATAAGTAAATAAAATAATAATTTTTAACTGAGTCATTCCTAAGTCTCAAGAATCAATGTAACAATGTCTTTCCACAACATTAATTCTCTTCCAACAAAATTTCTCTTGGGCCTCAGTTTCTTCATCTGAGCAATGACCTCTATTTTCCACTTCTCTTGCAGTTTTTTTTTTAAAGATTTTATTTATTTATTTGACAGAGAAAGAGAGATCACAAGTAGGCAAAGAGAGAGAGAAGCAGGCTCCCTACTGAGCAGAGAGCCCGATGTGGGGTTTGATGAGGGGCTTGATCCCAGGACCCTGAGATCATGACCTGAGCCAAAGGCAGAGGCTTTAACCCACTAAGCCACCCAGGCGCCCCTTCTCTTGTACTTTTAAGTGTTGTGAGTTCTTAATAAGTTAAATTGGACTAATAACAGAATTCAACTAGTCTGCCGTAAGCTAATGTCTAGATGACACATGGATTTACAAACATATGAATGTTTAAATACGCAATATGTAAGTTATTTAAACACATGTATGGATCAATTAAAACCTAAGAAACAATTAAGTTTTTGATACACCTTCTTCAAAACTCATCATTTGTGGTAAAATGACACAAAAACTGTGAAAAACCAAGTATAATACCTCAATGGAAAAAAAATTATTTTATTTCCCAGGTTTCTTCTCTTTAAAATGAAAGCAGACAAACACAGCAAAATTATGATCTATGAAACAAATTATAACTTAAAGAAGAAATTTTAAATTATTTCCAAAAATGCCTAAAGCAGTTTAAGCTTTCTAAAATGTGTTACCCTGTTGAACTACAGCATTTTAGCTTCACAAAAGCTTTCTTAAAGTTTGCAACAAAATTTCAAAATAATCTTTCATCAACAGAAAAATAAGTGATTTTGCTGTGACATTTTTCCTGCAAACTGTAACAGGAAATCTTTCTAATTTTAAGTATTTGGTGTTGGTTTTTTTTTTTTCCTGTTGTAGACTAAGCAAAAAGCAAGGAAAAAATAAGTTGGCTTTTCTGAGTTATTGGTCCCACAATTAAAACAAAATTCGGTCTCTAAAACAGTATTTTTAAATACATTTATCTTCTATTCAATTGATTGTCAAAGTAATTCTTGAAATAAAATGAATTAGTGATAAATGTAAGTCTCTATTTAAAGATTCCCTACTACCTGTATTACTTGTGTATATTTAAAAGATACATTCCTTTCCAAGCTGACTATATACTGGAAGTCACAACCTTTACTAGCACTGCCACCTGCTGTTGATTCTAAATCATTTTCCAGCATATATCAATAAAAAACTAAAATAGAATTAGCATGGGCAAATTGGTCTAGAAAACAAGTAGCAACACAGATTTTAGAGACAATCTGTGTGCAAACCACAGATAAAGTTTTGCGTAACAGCACATAAAGTTTTATCTATATTGTAAAATCCTCAGTATGCAAGAGGAACAAAATAGTAACTGTAAAGGCCCTGAGCCTTTTCAGTTATTCACATTTGTTTGTGGTATAGTTTTAAAAGAGCATTATTTATTTGCCAAAAAAAGAGAGGGCTGCAGTATCCAGAAAAATGAGAGTAATAAAGTTCTTCCAGGAGGAATTACATGATTTCCTTCTAATTGAGTAAACCATGTCTAAGAAACAGAGGAAGATATAAGCATGTAGGAAGATAGAAGCGAATGTGGCAAAATGGTGAGTCTACCTGAAGGATAAAGGGGAAAGCATTTTTGATCTTTTCAACTTTGCTTAAGTTTACAAATTTTCTAAATAAAAAGTTGGAGAAAAAATAATGTGCTGATATTTTTAATCTGTTTTACCAGTGCAGCTAAACATTATAAACTTTAAGGGAACACTGATACTATAATAGATAAATTTAATATGTATTTTTAAGCCTGAGAAAGGCTGAAAAGCTTTTTTTAAAAGAATACTGAGGCTCTCTTTTTTTTCCCCTGTTATAGAAAAACATGATTTACAGCAGCCATGGGTCTTAAGGGAGATGGCTAGTCGTGTAGCCAGAGCAGGGACCTAACATTGCCTCTTGGGGAAGGCAGGAACAAAGTGTATAAAAGAACATGAGTTTACCCAATACTTTTTTCTTTTATAATTTAATAGCTTCAATACTGAACTGTTAGTTGTCTTGAAAGCTTTACCAGTGTGCTTCCTTTTCCCTGTCTTATCAAACACCAAAAACCATAACTGAGAACTTCTTTAAAACATATTCCTGAGGATTTTATTATTATTGAAAAGAAAGAAAATTCATTTTAAAACTGCTAATTTTTTTACCAAGAAACCTAACATTTGCATAAAAGACAGCTTTTGGGTTGTCTGTACAACGCTCTTTCTGTGGATTTTCCCTCCCAGTTCCTCTATCATAGAAATATAAATTCCATGACTCTACCCAGTCCTAACCTACCGGCCAGTGCTTCTCTTTTCTGGGAGTTCAGAATTGGAATTCAGAAAGGACAGTTCAGTCTCTGATGTTTTTTGAAGTGTGACAGGAAAACTCAAGATCTATGGGATTGTCATGGAGTACAAAATGCATGGAAAAGCAGAGAGAAATGTCCATATGCAGAGAGAAAATAAGGAAAGACATGTACAGAAATAAAGAAGAGAAGACAACACAGAAAGAGAGAGGGAATAATGTCTTAAAGCTTTCCATTTCCATATGAGTCCAGGGGTACTTCTTGCCCATGGGCTTCATGACATTCCCTTGTATTCATTTGGCTTCCCCACCTTTCCTCCAATGCCCCCACCCTTATAGTCACGCTAGTTTACAGCGGGATTCTGTTTCTTAAAGACAAAGCCTTAACTCTAACAATTTGTTGACACAAAGAGATACAGAGAAATTTTTTATAAAACAACCAAAAAATTAGAACCCCATCCAATAATAAAAAAATTGAAGATGTAGATAGTGCATATGAAACACAATTTAAAGATAAGCAACCTCCACAGAAAACTGTAATATTTTTCTTAACAGAGTCCCTACCTAGGAATCACAGTGGTGACTGTGGCATATTATATTATTTCTTCAAAATATTCATTCCTCTCCCTTTTAAATTCCCTCTCTAGTAATTCTCCCCATGAAAGAAATATATTTCCCACCACCACAACCTCAGGTTTGGCTACATAACTTGCTTTGGCCAGTCCAAAGTAAGGCTAAGTGACCGCCACTGCCAAGCAGGAATGTGAAGACGATCTTCTAGTTTCACAGAGTCAGTCTGCTTTTCTTTCTCTCTGACCACAGGAGAAAAAACAAAACTGAGCCTGTGTTACAATAATGTGCAGATGTGTTACCTGTCAACTTGCAATAGGTGTGTAACAGGAATAAGAAATAAATCTATATTGTTAGATTTATTTCTAACAATTAGAAATAATTATTTAATTAAAACTGAAATTTTAGAGTTGATTGGTACCATGGGATAACCCAGCAAAGCAGACGGATACTTGTCTCAAATAGATACTCATTACAAATGGATAAGAAAGTAAATACTTCATCATGGAGTTCATTTAAATATTGCCAATAAGCTTATACTTTAAATAAGCCCTTTTAGTTTTGAAGCTATCATACTGTTGATGATTTTAAGGATCTTTATAGATAATGCTTACTAAGGGATAGATTTACTACTTCCTCCATGTTTCTAAGAATGATCAACAGATTTATCAAAAAGACATACTTCTTAAAATATATTTCAAAGATATTCTAATTTTAGCCTCTGTACTTTTCCAAAACCTACAATACTATACAATAAGTAAAATACTTTACTTAGTACATACAATAAGTACAATAAGGTTTTTCAAAACAATGTGTCAACTGAGAAAAAGTTCTTAGCAAATTTTATGCTTTCCTTCAATCTTATGAAAACAAATCAATAGCAAGGGTTGATTCTTCCAAAGAGTACAAACCAAAAAAATTATTAATACCATTCCTATTTCCTTGGTCATTTTATAATACCAATGGCCTTAAATCCTCTATAATCCAGATATTAATTTTGCTGTTGTTTAAGTATCTCTGAAAGTAATGTCCTATTTAATATAGTTTTGATAGATGAAAACAGTTATCAAATAAACATAAGATAAAATATGAGGCTAATGCTATGCATGTTGCTAAGATTAGCTATGTGACTTTAGGGAAGTCGTTCAACCCCTATAAGTCAATAGAGAAGCTTAGAAAAAATGAAGATAATAATCTAAGCCTACCACTCGTTGTAGGAACCAAATAATGCTATAACCTCTTCCCTAACCTAAAAAAACAAAGGGCACATGATCACAACAGAAGCAGAAGAGATGCATAAATATAGTTTCCATAAACCTTAGTACAAAAACTACATTGTTGAAGAATCAATGTTGAAAACTGCTTTTACTTCTCCACTAACCCATTAGCCCCACTATTAAAAGCACAATAAACTGTATTAATAAGAGAATTATCTCATGCAATTCGCTTTTTTATTCTAGGTAGTGATTTGAAAAACATCTCCATTTCAAGAACAAAAATACTTTCATGTCTTTATCAAAAGAGATTAATAAATAATCTCAATGTGTTTTAAATTGCATGTTAATATTTTTCTAAGGCTTGTACTTATATTTACTCATTTAATCCTTATAATAATTCTGTGAGGAATTTACCATTAATTAGTCCATTCTTATAAGACAACTAAGGCACAGATTAAGTAACTGTCCAAAAGTCACAGTTCTTAAGTAGCAAAGTCAGGTTTTGAAACCAGGCAGGCAATATTAAAACTCCATTTCAACCAACTATTATCATAACAATACAAGTGACCAGAAAGAATTTGGGGAAAAAATGTAATGTAGTTGTGCTGATAATAAACTACTATTTCATTAGTACATATTAAGCCTGTCTTTTAAATAATCCCATTCATTTAAATTATTAAAAATTTATATTGATAGTAATCATGTAAATGCATCAACTAACATAAATGTTGTTCATCTAAATCCATTACTTCCATTGCTACAATTTCTTCACCAGTGTGGCTGAGAAATTTTCATGTCTGAGCTAGACTGTGTCCTTGGTAATGAAAAAGTAAAGTTGAAAAAGCTAAAATCATGAACAAATAAATATATGGTAACTGTGACACAATAAATAACTTAGAGATGCTATGGCATCTCTAAGACAGTACTCCACAAAAATGCATTTCAAATTGGATGTATAGTATACATCTATCATATCTTTTTTTTTTTTTAAGATTTTACTTATTTATTTGACAGAGAGAGAGAGATCACAAGTAGGCAGAGAGGCAGGCAGAGGGGTGGGGAAGCAGACTTCCCGCTGAGCAGAGAGCCTGATGTGGGGCTCAATCCCAGGACCCTGAGATTGAGGGTCATGGGATTGACCTCTGCCTTCTGAAGGTAGAGGCTTTAACCCACTGAGCCACCCAGGCACCCCCTATCATATCTTTTAAGATCTTTCAAAGAATGAATACATAAAGATGACAATGTTAAAAAAAAAAGTCCCAGAGAATGACGGACTTTTACACACCCGGAATATGTAAATATATAACAACTCTCTGAAAATAGTAAAGGAAACACATCTTAGACTAAGATTTGAAATACTAATGACAAGTTTTTGTAAGCAATTACTTTAATATAGAAGATATGCATTTTAAAAAAGAGAAATTTCAACTCTGAAATTCCAACTGTGATTTGAGAAATCATTAACTAGCTGGAAAAAATATTTTTCCAATTTGGAATTATATTCAAAACCTTCAAGAAAGACTCAAAAGATTCAGTTTAATTTAAATAATTTAAATTTGACATATTCAAATAACTCAGAGCTTTTAAATTTAAAGAAATGAAAAAGAAAACACCCAAGTCCCAATATCAGAGAAAGGTGACAAAAATCCATTACTTTCAGGAGAAAAGAGTCAAACATTTCCACGGAGATGATATGACTCCTTAGAAAAACTAATTTGACCAAAATGAGCCAGAATTTTATTATTGGTCCACTATGAAAAAGCAGATCTTACGCATTTTATTCCAATTTTTCAAGTGAGAAAATTCAGACTAATTAAATATAAAAGAAGGTCTCTATATTTTTACATCTAAATTTGCTGGACAAGTTATCAACAGAATAGAAATTCGGTTATACCAATGTGTCACAGAATAATGATTATTATAGTGAGAAATACTAGTTTCTGTAAATTCCCAAAACAACTTTCATTAGTACTGTAAACTGCATAAAACTAAAACAACAGTTGGGAAATTACTACATTTTAGTTTTTAAGAAACTTGGTGAGGGATCTTTTTCCACCCCCAGAATATATCTCTTGCTTTTCTAACAATATCAATAAGCCCAAGACGGCATCTACACGCATTTCCAAGTTTCAGTGATGGTCAATGTATTAAATAACTAATCCAGTATAATGCACTATTCCAAAGTAGAGTGTTTGGCCAATATACCTCTTCAGAGAGATATCGTAATTGCTTCACTCCACTTTCAATGAATGATCTATAATGAAAGTTGCTTTTTTAGGCTTAACCTAGAGCTGTACCCTGTGGGAAATGATGAGTCTTTGTAAAATGTGTTACAGTTTACTAATAAGGATGCAGAAGAAGCACAACTGATGAACCAGCAAATCTGCTCTGACTTATTTGGTCTTTGCTGCATGAATTTGAATATCATCAAAATACATTATCCTTATCCATAACCTGCTTCCTATGATTCACTCTATCCTCATACTCATTTCAAAAGGAACTTTAAGCACTTGAATATTTTACACACCTGTGCTAGTCCTATGGCATTACATAAAACAGCATATTTTTTTCTAAAGGACAAAATGAAGCTTTGAATAAGAAGAAGTAACCAGGTGAATATTTAGGAACTGGACAAAATCAGACAACATTTACATAGCAATGTTCATATATATATATAAAACTTTTTTTAGAGGATTCAGGGTAGGGGCAGAGGGAGAGAGAGAATCTTAAGTAAGCTCCACGCCCAGCATGCAACCCAATGCAGGGCTCAACCTCACAACCCTGAGATCGTAAACCGAGCAGAAATCCAGAGTTGGATGCTTAACTGACTGAGTCAACCAGGTGCCCCAACAATATTTATATTTGATACTGATATATAATCAGAATTTCTCACCCAAAAATAATACAAAGTTAGCTTCTCTGAATATTTACCAATTGGCCATCGGGAAACCATGGAGATGTGGATTAAGATTCTCTTTCCACCAATAACTGATGGTTTTATCTTGAATACACCTGTTAATTCTTCCCTCCTTCCCTCTGGCTCCCTTCCTACCTTCATTTCTTCATTCCCTTTTTTTTTTTTTTTTTAAAGATTTTATTTATTTGACAGAGAGAAACACAGCGAGAGAGGGAACACAAGCAGAGGGAATGGTAGCGGGAGAAGCAGGCTTCCTGCCGAGCAAGGAGCCCAATGCGGGGCTCGATCCCAGGGCCCCGGGATCATGACCTGAGCTGAAGGCAGAAGCTTAAGAACTGACCCACCCAGGTGCCCCATTCCTTCATTCTTGATTCATTCATGAATTCATTTAACTTCTACTGAGGGTATAACATATGCTGGGCATTATGGTTGCCTCTAAGTCTAAAAAGATGAACAAAATAGTTGTTCCCAAAGGAGATCCTAATCCTTTGAGTGACAGAAAAAAATACCTAAACTATAAAACATAAGATAGGTTCATTCAGAGTGCTCTTGAAACAGACAAAGGGATGTAAACTCAATTTCCCAGAGATGGTGACACATGAACTGAGCTTTGAAAATCAAACAGGCATTACTCCAGAAGAGACTGTATGGGTGAGGAGGTGGAGTGGGGTAGTTATTTCAACCAGAAGAAAGAGGAGAAGAGACATGCCACATCCTCTGTAATTACTTATGGTATTTACTATGGGTCTAGGGTATGTAGCAAATAATGAAGTGATGGATTTTCCAAAGTTGGGTGCATATGCCCAAAGGTGAATAAGACAAATATAAGAGTACAGGAATAAAATATTGAAACTTCTTATACAATTATTCTTACCACTTTTTTTGACAAAATTCTATTTTTGGAACATATTACTTAATGAACATAATTTTTTAGTAAATAAATAAATAAATATGTACTGGATATATGTCCTCCCAAAATTTTAATTAGTAGTATTGCAATAAAAGGAAGAACCTCATATTCTATGTTATCCTGAAAGTGATGCATAGTAATAAAGCATTTTAAGCAAATAAATGATTGGATTGTAAGAATTTATTTATTTATTTATTTATTTATTTATTTATTTATTTATTTGAAAGAAAGAGTGTGTGTGTGTGTGTGTGTGTGTGTGTGTGTGTGTATGCGCGCACATTCACAAACTAGGGGAGGGGCATAGTTTGGGAGGGAGAGGAAAAGGGAAAGAATCTCAAGCAGACTCAGTGCTGAGCTCTGGATCTCAAAACCCTGAGATCATGACCTGAGCAGAAACCAAGTCGGAAGCTCAACCAACTCAGCAGGCCAGGTGCCCCAATGTCTGGATTTTAAAAGGTCACTCTGATTATATTCTAGAGGGTAAATTAGAACATCAGCCGTGAGACAGGTAAAACAGTCATGAAGCCACTATGGTAATCCCAGTAAGAATATCTTAAATAATGATGGTGGCACAATAGGAATGCCAAAAAGGAGGCAGAGGCCACTTGTAAGAGGAAAAAAAGAGTATAAAACTCTAAATCAGATTGACTTACCTCATTTATTACATTTTGGACCTTACACGATTCCACAAAGATAATTCACATACCTTCCCAAAAGCTGGCTTACAGGTCAAGTTAAAATGTACTATGATCCTATTTGAGATCATTAAAACTCAAAGATGAAATTATATTCTTATTTCATGACTAGAACCAATATTTGGAAAGCAATATATTCACTGTCCAAACTATACTATTCTAGTTTTTCTCATGTAAGTTCATTTAAACCTTACTCACAGAAGATGAGAAAGAGGGAAGGAAGGAGGGGGAAGGCAAAGGTGAAGGTGAAAGGTACTGGATGACAGAAAGCTAAATGCTCAGATCAGTATCTAATTATCCAACGCCATCATATTGGTGATAGAACATAGATAGTATTTGCTTGCATTTCCTTCTCTGTTTTACCAGAAAGGTTCAAGAGGCCAGAGACTTTTAAATAAATCTGCATCCAAATACATCACAGATTTCCTTTGCTAAGAACCAGAAACCAAACAAAAGAGAACAAATAATGAGATATAACCTAGGTAAGTTATGCTTTATCCATGAGAATTTAAACAGTTGGATTTAACAAAATTAGGTACATTCTTCATAACGGATCTCTGTTAAGTTTAAATTGTGGAGAAGGAAAAGATTTGATAACAGAATTTGATTAAGTTGTACCTTCCAGTACTATTCTCCATCAACATTTGAGGAATCCCTTTCCTATTTCTGAATGAATAAATAAATTATTGTTCAAATTTTATTTCAGATCAAAGTGCTTGGTCCTACATAAGAAGTATCACATGGGTGGCCCTGTTGCCAGAAAAGCTCCATGTGATTTAAATTGGAAATGTTCTCATCATAGCAGATAACTTTTAACTAGGACAAAATGGAATATTACATGAAATACCCTAGTGGCATTTTGTAATGGTTCCTTATCCTGGCTTTCTAAAGGGTAAAGTGTTTTCTAAGTACTTCATGTGGCCTTCAGTGGCACAGTTCCTCTCTGAAATTATTCTAGCTTTCCCACAATTCTGCCAGTCAGATTTATATTGAAACTGGCTAACCAGTTTAATGACAAAAAATGGATTCTCAAGGATTTTTCACGAGAATTTAAAATATGTAAAGCATTTTTGGGGTGCCTAGCTCAGGTGATAGAGTATGCAACTCTTGATCTCAGGGTTGGGAGTTCAAGCCTCACAGTGGGCACAGAGATTACTTTTAAAAAAATAAATAAAATACATAAAGTGTTTTACCATGACTGTTTTGTTTTTCTTTTTTTAAAGATTTTATTTATTTATTTATTTAAGAGAGAGAGAGAAAGTGAGAGCATGAGAGGGGTGAAGATCAGAGAGACAAGCAGACTCCCTGCGGAGCTGGGAGCCCGATGTGGACTCGATCCTGGAACTCCAGGATCATGACCAGAGCCGAAGGCAGTTTCTTAACCAACTGAGTCACCCAGGCGCCCACCATGACTGTTCAAAATCATCATATAATGTTTAAAATAAGGTTTTCATGCCTTAAAAATGTATAGGTACTTTTGGAATAAAAGAGGGAGAGATGGAATATTCCTATACTTTTTCTTTTTTCTTTTTTCTTTTTTTAAAGATTTTATTTATTTGACAGAGAGAAACACAGCGAGAGAGGGAACACAA
>CM053607.1:62997649-63032664 GCA_028646535.1 Procyon lotor
ACTTTACACAATGAGTCTAAATAATTTTTTCCTATCATTCATTCATCTGATTTTTTTAAAAACAGATCCAGTAGTAATCATGCAAGTTATTCATCCAGATGGGACCAAATGTCTTTTAGGCCGGCAGAGGAGTTTCCCCCCAGGCATGTTTACTTGCCTTGCTGGATTTATTGAACCTGGTAAGCCTTTACTTAATAATTTTAATAATAATCTTCCTTTAACTTATAATTTCCAAGTAAAAATTTTAGACAGCATTTGACAAATTATCATGCTATGAAACTGGGATATGTTTAAATAATTTCTGTATATTTTAAGAGCTGCAATATTTGTTTTTGCTAGCAGAATAATTTTGTCTTTTTTCCCTATAGCACTCATTACCGCCTGACATGGTGTGTATGTATGTATGCATTTATGTATGTATGAATGTATCTCTGTATTTATTATCTGGTGTATATATGATGTATCTATTTATCCATCTACTCCTTTATTATCTTCTCATACCAGAAAGTAAGTTGCATAAAGGCTGGGTCTTCATTTCATTCATCACTGTAGCCCGCACCCTTAGAGCAGTGCCTTCTGTGTAGTAGGAGTTCAATAAATATCTGTGGAATAAATGATAATTAATATATATGTTTAATCTTAACTTCCAGTGTTAATCTGCACTGATAATAGTAGTAAACATCCTTTGTGCCACACTCTGTTTTGAAGGCTTTCCAGATATTGAATCATGATCCTCATATGAGCCTTATGAAGTAGGTACTTATTACAGCAGTTTTACAGATAGGGTAATAAGGTAAAGGAGCTGAATCACTTGCCCAAGACCAAACAGCTAATCAGTGATGGGGCAGGAATACAAATCTGAGCAATTTGGCAGAGTCCATGCTCTTAGTCACGATGCTGTCTCTAATAACTCTAGGCCGTTTTTTTTTTTTTTAGCTGCTGTGTACCATTTTGTTTATAAATACTCTTCAGTTCATCCATTCTGCTGTTTTGACAATTTATATCCGTTTTGCTATCGCAAAAAACACTGCAAAGAATATTCTTATACTACTCCTTGTGCACATTTGCAAGAGTTATCAAGGGTATATACTTGAGAGTAGAATTGTTAGTTAATAGGATATGAGCATCCTAACCTTTCATAGACATTGCCAAGTTGCTTTCTGAAGTGTCCTTGCCAATTTACACTCTTTGTAACAGCACTGAAATGTTCTGTTGTTCCACATCTTCACCAAGTTAGGATTTTCATACTTGATAATTTCCTATTCTGATAAGTATGAAATAGTCTCATTGTAGTTTTCATTTTCATTTCCCTACTGATGGAGCATCTTTTTCAAATGTGTTTTAGGCATCTGATTTTCATTTTCTCTGAATTTTACACGTTTATATTCTTTACCTAATTTTGTTTTGGTTGTTTATCCTTTTTTTTCTCATTTCAGGGGTTTTGTAGTATGTATTATATTCTTTAGCTATGGTCTTGCAAATATCTTAACGCTAGTCTATAACTTAACTTTCCACTATGTTTTTTTGGTGAACATAAGTTGCTGATTTAAATATGGAAATATATCAATCGATTTGAAATAAAAAGTTTTATTTAAATAGCAAAATATTTCTAAACTTTCAGATAAACTTGGAAACCATTCCCTTTATTCTAATTCTCAACTCCAACAAATCAGAATTAAAAAGAACATTTCTAGGCACTACTTTAGCTTATCATACCTGAGTCAACAGTCATCTAGAAGAAAAAAATAATTTAGAAAAAAAACACTGTTTCTTCATATGTGGTTTTTAAACTTTTAGTGTTAATGTAATTTTTAACTCTTTTTGAGAAAGTTATCTGCAGTAATTGTTTAACAACATAAAAAAATTTCAAAATTTTAGTAAGGAAAAAGCTAGCCATTTATAAAAATCTTGGAATGATAATTTGTAACTATTTAGTGATGATATGTAAATGAGATAATATGTAAAATGTTTGCATAGTGTTTAACTAATAGCAGGTGCTGGATAGTTGTAGGTGTTACCATTTTACCCTAACCAAAAAATCTGGACCTTCAGGAAAAGTTTTCTGGCATTTTGATTATGTATGTGGTCATGTACTTTAAGAAATAATTTTTTTTTAATTACAGTCTAGTTTTAGGCTTCTGCTTTCTCATTCTTTGAATTGGGTTTCTGTCCAAAGTGATTTCCAAATGTTTGAACCATTTGGAGCACAAAACGTCCAAGGCATGTTCATCAGCTACTTATTCTTTTGCCCCATTTGATTAGGAGAGACAATAGAAGATGCTGTTCGGAGAGAAGTAGAAGAGGAGAGTGGAGTCAAAGTTGGTCATGTTCAGTATGTCTCTTGTCAGCCATGGCCATTGCCCTCCTCCTTAATGATTGGTTGCTTAGCTGTGGCAGTGTCTACAGAAATTAAAGTTGACAAGAATGAAATAGAGGATGCCCGCTGGTTCACTAGAGAACAGGTAAAGTTCAATTTAATTTCCTTCTTCTATTGATTGTTCTCTGACTGTATCAGTTTGGCCATGCAGCAAGGATACATGTTTTCACTAAGTTGAATGAATGGGTATGGCCCACCCATCATGCATGGATTACAATGTAATTGATGTGTCCTGTATCAGCTTATTCTGTGAGGTTCTTTTAGTTGATGATTCTGTGCCATTTTTTAATTTCAAATGCCATTCCTTCAGATTAATGATGCTTTTCAATGGACTTAAAATAGGTAAACAATATTTCAAATATGAGAAACAGGAATGTTATTCTTAGCCATTTTGTATTTTAGTTTATAGCATTAAAACAAGTAGTTCTCAAAAATATCAGTAAATTGCTTAAAATTTTTGAAAAATTCTTGTTCATTTTAAAGTGTGCTCAAGGACAAAAAAAAACAAAAGTATATACTAAAGATACATTTACAAAAACTTCTTAAAACATCATCCTTCAGTAGTATAATGAAAGATAAATTACTTGTCTGTGTTTTGCTTAACCCAAAGTATTTGTAGAGAAAACAAATGGATACTCTATTAGTAGTGAAGACTGAAATATTTCTGACTTTGCCTAAACAAAATTTATTTTATTTTATGCTCAACTTCAAAAGTAGAAATTAAGTGTTTTTTAGAATTTTATAAAAGGAAACCTATTGCAAAAGTGACTTCACTTTGAAAATAAGTGTGAAGTGTGTACTTTTCTTTTTCATGTCCTTATTTTCATAAGGGAATATGCTTTTCTGGAATATTTTGTAAATTGATTCACTAACTCATTGAATCAACTAAAAACACTGTACTAAATTTTGCATGTTGAACATGGATTTTTTCACTTTGTACTGTTGTTATTCACTGTAAAATAATCATATTTTAGTTAAATTGTATAAGCATAGAAGTAGTATTTAAGTATGACAGTGTTGAAATCCTAATACATTTTATTATGGTGTATTTTAGGTTATGGATGTTCTGACCAAAGGGAAGCAGCAGGCATTCTTTGTGCCACCAAGCCGAGCTATCGCCCATCAGTTAATCAAACACTGGATTAGAATGAACCCCAACCTCTAAATCAAATAAGTAGATTTTGAGTAGTAATTGATTTCTAATAACTTATTCCTCAAGTGAGATTAGAAATATTTAGTGCTCTTTGGAATGTCACAATACAAAATATCATATTAGGTTTCAGAAATATTTTCAACATGTACTTTCCATCTTAATCATAGAATCTATGTTTTTATAAGTTACAACACTGCCTCAGATTTTGTTAAATCCAAGTCAGCCTCTCCATTTTTTTTGGTTGTGCTCCACAATTCCATCTCACCAAACCATATTTCTATTAAGAAAAATCGTGTTGTAAAGACATATACTCTAAAATGTAAACAAAAACATTTAAACAGACCTAAATTCCAGTGCCTCTTTTAAGCATTAGACCACTCACTAAAGTTCTCTTCTTGAGAAATCAAATTAATTTTAATGAATTTTAAGCTTCATGTCCAGTTTTTTCATTACCATAAAGGTTCTTTCAGCCATCAGTAGCTGATTTTTGCTCATTTCCCATTGTATTCCACTTTTTTCTCCTAGTTTCATTGTTCTAGCAGTGGTGTTGTTATAGTGCTACCATGTGTCTGTTTTGATGAGCGTTAAGAATTTTCTACTTTAAAAACTCTGCTAGTGATCAGAATACCATGCCTTCATGAAACAGGAATTTAAAGGAGAGCATATCATTATGTATGGGACCTCCTCCTTAAACCTAAAACAATTAATATGTATAATTATCTATAACACTCGAAGTTGTTTTTAAGACAAATCAAAACTCTCTGCTTTCTCACTGAAATTAAACGTATTTGAAAGGAATTCTCCTCAAAGATCAGATGTTAAATATTTCCCAGATAGATTTACATATTCAATAAAAACACTGCCTTTATGGCATTTTGTGATAAGGGATTTATCTGCATTAACAAAAGTTATGTAATCATTATTAATTATACTTATTAAACTCAAATGCAACATTTTGATTTTGGCCTTATAGCAACACATTCTAAGAAGCCTTTATAAAACAACTCTATCTTAGAACTGAATCAGCAAGATTCAGAAAAAAGTAAATTGTAGTAATTCACAATTTTACAACATAGAACTATCATATTTTATAAGGGTATTTTGAAGTTGTTTTAAAACTTCATCTATAAATGTATGAATTTACATAATTTGGCTCTTTAATATTTTATGTTAGAACTGGAAGAAACCTTAAGGATAATATATGTAGTTCACTGACCTTCTTTTATAAATAAGGAAAAAGAAATCCTGAAGGTGAATTTAATTAATTTAATCCATTAAAGTTGAATCAATTAATTAATTGATGAAAGTTACACAATTACAACTTACCATTGTTCATACAATTAATTGTAATTATAGTTAAATAGCTTAATTTTAACAATCTATACTATATAGCCTAGTGCAGGACTCTCCCTCTAATAGGAAGTAGAAACTACTACTAAAATTATGGGTAAAGTTAAGAAATTAAATTAAAATAAGGAATGATAAGAAGAAACGATAAAAAGAAATTAGGAATTGGGGCGCCTGGGTGGCTCAGTGAGTTAATCATGATCTCAGGGTCCTGGGATCAAGCCCCAAAGCAGGGAGATCTGGGATCTGCTAAGCAGGGAGCCTGCTTCCCCCTCTCTCTCTGCCTCCTCTGCCTGCTTAAGATCTCTCTCTCTCTCTCAAATAAATAAATAAAATATTTTTTTTAAAAAATAGGAAGATAAGAAATAATAAAAGAAATGATAAAGAAATAAGAAATGATATCATAAAAAATGATAAAAAGAAAAAATTTAGTTTACCAATATTGTTAATTAAAATTTCAGATACTAAAATCATTTAACTTAAATATCATTTTCTTAGATTAAAAACTTTACTAATGAACAATGATTTTCTTAGAAACGGATGAAAGTTTATTGGTATCAGGACTTTGGACAAAACTGACTTACATTGGACATTAAGATACATAATAAAATTTGAACTACATAGAATATTATGTGCCTTGATTATTATGAAGTCTGATAACTTGAGGTTCTGTTTTATTCCAAATTTACTTAAGAGATTCTAAGATTACATCATAAAGTTACAGATTTCCATGTTCAGGTAACAGTAAAATATAAAATATTAACAAAATGTAGTATATTGTTTTGGATATTTAATCCTATACTCAGGGAAAATCAGTAAGTAAATTATTGTTATTAATAATTGTTCTTAACATTGCTAACCTCTGAGAGGTGAATAGCTGCATGTAAGTAAAAGGAATAGCAAAGAAATTTTAGAGGTTCAAGTGCCATGAATGTATTCTAATGGAAATGAAGGTAACAATATATTAAAATATTTATCCATTTTCTGTTTTGTGTGTTAATGTATTTTTAATATGTTTTGATAAATATCTTCTGAAAAATGAAAAAAGCCAAATTTCAGTCATCCTCCCTATTGAATTATATGTAAACAAAAAGTATAAAAACCCTTTTAAAAGTAGTCATATCTGGAAAACTTAAATCTTTAAGTCATATGTATATATATATACACACATACAAACTTACATATAGACATACGTATATACAATCAATTTTTCATCAGATTTGAAGTTATATGTCTAATGTCTATTTTTATGACTTGTCTCAAATGACACATCTTTGCATTTTGAATTTTCTACTATTTACTGTTCATGGAAGGGCTAAAAGAATTAGAAGCACATATATTTCATTTAGTTGGAAAAATTATTAAGTAACTCAAAGACCAGGTTAGAGATTTAGATGAAGACAAAAGAATGGAACAACAAAGGGTGAGACCATGAGGTGGAAGGAGAGAGTCTGTTAATAAGCCAAATAAACTCTGTTAAATCTCATATAAAAGTAGACAGCTGGTTCTAGAACTGTGTTGCTAATATGTATATAGCAAAATAATAGGTGAAAATGTTCTATAAAACAAATCCATTAATTATTTAGAATAAAATTTCCACAGCACAAATTTTTTTAGATGAGAGCCAACTATTAGGTTCTGAATATATACACACATACATATATATACACACGTATGTATGTACATACAAACGTATATACACATATATGCATGTGTGTGTGTATATGTGTGTGTGTATACATATGTGTATTCAAGCAAGGTAGGAGTAGTAGGTGTTGAAATTTTTGTGTGTGTTGTGGCCAAAGGCCCAGTTTTCTCTAGTAGAAAAATATCTAGGACAAAGTAATCCAAAGTACAAAATTAGTAGGAGTATCTATCTATAAATGTAAAAGAGCTAGGTCTTGCAAACCAGAAGTCCTTGCAGCAAATGGGTTGAAGAAGAGGGCAAGAGAGTTTGTCTTCAGTGCTGGTGGAGGGTGCTCAATATGGGGTTCAAATGCTAGGGAGCTTTGACATAAGGGCAGATGAAAGAGGGGCGCATGGATGGCTCAGTGGATTAAGCCTCTGCCTTTGGCTCAGGTCATGATCTCAGGGTCCTGGGATCGAGCCCCATATCAGGCTCTGGGCTCAGCAGGGAGCCTGCTTCCCCCATCTCTCTGCCTACCTCTCTGCCTACTTGTGGTCTCTCTCTCTCTGTCAAATGAATAAATAAAATCTTTAAAAAATAATAAAATAATAAAATTTAAAAAAGGGCAGATGAAAGGGGCAGATGTAATACACAGAGGGTGTAATTCAAGGAGAGAAGGATAATGTCACCAGAGCCGGCATCTTCAAAAAATCTTAGCAGTCAGAAGAGAAACGGAAAGGAATTTCTTTGTAAAAATAAAAATGCTGAAAATGATTTTTCCCCCTACACTATGCCTTGTCCTTTTTCTTCCCAGAACACTCAGGTAGAATTCAGAACAGCTTCTGTAAGAGCAAGCACAATTTATTATCATCTGCAATAGATTTTCAAATGGTTCATTTAATTTGCCCAAAGTAGAATTGTCAAAAAGGAAGTTATTCAAGTAATAAAGATGGCATAGGAAAAATGGGTAATCAGAAGCCTGAGTTATTGTTTGGGAAACATTTTTTCAACTTTAAAAAGAACATTTGGTTATGTTAATTGGGCTAACAGGCAAATTCCTCATTCTATTTTTACTGAAGGATATCTACATATAATTGTACTTATTGGTGGAAATAGCACTTTTAACTTTTCTTTATTCCTTCAATACTGTGTTTCTCTTTTATTGCTAACCACACAACACCATAGCATTGGACAATGGATAGTTCTCCTTTTCACAATTCCCATTGTAATGATGCTGTACAGAATAGTGGGGGCAGCTGTGAAGTTTTAAAACCAATTTTAAGTTTAAAAAGAAGCCTTTCTGCTAAAAGAAACTTCTTTTTTCTTTCTAACTAGAAGTCTGATAAGAGACAGACAAAATATAGCATAAGGAGCAAAAAAAATATCCTGGCTTTCCAGTTTTAGGCTCATGGAAACTATACCAGACCAACTCTTTGTCTCACCCTGATGGATTAAGAATGTTCTAGCCACTTAACTTGTGAAGTGGTTTCATTTTTAGTGATGCAAAAGTTCCACCCAGAAGCAGAAATTGAAAACAGCACTCTTACCTATTTTAGAACAGCCAGCATAAATGGACAGATAATGTCTGAAGTGTTTTGTTTGGTTTTTTGGTTTTGGTTTTTTGTTGTTTTTTTTTTACTTTTCATCCTGTCCATTTTATTCTACCCTGAAATTGTAGTCTATTGGAGCAATGTGATGTTTTGAACACCTCAGTAGAGGACCTTATAAATATTTATACTGCTTTCAGGTAGCAGTGAGCTGAAGTTATCTCTATCAGTGAGACTAAAAACAATTTAAAATGCCATTTATCCAATGGCTTTGCTGCCAAGAGTTAGTTTGCTTTTTTGCTGGATTTATTTGTGTTTATGAAACAAATCTGAGTACTCTAATGCCAGTTTGGAGGGTTTGGAACTCCAAATAAGAGCCCTAAGGACATGCACAAATTCAAACCTCAGGGGCTACCTTGGTCCTGACCATCATCTGCTCCTGACCATCATCTGACCATCATCACTGGGAATGTAGCCATGAGTGGTAAGCCAGTAGGAACTCTGTGTGTTCTGGGAGGTGCTGTCAAGGATGAAAAGAAAATATGCATGTATCAGTATGGACCTCAAAGTTCTCAATGCTGTACAGATGTCTAATAATAATTAGTTCAGAAAAACACTCTTATTTTACACATACTACTGGGTTTGTCATACTGATCTTTTTCTTTACTTTCCAGCCATTTCATACATTCTAATGAATAATAAACATTTTTCATTTTGTTATGATGATAAATCATAATGTTCTATATGATAATAAATCCTATTATTCTTTAATGATTTATCACCATTCTGTTAAGATGATCACATAAAATGCGTTGTTTTTTTTTACACCATGAAGAGGGTGTGTATATTTTCCTTGTTCAGTATATCTAACATTAACACTGATAAGTTTTAAGTTTAATTCAAATCCAGATTTTTGAACTGTGTAAAAACTACTTGTTGCCTTTTTTCTCCCAACATATTTCTCAGAACTACTTATGGATCACTATTTACAACAAACTCCTAAGAAAATGTAACTCTTTGGTTAGCTTATTCTCATAATACTATTTACAAAGGACTTTATATATAAAATGTTGACAATTATTATTTCTTTTTATCCTTAACTCTATGAAATGAATGTCAATATCATTATCCCCGTTTTATCCCTGTTGGCTAAATGGGGTTAACTTTCTCAAAGTCACAAATTTTGAATTTGAACACAAGTATTTCACTCCAAATCCTTTCATCTTTCCACTTACCATAGCTACCTTACAGAATTCCCTTAATAATGCTGCACTGAGAGCTTCCAGTCTCAAATTTCTCTTTCAGTTCCTTAAATTTTGGTCATTTTTCAGGTTGGACCTTATATTCTTATTACTCTGGACATTTCTGTGAGACCTTCACTACTTGCTTAATTACCAGATTTCTATCTCCAGCTATCCATTAGGCATACTTACTGGGACATTTCACTGCCTCCCAAATACTACATGTGTACAATTAAATTGTCTTTAATCCCAAATACATTCCTGCTTCTAATTCCCTATTTTTATAATCTTGTAATTTCTAATATGGAACTTTTAGGTATTATTACCCTTATTGTCTACTTTATTCCTTATCCTACCCCACCCTGCAGCCAGGCAATCTTCATATCCTATTGCTTTTAGCTCTTAATGTTTCTTGAGTCTCAGTATCTTCTTCTCTTTCCTTCTCTCTGTTTCTTAATATTTATTGAATCTTAATACTTCTTGTCTCTCTGTCCATTGCCACCATCTGAACCCAGGCTACTCGTCTGGTTTCTACATCAGATTCTTAAATTTGCCGCCTTACTTCAGGTTTCACTCCCAATTCCTTTTTCACAATGCAGCCAAAGAGACCTTGCTAACTTCTTCAGAAAGACTTCGCTTTGGACAAAAGATCAAGTCCAATTTCCTTAGTAAAGCAATTTACCTCTGCAGTTTCGACTCTGATCACTTCCCTTCCTTCCAGCCTCATATATATCATAATTTATGTGTTTGCAAAAAGCCAGAGAAAAACCTTTTAAATTTTTATTCGACATTAATAAGAATCACCTAAATAATTATGAGCAATGTCATGTGCTGCTACTTCAGTAGACATGACTCATTTAGAGATTCTAAACTCTACTTCTAAACTAATTTCATTTACATATTTCATAGGATTTCAAAAATTCTAAATCAGAGCCTATATTATTTTTCCCAGTTTCATAGATGAGCACATTGATTCTAAGAAAAGTCAAATGACCCTCAAAATCAACACAGGATATGGAAATGTGACTCAAATTTAAATCTTCCTAATCAAAATCTACAACCTCTGCTATACCATACACCCCATACCATACACCATACTGTTTCTGCCCCTGTATCTATCTCCTGTATTTATCTCAAATGCCCCTGTATTTATCTCAAAGATAAATAAGTTACCTTATAATTAACCCCACCAGTGTCAAGAGCCATTTACATTTTCCTTGGGGGGATGGGGGATTTCTTCCACTCCATTTACACCATATGAACATCATAGCCGTGTTTTGAAGTACCCCTATCCAAACTCCTAGGCCACAAAAGCACACATCTACAATGATGTGAACATCATTGTTCACAAAGGTATATTTGAAAACCAACAGACCATTAGGAATGGTTAAGACAGATAATAATAGACTGATTAAAGGATGGTAGATCATTCCTGACACTGCATAAGATTAAGTATGCTAATCAGATTTTGGATTTAGACAACCCAGATAAATCTCAAGTAGAACAAGAGGAAGTATGCAAATCTTTACTTCCTTTTCTTGTTTTTCAAAATACATCTTTGGGTTTTATCTATGTCTCCTTCAGAGCTGAGGAATTATGAAGGCTTTACCCAGGTGAGTTGATTATATGTTTTTTACTTTCTCCCTTTTTTTTCTTTTGCTGTTTTGAAGGAAGTATTCTCTATTTTAATCCTTGCTGTCCTAGATTAGTTGCTTAGCAAAGGATGATAGCAAAGGGGAAATCATTTGAATGTTATATATGAAGACAATTTAACAACTCATTTCTTTCCAGTCACAAAAAATCCAACAGCTGTTTGTAACTTGCTGTGTTACCAAATAGGATGGATACAGAAAAAGGATGGATGGGAAAAAAATTCTAAATAGTCAATGTGTTTAGCCCTCTTTTATATTTATGCTAAGAAAGACATCATATGCACATTTGAATAGCTACCATCCATATCCTAATTTGGTTATTTGAAATAAATTGTGCATTTGGAAAGCAAGGAAAATGCAACTGACAAGCTAGGCTTCCAAGCATAATTGAAATTCATTCTGAATTCATGGAAGGTCAGTTTCATTTCAAAGCAATAGCCCTTGTTTTGAATTTCTATAATTCTGCTTTGTTTCCACTTCAGCATTAAATTTACTAACCACCAAAATTATTTTCTCATCTGATTTCGTTAGTAGAATTTTTCTTCCTTAATTTTATGCTATATAAAAAAGTAATTTTGCCTATATAAAAGTTTATATTTAATTTTTTGAAATATATTGATCACCCAAAGCATTGTGATCTGATTTCCAGAAAGAAGACATTAGGGAATAATGTTTTTTCTATAAACAACAGCAGTTACTATGAGATTTAAACCAATTTCATTGACAAAATATTCTGGGTGATATCTTTTGTATAAATAATGCCAAATCAAAGTTTGTAAAATAATGTATTTGCAATTTCACCATCAGTTGATCTTTAAATGACGTCTTCCAAGATTTTGATGTCAATATAAATTTACAAAGATTTTTCTCACCATCAAGAGTTCAGCCAGTCCCTCTTACCTTCCTCAGTCTCACCTAGAACTTAAATATTAGATGATTTTTAACCTTTTCTTATCCCAGCATTTAAATATTAGTTATTTTATTCTAGTGTCAGATTGCAACAGCACTGAATAATTGTCCTAAAACCCTTCATTTGGAAAGTAAACTGAAAAATAAATCTCTATTGTCTACTTTTTGTTTTCCCAGATATACTCTCAGTTGCTAGTAACTCACTTTTTAAAAAAAATTCTAGGTGCAGTCATTTAACTTCTCAGAAATTTGTAGTACCCATTTGATGAAATTACAATGAGGATGCTTATAAAATAGTTTTGGTATCTAAAGGGGAAAAAATCATTCAATAACCAGATTTTCAAAAAGGTCTTTAAAATGACACACTAGGAATTTAACTGTGATAGGTCAAATTCTCAACTCTCTCAGTTATGATGGCTCTTTCATAGACTGCTTCCTGATTATTTTTGCAAAAAGCAGAATGAAAATTCTGAATGTGCTGACTTGTGAAGATATACACTCATTACACAAAATACATGGATATGTTATTCTTATCTCATGAGACCACCCAGAGCTCCATGAACTTGAGGGATAGGATGGAATATTAGCACTGATTATCTGCCCAATATAAACCTAATCATAAAGTGATTAAATTAACCTGGCAGATTAATTCTAAGCATAATTTCTCATTCCCTCATCACTGGCCAGACTGCAATTTACACACATTTTTATGACAGGCAAACTACAGCATAGTTGGTATCCTAAGCCATGTAAGAGAAAGGTCAGCAGAAAATATCAAACATAGAACATTTTTTAAGGTGGGAGGAGGGGCAGAGGGAGAGAATCTCTTTTTTTTTTAAACAAGACATTCTGTTCTTTTTTTTTTTTTCTTAAACTTTATTTATTTATTTGACAGGAAGATAGCACAAGTAGGCAGAGCAGCAGGCAGAGGGAGAGGGAGAAGCAGGCTCCACACTGAGCAGGGAGCCCGATGCAGGACTCGATCCCAGGACCCTGGAATCATGACCCGAGCCAAAGGCAGCTACCTAATCAACTGAGCCACCCAGGCACCCTCAAACATAGAACAGTTAAAATAAATGCTTTTTTGTTACTTTCAAAAACATGCATTAGACTGGATTAAGCTATGAAAATTAATTTAGTGAATTAGTAAAATGAGCATAGAAAATTTTTTTAAATGGCGATTCTGAAATTATTGAAGATGATGTCTCTAAATTTTTTGATTAAAGCGTCTTTGTAGTCCTTATATCTTGTTAATATTCTCACCAAATTATTTTTTTCAGAAGTAACACAAGTAATTTTAAGGCAATTCAAGGTATCTTGAATTATGAACTCTAAACCAGTGATGAGGTTTAAAAATGCACAATAAAATAAAAATAAATAAAAAATAAAAATGCCCAAAGTACCCTAATAAAAATTAAAAGTTGGCTCGTAATAAATAGCTGATGATAACATTTCCCCTGAATATACTCATTGCTTCTTATATATACTGATAGATAATATAGAATATATTCATTACTTCTTTCTGAATATATATATAAATATATAGATCTATATAGGTATATAGAATATATTCATTACTTCCTTCTGAATAACTGGAAGAAGTAGAAATTAACCTATGGCCATTTTTTAGGCTACTATGAGCAAAACATAGGTTTGCTTGGGGGTAGGAAGAAGTATTTTGAGTGTTTAAATATTGACTTCAACTTTTTCTCACTCTTTAGAATTTAGCAGTGTGGTTATATATTGGTTTTTCGTGATTCTGTGCTGAAAAGGGATGAAGATGTTACACATTTTCTGTTTTAAGCTATCAAAAACTCTGTTCTCAGCAGAACTGATGAGATCTGCCCCCAAGAGATAAGACATCTCATTGAAAGAATCACAAGGATTTCATGTTTGTAGGAAATTACACACACAGGTTTCTATATGAAGATCAAGACACAGTATATTCAAACTCTACTTCAAACTGAGGTTTAAGGTTGAATGGTTCAAAATTAAGGGGATGTTATTTAAACCCATCAAGAGTTGGTATTTCAGCAATTATTAAGTCTTCAGAGAAGCACAGCTCTTCTGTAACCTAGTGAAGTAGTGTGGCTCCACTTCAGTAAGTGAAAAAGGAGACAGCATTCCTCTTTAGAAAACTCAAAGGCATTCTTCATTTAATTAATAGGTAGGGAAAGTCTCAAGCAGGAAAAAAGTAGTCCCTGAGATCTATTCAATTATCCTTTTGTGCCTATTCTTGGCCAATTCTTCAAAGTATCTAGTGACATATTTAAGTGCATATATGTACTTTATTTTTCCTCTCTCTTCATCTAATAGAAATACACCTGTTTAGTAAACTTTTTATTATTTGAAATATATAAATGTTGCAATAAAGTTGTCACTCTCATCCAGTTGTAGACAGTATAATTAGTGGAAAAGGAATAATGTGAATTGTCACTTAGGACTGAGAGAATGGAAATGGGATTCTCAAGATAAAGTCTGAAGGTCCCTGTGCTGGTCAAGGTCAGAATAGGAGAAAACCGTAATTACAGATTTCTCAGACCTAGCAATTGAAAAAAATTTAGAGTAGCTCAGGTTCTAATTGTAGTTGAATAGGATGATTCCTCTTCATAATGATATTTAATTCATGCATCATTCTGCAATGAGATTAGCAAAATTTGTAGTCTAATAATCATGCCAAAGCCAGGGGCACCTGGCTAAAGCCTCTGCCTGGTTAAAGCCTCTGCCTTTGGTTCAGGTCATGATCTCAGGGTCCTGGGATTGAGCCCCACATCCGGCTCTATGCCCAGCAGCGAGCCTGTTTCCCCTTCTCTCTCTGCCTACTTGTGAACTCTCTCTCTGTCAAATAAATAAATGAAATCTTTAAAAAAAAAAAAAAAATCATGCCAAAGCCAAAAAGGAAATGAAGCAAAGCAAAATACAAAATAGATTTCTGGTCTAATAATGTCATGATAATAGCACACAGCATATGACTGTGTCTTCTCAAGCAAGAGGTAACATACTACTGCTGGTATACAAAATGGTTTGGAGTGGTACAACATACAGATATTTCCTTTTTATTAGTTATTGTCTTTGTTTTAATGTGCAATAGCTACAACCCAGAATTTCACATACATTATTATCTAACGTGAAGCTAAAGTAAAATTTCAATGAATTAAGAAACTATTAAGCAAATAGCACGGATATTTCAAGGGAACAGTCAGAATCATGAAGGTAGTACACAAATGACTGAAGTCAGGAAACAATAGAGCAAGTTTCACTCATTTGTCCACCCTAAAATGCTTACTAACTACTGTGATTTTCCACATATGTGGAAAAGGAACACATCAAAATATAAGCTAGACAAACTCTTTGTCCTTGTGGATCCTACATTTCAGCCCGCATCTCTAATGATTTCTCAGGAGACTGGGATAATCAATGGCTCTACACACTGGGGCATTCTATCTACCTTGCAGGGCCCAAAATTAAATTTCCTCTAAAGCTCTGTTGGCTCAAGTCAGGTTGACTGTGGAGCAGCCCGAGGTCTGGTTCAGAGGAGGAGACTAGCCTCACTAGAGATGCTTTATGAAGAGCCATGCCCACCAAATACGGGCGTTCTAAGGAAATGAGCTGATGGACGCACCATTATAAATAGGAAGATAAAGGATATTTATAAATATTTTATCCAGGTGAATGTATATAGATATAGTTAGAAGTGCACTTACTCTTTAATGTTTTCAACACAAGGAAAGAAGTAAATGTATGAAGAACAACTGTCAATAGTACTGTGACTGCCTTAAATGATCTTCACTAAAGCTGTTTAGTTTTAAGACACTAACTAGCAAACTATTCATTAAGAATTACTACCCAGCGACCAAGCTTGTCGACTTTCATCCTTGCAGCCCCATGGAAGTTGAGTGCAAATCTGAAGTGCTATATAGGCATTACTGAAATAGCCATTTTCCAATATTAGTTTTCTTAGCCTCATATAATTTTTAAAAATAAAGGCCAAAAGAATATAGATTGAATCTATGCCACTAAAAACCGGGAATGAGAGAAGACAGATTTGTACACTTTCAAAAGTAAATGGAAATTTTAGAATTTTCTTTTTTTTGAATGTTTTTAAGTCTAAACTTTCCATAGTGTGCTTTACATGTATAAATTTTCTTTAAACATTTAACACAGAGAACATGGGCCTTGTGTTAAAATCAAGGACATAAAGCCATAAGAAATACACGAAGCTTTCTTTCAAATTCTACAGAAAACTGGAGCCAATGGATATTAAAGACATTAAAGAGAGATAGTATACTACCCTGGAAGTTAAACATCTAACCTTCTGAATTTCTTTCTTCTTTTTTTCTTTCCTTTTTTAAACTGAAGTAGCATTGACATCATATTTAGTCTCCTTTTAGAATTGTAACAGTGATCGTTACGTGCCTTTCATGACTCCTTCTCTCCTTATTGGTAACAGGTCATTGCTTTTGAGTGTTCCAAGGAAAACATTTCAGCTTAGCAATACTATAGAGAATTTTTAAATAATTTGTCAGAAAAGTGGCACCAGTAAAATTTTCTAACAATAACTTTAAAAAGAAATCTCTACCATCTAACAGTTTTCTCAGGATAATGGTGTCACTATCTAATTCTGCAGTAGAAAGATATTGTTAGTATTTCCTGTTTATATTTTTCATCATTCTTCTGTAAATTATAGTAATGAGTCAAAACCCAGTTAGATAAGAGATCTATAAAATCCAACACAAAGGTCTCAAATGTGATAAGATTCAGCCGATATATAACAGCACTCATGGTAACTTTTCTAAGCTTTATTACCAATTTTGCACAGAACAAATAAATATTTGTGAAAAATATAAATCCAGGGAGTCTGTAATTGAATGGATATCTTAATGTACACCCCAAGGTCTAATGATGATATATTTCACTTGTGAGTAAAATTAAACATTATGCATATATGTAAAAAAAAAAATTAAAGTGTTTAAAATTTTTTCAAAGTGGAATGAGGGGCCATTAGAGACTTTTAAACAGGAAGAGGATGACATGATTTAATTTATATATTTGAAAATTCTGCTAGCTATACTAATAATAAGTATATAAACATATATATTTATTTTATTATATAATAAAAATATAATATAATCTATAAATATAGAAGAAAATCAGTTAGAAAGCTATTGCAGTAGTCTAGATCTTTTTAATATATATATTACAATATATACATATTTAGCATGTATATATTTACATATTACATATTTGTATATTTTGTGCATATTTATCATGTATATGTTATATGTATAGTTTAAAATCTAGATTCATATATAGACATGTATACACATAGATATATACATACATAGGTAGAAAAGGAGGGAGGCTTAGATTGGGGGGGTAGCAAGGAGAAGAAAATAAATGGATACATTCGGATAAGATATTTAGAAATAGTGTAGGGCAAACTGGCTGGTGGTTTTGAGGAGGAAAATAAGTTAAAGGCAGAGTCAAAGATGATATGTCAGTGTCTGACTTGAGCTAGACTGATGGTATTGGCTGAGACTGGAGAGATTCAGGATTCACTGGACTTGGGAAGAAGTCAGGAGTGAAATTATGAATTTTAGAGTCATCCACATGGATGGTCTTAAAGCCATGAAGATGGTTGAGATTTCCTAGGGAGACAGGTGATGAAGAGGCAAAAAGAACGCTGAAGATGACAAAAATTAGATCCTGAGCGAGGGAAGATCCAGCAAGGGAATGGTCAGCGGAGCAAGACAAGGACTGGGAGAACATGGTGCCATGGAATCTAACAGAAGGAAAAGAGTCAAGAATAAAATAACCACTTGTGTCAAATTCTGCTAAAAGTGTGAAAAACCTGACTACGGGGAAGGGACAAGCTTTGGCAATATAAATGTCCCTGGGGACTGGGGCAAGAGTGCCCATCCCAGTAGGATGGGCACTTAACGGACTTCTTAGAAGACGTGAGGAGATAAAGTGGCATCAGAATAGATAACGCCTTCAAGATGTGTTGCTGCGAAGGTGAACAGAGCCATGTGACAACAGATGGGCGGTCGGGGCGTGTTTGTATGCTGACATGAGAATGATGTAACAGAAGACAGAAATTGACACTACATGAGAGGAAAGGAACAATTGTTGGAAAATGGTCCTAGGAACCATTTCATCTTCCAAATAAGAGAGATCTGACTGTATATGATACAAATGAAACAAAGAAGCTTACAGTTTTGGTATTGGGAAACAGAGAATTTCACTCAGCTTCTATTTCCTCTGATCATAAGTCCACATCATGATGGAGAGTGGGAAGTGGAGCAGGGATAGGAGGGTAGAGAAAAGATAAAGTGTGAAATAATTGTTTTAGAGATAGGAAATATGAAAAAGAATTTTTTTTTAATTTATTTGAGGTAGACAGAATAAGCTGGAGCGGGCAGCCACGGGAAGGGAGAAGCAGACTCCCTGATGAGCAGGGGGCCTGATGCAGGGGTTGATCCCAGGACCCCAGGATCCTGACCTGAGCCAAAGGCAGATGCTTAACCCACTGAGCCACGCAGGCACTCTGCAAAAGAATTTTTTTTTATGAGAAGGACCTTGCATGTGTGCATGTGTCCAAGTGGCAGGAGGAAGGGTACAGGGAGAGAGAGAGAGAATCTTAAGCAGGCTCCACGCCCAGCGGAGCTGAAGCTGGGCTCAAACTCATGACCCTAAGATCATGACCTGAGTGGAAATTAAGAGTCAGGCACTTACTCAACTGAGTCATTCAGATGCCCCAGTATGCAAATACCGGTAAATCATTGTAGGAAAGCTTTGAAATGTTTGTGATGTTGATGTGAAATTAAAAATGCTAAAGCATGTGGAAGGAACTCTAACAATATTCTGATTTTCCTAGGGATGAATGCTCTGAAATCTTTTGAAATATCAAATACCAAATTCTTTAATCTTTTTAAACTTTGGTACCCTCTCCTTTCTGGTATCCTAAGCAAGCACTGTCTCTATGAATAAATTTATTAGGCTCTTTCTGAAAGAAGGACGAGTCAGCAGAGAGAATACAGTGATTTGACTAGGAAGAAGAGGGTCTCCTACTAGGAACAAAGGAAAAATAGACTGGGCCGCTAAGGGACACCTTCTTCCACTGCTCATTTTGCTCGGATCAATTAAGACCATGTCACTGCAACCACGCCCTGTTTAACACGCAAATGGGGGAAATGTTTGCTTCCTTTAAGTAAACTAGAATTTGTAGCACCCACGACAGACTGCCTACAGGACTTAAACCAATTTTTCTAGGCACCATTGACTTGGGTACCTCTTACAGAAGTACAGAGCAAGAAAGATAATAATGGGGAAAAGGATCAGCAGTGTATTTGTTTAAAAATAGAGCTTAAGGGGCACCTGGGTGGCTAATCCTTAGGTGTCTGCCTTCGGCCCGGGTCATGATCCCAAGGTTCTAGGATCGAGCCCCCCATCGGGCTCCCTGCTCTGCGGGAAGCCTGCTTCTCCCGCTACCATTCCCTCTGCTTGCGTTCCCTCTCTCACTGTGTTTCTCTCTGTCAAATAAATAAAATCTTAAAAAAAAAAATAGAGCTTAATTATTAACAATCAACAAATTAATACACAGTAATAAAGAATACCTTTGGAAATATAAGAGGGTACATTATTAAAAACATAATTAGATGCAGATTGACCTGTCCATCTAATTAATTTAGTTATATATATTTATTAGGTGCCCATGATGTGTCAGGCACTGTACTACACACTAGGTACATATTCAGTGTTCAACAGTATATTCAATTTCCTGGATCAAAGTTGTCATGCTCTTTCTGAGCCTAAGCACAAAAAGAATATAAAGTTCGCTCTGTATTATCAGAAGCAAACTCAGGGCATCTATACTTTGCATATCCGCTCAAAGAGAGTTAGCCCAATTCCCAACAGCCTGGGTTCTAGTCCTCAATTTACCACTATTAGTGTGATAAAGGAAGCAGGGACTCTCCAGGCATCTGTTTTTCCCATGCAAAATTAGAATTTTGAATGGGATGATCTCAAACACTTCATTTGGATATTCTTACTCAAAAAGGGTTGATGGTTTGATCAGCTTTATCTAACTTTCATTTGTCGCTCTGATGTGATGAATATTCACCCCATGTCAGGCACTGCTCAGTACTCATGTGTATATCTAACAGATACGTAGATATCTTAACCAATATAAGGTTAAGAATGATAGATGCCATTTCACTGCAACTATTTATCACATATTTTCAGTTGTTTCTTCAGGACAACCCTGTAAGGTGAAAATTGTTACCATTTCTGTCTCAGAGTCAAAGAAACTGCATGACCCGCCCTGCATAAGCAGCAGAGCCAAAACACAACTCAGACCTTCTGAGTCCAAGCCCACAGTACTCTGCTAAACACAGAGGAACCCTGTACATTTTGCTGTTCAAACTACACAGAGAAATAATCAATAACCTAGTCAAGAGTTTTTGAAGCACTTTTTAAATGAGAAAACCTAATATGTATAAGACAGGAATTAAAAAAAAGAAAGATTAATTATGTGTTTGTAATCCTCTCCCCAACCCAACCCCCACATTGGCCTTCTAAAAAGAAAGGATTATTGCATGCTTAGTCAGCCATAGGAACTTAATTGTGCCTATTGGGGGAAAGAATAGAAAGGATAATTGGAAGACGCCAAAAGAGTGTCAATTATTCGATATAAAAAAAGTCGCCTAAGGAAAAAGATTTTCCAGAAAGTTACAAGATTTTGAGAGTTTATGGAGGAAAAGCATTTAAATCATCACATAGCATGATACAGGGGATTTTGAGGACAGAGATAAGTTAAGAAAGATTTGAATAAATTTTTGCCAAAACTGGCCACAAAACAGCCCCGTTTTATTTGAGTTATGTGTAAAACAGATAAAACTTGAGCTGCTCTGCTTAGGTATCCAAAGGCAGAGTCTACCTAAATACACCCAAAACAATTGCTTCCGAGTGAAGTTATTTCCCTTTGCCTCTTTGCAGACAGTTTAATCCTCTTAAAAGGAAAGCAACTAAATCAGGCATGCTCTAAGCACAGCAGGTACCTACCGAGATGATACTGGGGAAGTTAGGAGGCTGCATCTCCCCCAAATAACTTTCCTGATACTTGTTATTAGTTAAGACATCATCAACAGGGAAAATAACCATTTGTTTTGTAATAAAGCTACAGAATTAATTTTATCTTCTACAAAGACTATAGAGTACACATCCAATCTTACAATATTTGAATATAGTATTTATTGTGGGAATGTAATGGAGGCAAACCATCTCCCCATCACCCTACCCCCCCCTCAATTTAGCAGGGCTACAAATCTGATAATAAATTCATGTCAACTCACAAAAATCATATTTCTATTAAGTTAAGAAAAGTTGGAATGTAAAAATCATTAGTTAAACAGATTATGATTTTATAACTTGCGTCCTAAATGTCTATACATATGAAAAAATACATGTTTGAATGTTCATATCAGATATAATAATGCACTAAATAGTTGGGGTAGAATTAAACAGGAAAGGAAGATATAATTATAGTAACACAATGTATTCAGAGAAGAACACTATTGAATACCAGAGAAAAATACTATGCTATCAAATGAACAAATGAGTTAAGTTAGTAACTTTACTAAACTTAAATTTTGAGTGCAAAATAATTTCAAATTTTATGCTTTCCAAGGACAGTGAAAGCTGAAGATGTTCAGCTCCCCAACATGAGAAGGAAAAGAAGAAAAGTCTATAAAAAATGGAAAATCTTGACTTCCACAGTATGTAAGTCTAATTCATTGGTTTTATAAGTATGTATGAAATGAACTACCCAGCTATGTACTTTGTTTTTTATCACAGAATATCTATAAAAGTAAGAAGATAAATACATGTAAATGTTTGAAACAATTTAGAAGTTTGGTATGTATGCACATACTGCAAATAATAAAAATTTAAAATAGATATACTTATTTAGTAAGTAATAATTATTAAAACCCTTGTTCTTAGAATCTACTATCAATGAATTATTATGTAACTATCTCAGTTCTATGTTGCTAGTCATAGAAATTAAAGTATAGTCAGTTGAAAGAGGCTATAAACTATAAAATTATGAAATTGAAAAGTCTATAAACTGAACTGTTCTTGGCATGAGGGTGTTATTTTAAGAATAAACTGTAGTCTATAGTTTTAGAAGGCAGTCCACCAGTATATAAACTACATTTATGCTATATTGTAAATAGGCTTTAGAGAGATAAGACATGGAAACATTTCTCCCACAATTTCTACACTACAGCTCTCAGATTGTAAGCAGACCTGCTGGGAACTCTTTTAGTACTTGCTATGAGAAAAGCCATTCCCTCAGACTAGCAGAGAGGCAAATGGGAACTCCATGGAACTCCAGGATGCTTGAGAACCTAAAGTAAGAAAGTAGTCATTCCTAAACCTATGAATCTTTATTCGATTCTGAAACAGTAGTTATATTTCTATACCCCATACTTGTATGCCACATCTAACCAAACTTCGGTAGGATATTTTTCTTTTTCTGCTTAAAGAGAATTTAAGTATTTATTCTTTACATAAATAGCTATATAAAATATAATTTTATATGTACTTACATATAAAACCATATTTAAAATAAGAACATTTAAAATAATTATAAGTAATATTTTCCAATTTTTAGCTTAATCAACTTATTAAAATTATTTCCGTGGAGACCTGGTTCATAGATTTCCATGATGTCTCTATTTGTTTTTTGGGTTTTATTAAGATTCCATTCATTCATTTGACAGAGAGAGATCAGAAGTAGGCAGAGACGCAGGCAGAGAGAGAGGGAGAAGCAGGCTCCTCGCTGAGCAGAGAGCCTGATGCGGGGCTTGATCCCAGGACCCCGAGATCATGACCTGAGCTGAAGGCAGAGGCTTTAACCCACTGAGCCACCCAGACACCCCTTGATGTCTCTATTTGTTGCCCATTCTTCTCTCTTTTCCTTTCCAAATACTCTTTCAGACATAATTTAAAACATGAGATCTTCGTATTTTGTCCACTGTTTTTTTTTTTACACAAGATCTGTTCTCATATTCAGATTCACAAAGTTTTCAAGCAAAATATTTTAAAATTATAAAGTAGAGGAGTAAAGGTTGCAAGTTAGCAGTTCTTGAGCCAAAGCTGGTCCCTAAATTTATTACCCTCCATTTACAGAGGGTTTTGTTGTTGTTTTTTAATGTGAGACAATCTTTAGAAATTAGGAAATTTCACAATATAACAAATCCTGACTCTAGTTCTCCCCTAGAAAGTGATAGCATCTGGCAATATTAGGACACCTTCTCTGTGCTATAAAAATCCTCTACCCGAGCAAAGGAAACTATTGGACCTATTTAAAAAGCTGTCTATAACCCATACTTGGGTCTCTATATTTGCTAAAGAGCAAATTAAATCAAGCTTGATTTAGCCTGTATTATAGTAGTATTATATGTAGTATTTTAACGCCACGTTCAAATACTTGATCATGGCACCTTATTCTTTATCAAGAAGTCTCTTAAAATTTATTTGCATAAATTTGTTCTGAAATGTGCATTTCACCCATTTTGGAAGTCTCTGCTTTAGAGTAAAGCTTAATTACATTCTTAGTTCCTAGAATTATCAAGTAATATTCTACATTCTAAGATAACTAAGTTAAACTAAGGTATTTATTAGAAATGAGTTTTTATGGAAAATACCTTTATATACTAGAAATGAATGAAAATGTTTTTCAAAATACAAAGAATACGCACTGACTTGTACCCTAGAATTTGCATCCCATCTGCTCACTAAATGGACACAAAAAACTTTTTTTTTCTTCTTCTTCTTTAGGTATACCTCAACCTGCTAATCAAGCATACCAAAATAATATAAAAAATCTTGAAAAGGAAGCCAAAAGAGATACCCCAAAGGCTGTGCTTTATCAGACTAGGGCCTTAGGGAAATCTAAAGGAAATGGAGATGAGCATACATCTGCTTCTATGAATGGAAAGCAGAATTCTCCTTTCCTCCCTAAAGATAATAAACAACTTTCACCTGACAGCAAAATAAGTAGGGAGAAAGAAAATGATGATCCTCCTTCATCCATTTCTCATCAACGAGACAAAGTCTTATCAGGGGCCGTGTTTAATGCCTGTGAAGAATCATTATCAGGAAAAATTACCCTGCAGGATTTCCCAAACACAGTGGAAGCCCTTAAACCAGAAAAAGGCAAAATCATTACAGAAATGAAATGTGGGGCTTTCGGCATGCAAGTAGAAATCAAGAACAGACTTTTCTGTAAAACAGAAATGCAGTTCCCAACAAAAAGGAGATGTCCAGTATGTCACCAACATTACTCTTCCAGACACATTCAGAAATGGTACACTTCTAGAAGCTGCTCTTCTAGATGTAGGAATGTGTTGGTGGAAGAACTAAAACTTGAGGTGCCATCTAAGTCTGAAGAAATTGCCAGAACAGAGAGACCCTCCCTGGAAGTAAGCATTGTAGAAAAAGGAATTAAAGTTAAATACATGAGTAAGAAACAGAACGTATTAATTAACATAACTCATCCTAAAAAAAGGGGGAAAATAGCTAAATACAGAAACATTTCCTCCAATTGCACTACTAAAGAATGTTCCAGGTCTTCTGCACCGTCTGATATTAGGCACCCTGAAAAATGGCACCTTGAGAACAAGCATCAGAGTTCAGATGGTTTGCCTGTCTCTCCTCCTATTGTGTTTGCTCTCCAGAAGGAGAAGTTTGCTCTCCAGAAGGAGAAGAATGTCGATACAGCTGTGGATTTTCTGTGTTCAACCCCTGAGAGGGAGAAGAATAATCCTGATAGAGTATCTCCAGGTTTAGATCACCGTGAAGTAGAATCTGCCATCTCTCAGCAGGAGGACTTCAAAATTAGTCAGAGCACCCTCAAAAAAAAACCCTTCTCCGAGGCTGAGACTCTTCTCAAAAACATTCTTCCTAATTTACAAGACACCCTGAAGACCACAAGTTTAAGTGAAACAGACTTACAGAAAATGCCTTTTGAGAATACCAAGGATATGGACAGAGAGACAAAAATCACCTTTGATATACCAGAAAATATCAAATCAGACTTATGTATAAGACGAAGCACAGAAGAAATAAATTATTTGCCAAGTGCCATGACTGACTTCTTCCCCGTTCAGGGTGGCAAAGCCTCTGACTTCTGTTCTTCACCTTCTCAGAGCATGCAACTGGTAGGAGAAAAGGCAGCCAGCATTTACTACAAAGGCAGCAAAATCCCACCTATAGATTGTTGTGAGAAATCAACTTGTTTATCTTTGCCTTCAGGTCAAAACACTCTCCAGTCCTCCACCTCATTCGGCCCATCCCACTGGGCCAGCAGACATTCAGAACCCAAAGAAATCCCTGGGGATACATTTTCCTTGGATCGCTGTGTTGAGTTTTTTAAAAACTATGAGGAAGAGCATGTTGATGTGACTGACAGAGACTTTCACAAAGCCGCTTTACATAGTAACTCCTGTACAGAAGGAGAGCAACTCTTGGAAACGAAGAGTACGCAGTGTCCAACTGTCAGCCCCGCATCCTCCAGCAGCCTCTCAGCCGGCAGCCCCCTCCTCAACGGTAGCAGCCACAGCACTGTGGAATGGGGTCCAGCAAACTCCCAGGCAAGCCATCCAGAGACAGCAGCTCCCAGCACAACAACAGAGCTAGTCATGACCTTAGTAACTGATGCGTTAGAGCAAAGATTAATTATTCAAAACGATAAAGAAGGCATGATTTATTCCGATTGTCCTGCGGGAATGAAAATTCCTGAAGACTCACCCAACTCTCTGGGAAATGGTGAAAAAGACAAATTCCAAATAAGGCCAGTGGTAAAGGATGCATACCATCAAGACTTCGAAGACCTATCAAATGAGAATCATGATGAAGTCGGTTTTCAAATGGATTTTCTGAACACCTCTGAGTTCAGCAGCATAACATGTGCTACAGATAATCTGTCTGTTATCGAGAAAACACTGACCGATGATGCAGACCAAGATGAAAAAGGCCTTGGTCTCACCAGCTTTAAACAGGAGCCAGCAGAGTGCCAAAGGATTGCATCGACAAAGCCAAATTCTGTAGGAGATAAAAATGACCCAAAGGAAACTTACTATCACCACAAAGACATATTGCTGTCACCTCAGAAGCAGAAGGCCTTGACAGGTACAGTGGCTATATAGAATCTTTAACTTTCATTGTTCTTACATGTTTGAGCTTTGGAAAATCTTAATGTGAGGGCTTTTTTTTTTTTTTTTTTTTATTGCTTGGGATTTTTTTCTTTATTGCTGAAGATATATTGAGTATTTTAGAATTAGATGAATATGGGCAAGCATTTATCAGTCTGCTTCTTTACATTATCACCTATCCCACCCATAAAAGTGCATATCAAAATCACCAAGGCTGCAGTTTAATATAAAGTTTTTAAAAAATCAATTTCTCTTTAAAAGGTTGATGTATTGCCAAATCAATTTTGTAGGAAACGTTAGCCTTTTGCCACTCTTAAATAATCTACCATTTCTTTCCTTCTTGCAAGCTAAGCATATCTATAATAGAAAGAATATGTTTGTGGCAAAGCATGTTCTTAAACCTTGCTGGGGTGCTGCAGAAGGTTGGTGTTCATGTTGCAGAAGGCCATGTGGAATAGTAATCAAAGCAAAGGACAAAAACCAGAAAGGGCCATGGCTAATCCTGATTGAGCCATCCATGGGGCGTCTGACCTCAAGCAGACCCCTGACCTCCCTTGTGCATTGGTTGGCCCTGCTCAAAACATTGATAGAACCCAGCAGCTCTCTCGACCTCAAGAGGGCTATGATAGAAGCTCTTTTCTAAGTACATAATACTGCCCTGTCTGCTTTCAATTTCGGGTCGACATTATATCATTTCGGCAACTTCACAGAAGGCCCTCCTTGATTTTCCTCAGTGAGTTAAAAATATTTTATATTTAATGTTAGCATTATTCCACATTGTCTATTAAAATTCACCTTGAACAAGTAAAAACTTCCTTCCAAACTGCTGGTAACATTCCTCGCATGTTCAGGAATGATGAAACGATCTTTTCTTTGTTGCTCCATCCCTAATTTTTTAAATAGAATTAATACGATCTAAAAGTAGAAGTAAAATACAGAAAGCACAGTTATATAGGTGTTGGCATAAAACGTGAAATTTACTGTACAGAGAATAAATGTCCTAAAATAATACAAATTGCCGTAGTCGCCCACTTAGCAGGAACACCCTAAGCAAAGATCTATCAGTCAGTGACCGCTTCCAAGTGCCGACATACCTCCGGACGACAAGATCAATGGTATTAACCCCAACTTTCACCTCAGTCCATAATTATTTGCGTCAGCAAGAGGCAGATCTGCAAGAAGAGCACCTGTGTTTCCCGTAACGGACACGTTTCTCCCCTGGATGAATATACCTCCCAGGCTGGCTCTCCTTCCCCCAAGGCCATTGTCCTTCCTGGACTGCCATTCCCAGCAAGGCATATTTCCTTAAGTATATTAATAATTCAAGTTGAATCCGCCCAAAGCTGATGCTGCACTTCAGTAGACTTTGAAATTATCTCATTGGGTGAAAAAATGCAACTACCAGTTCCTGTGTTACTGTGATTCAGCAAAAGGTTATTCCTACAACTCTCCCCCTCTCACCTTTACTCCTCTTCCCCAGATCATTCTGTCCCAGCCACACTGACTTCCTTGAGTGGCCAGAACCTGCCAGGCAAGATCCTTTATCAGTTCCTTTGTTTGGGCTGCTTCCACTACCTAGACCACTCTTTCCCCATATGCGCACATGGTTCAAATTTCTGCTCACATGGTACCTTCTCAGTCCACAGTGAGGACTTCTCAGATATTTCAGTTTAAAACTACAACCTGAGTCTTGTCCCTTCCAGCCCAGGTATAACCCATCCCTTTTCTGTGTTTTATTTTTATGCACAGTACTTGTCACCTTCTAGTATGCTATATAGTTTCCTAGTTTATTTGTTCTGTCTTCCCACAAGGATGTAGTCAGAAAGACATGGATTTTTTCCTGTTTCGATCATTGCTCTACCCACAGCACTAGAACAATGCCTGTCCTGTAGACCAGGCACTCCAGGAATATTTACAGAATGCAAGAATTCAGGGAAGTCACATCCGGTTTCTTTGTGCAAAACTCTTATGTTCATATGTGAAAACAAAACAAAAAAACAAAAGAAACAGGGAAATGCTTCAGAAATATAAATGTTTGTATTAAAAATATTTGAATATCTAAATATTTGCATGAATTTGACTCTCCTAGAGTTATGAATATTTTTACATTTTATCCAATACTATTATTAATTATACTATTGATACCTCAGGCCAGGATTTTGTAATCTCTTCAAGGTATAGATTGCTTTGAGGAACTGGGACATCTTTGTACTGTTTTACCAGAAAATTGTAAATTTGACATAAGCATAAACTTATGCCTAAATTTTCAGAAGGGTCCTCCAACTCCTCAGATTCTGTCCATGTCCCTCGGATTAAGAATCCCTGGCATGAGAGTGCTGACTATAATGTCCCTGATTTACAAAGGTTCGATTTAAATTTTTCAACTTAAGGACGGTACAAAAAAGATACATATTCAGTAGAAAGTATACTTCGAATTTTGAATTTGATCTTTTCCTAACTAGTGATAGGTGGCGCCACGCTTTCCTGTGAGGCGGGCAGCGGCAGCCCGCACTCCTGGTCAGCCACACGGTCCCAAGGAGAAGCAACACAGACACTTAACAATCCTCCTGAAACCACACAGCCATTCTGTTTTTCACTTTCAGTACAGTATTCAATGAAGTACGTGAGATATTCAGCACTTTATTATAAAATAGGCTTTGTGTGAGATGATTTCGCCCAGCCTTAGGCTGCTGTGAGCATTCTGAGCACAGCTAAGGTAAACTAGGCTAAGGTGTGATATTCGGGAGGTCAGGCGCATTGAATGCACTTCTGACTTATGATATTTTCAATTTAAAATGAGTATATCAGGACACAACCCTATCATGAGTTGAAGAGGATCTGTATCATGTAGTCCCTTCTGCCCATCTGTGTGTGTGCTTGCAAATTAACTAGATTAGAGGTCACAATCTGGACTGCTCACAGGAGCCAGGCAGATAATGTAAATGAGTAAAGCAGACTGCATGTGAGAATAACGGAGTGTTGGTGATGGAGACGGAGCTGTGTCCCCAGGGAATGAGAATACAGGTCTATTACTGCCAGATCTTCTAATTTTTCAAGATAGCTGGAGATCTGGAATGAATATATATATACACACATATACCTTTAGACTATAAAACTTTCAAGACAAAGTACAGACTAAACAGTCTATGACCTCTGAACTAGATAAAAAAGAGGGGGTAGAGATGGGCAGGTGGTGGGAGGTCAAAAAGCCAGTGATACAAAGGAAAGGATATTAGTCTGAAAGTCTTAAAACTAAATTCTGGGTTATTCCCCTGCTAAGTCAGGTCTCTATATTCCCGGGTAAAGAGCTTTCTCAGGGCCTCATTTCTCCAGTTGTAAATAGACTGAAATATAACTTTAAGATCTCTGCCAAAGAACCAGACACTTTATATCATAAAATATTTTATGAAGAAACCAAAACTAGGCTACTCTGCGAGAATGACAAGGAAAGAATGAGAAAGATTAAATGATATTTTACATGGCATAAAATACTTATAATTAAGTATTTAATTATACTTATAATTAAGTACTTATAATTAAGAAGCCCTTTATATGTAACATGACACAAAACCTGCTTACATATGTAAGATACTTTATTTTGCTCTGTGCCAGGGAAGGAGTGATTGTCAAAGCCAACACCAAGGCAAATAGTGGTTCCAAGATATGCACTGAGTTCTAGGGATAAAAAGATGAATAAAGAAAATATTCCTTTTCTTATAGCAGAATATGGCTGTTGGGATAATTTCCAACAAGTTACCTTTTGGTGAAATTGTGAACTTTTCACACCGGTGTCCATTTCAACATTTCTCAGTAGATGAGCAAGTCCAGGGTCCAAGATCCAGGATCCAGTGTCCAGCTTCAATGTCCATCATTCGTCCAGCAGGGCTCCGCCCAGCGGAGCATTTTCCTCTCCTTGGTCTCCAGCTCACTTTGCAGACCTCCCTTTGGCTTTCAAAGTGATAGCTTTCTTTCTTTTTCTTTTTTTCCACAAAGTGATGCTTCTCTATTTTTGCATTCATGCTTGATAAAACATTAGCGTGTCTTTTAATGGATTAACATATTACTCCTACCAAGAGAGTGTATATTTTAATAGAGCCCTTCAAAATACTTGAGTGTCTTCATTCCAGCCCCAAAGCAGGCAAGCACCTTGCCTGATTCCTAGAAATGCTCAGTAAACATACACTGAATATTCATGGAATGACGAAGAAGTTTATATGTGAATGAAGGTTACTGAGATACAGATTCAATTCATGAAGTAAAAACTTTCTGTCAGTTTGAAATATTCAAGGATTGTGCTGATCCAGGTTGTGAATGGGTAATACATTTTAGTATGGGAAGTTTTCAAGCTTAGATTGAATGACTACTTGGGAGGAATCTTGTAAAGCATTTTAAGCATATAGAGGATAATTGGGCCAGGTTATGTACTTTCATAAACCCAAGATTATATAAATACCAAGCAGGACAATGGGAGTGATACTTGGCACTCAGGGGCATTACTGTGGTTCTCAAAGCACACTCCAAAACATACTGTAGGGCATACAATTTCTTTTCATTTGTGTACATAAGAAAAGGCTAGAGGAAAACTTTTCCCACCATATCACAGGGCCATATTTCCATCACACACAGTTTCTTATGTTCATAGAATTTCAATTTTCTCCAGCAATTTCAGGAAAGAATTGCTTTTAAAGGTAAGATTATTGACGCTGGAAAATTTTCCTTCTTATCTCATGGAGGCCTTCAGGGTCCACTTGGACTCTTACTTAATCTCAGCAAATGGAACTAGAGCAAGCATTGGAGAAAACTGTCAAAGAATTTTTAAAAGTTCTACCACCGTTTAAAATCCCCCCCCCCCAAAAAAAAAAGATAATCTTATTCATAGTTATAGCTCCAGTAACAGTGGAGGTTAATATATACAAAGTGAACATGAGGCACCAGGATGGCTCAGTCAGGTAAGTGTCTGACTCTTGATTTCTCCTCAGGTCATGATCAATCTCAGGGTCTTGAGATCAAGCCCCGTGTCTCTCTCTACCTTTCCCTCCTTCACACCCCCCACCACGTGCACATGTGCTCTCTATTCCTCTCAAAAAGAAATGATATATGTATAGAAAGTGAACAGTAAATATAGAATGAATGTCATTTTTCTGTCCCCCTTTTACTTCCTAAGGAAGAGGTAGGGGTCAAGAGCAGTTACAGAAAATGAGAGGAATTGGCTAATGACTCTTCCCATCTTCCAGGTCTTTGTCCCTGACAAGTGAAATTTAAATTGTTATGGAAATGGATCACTAATAATTATATTTAAAATAAAGAGATAATTTATTCATGGATATATCCCATTATCATTTAAATAGTTCTAAGAGTAAACTTTGATACTGATAAATTAGAGTTTAGTTAACAAAGACCAAATTTTAAAACTCCTTTGCTCCTTAGAATAGAATAAAAATAAAGGTTAAGATTTGTTCTCTTTTTAAATTGATGTTGCTTGCCTTTCATACAGTGTCAAAAAGTAAAAACAAGTAAAATTTTAACCAATTCCAGCCTATCAAATTACCTAATAGGCATAATGTGCTTTGCTATTTTGTTTCTTTTATTTTACCTTGCTAGCTGTTTTCTTAAAATCTGGTTTTATTGCAATTAGTTTATTTGTAATTTTCTTTCTTCTAATTAATACAGTCTCATGGCTTATGATGACAGAAGGCAGCAGTTTGGAAGTATATCAAGTATTTCAAGTTGTTATTTATTCAAAAACATCAAAGCCTCATTCATTTTGGGTTTTTTCCCTTTTCCTTATTTTGAATCAACACATGCAACAATAAAAATATCATGAAATTCACATTCTTGTGATTAATTGAAGTTTAACCCTAAGGGACTTGAGTAGAATAGTAAACTTACTATCATAGATAAGTAATTTAACTAATTCAGGTAATATCTTGTCTTCTTTTTGAGAATTCAGGGGGCATAATTAACAATTTACGTGCACTTTGCTCCTCCAGAATAATGTATATAATATCAGGCATACTTCTGGTACCCAAGGATTATCAGTTGAATTGACTCCAACTGAAGTAATGCATGGTGATCCCCCACCTTCAATCCAAATGTATTTTTTTTTCCATGTTTAAAAATTGAATCATGAAAGAGTTGCATTATTCTAGTTCTAGTCTACAGTGATTCTTTTTCAAAGACTGGAATATTTGAAATTTTATCTTGAAATGTCTCATTTTCATACTTCAATCTAGATTGGAATTTGGAAATAAATAGCCTCCGCAAGTTATCCCAGGAATTGGCTCCAAGAGGAACAAGGGCCAGTGATGGTTCCCAGGAAGAAGCAATAGACCAATGGGCCAGAAGAAGGCAGCAATTCAAAGATGGCAAAAGATGCAGCTCGGCCGGGGGAAGTTCATTTACCAGCAACATCACTGAAGGATCCAGTGAGTAGACTATCACCTTCTTTTCCAAAAGCAGAGGAAAGCAACATGTAAAGCTCACCAGGTCCCCTCCCTCGTATCTCCAAAACAAAAACCCTACTGCTTGAAATGATGATTATATGCTTTTATATCAAAGATATTTTTGGAATGATCAACTCTTCATTATGCACTAAAGAATCCCAACTTGGTAAATTATCTCCTTCAAAACACAACTGCCCACTAAGTCTCCTTTTCTCTTCAAAAACTGAAATAACTAACTATAGGATTCTTTACAGAATTAAATTTGTCCCCTACTTCAAAGAATTTGAGTTGGCTTACAAAAATATGTATAATAGAAAAAGCTAAGATTGGTATGCTTGATTAAAAGAAACAATTTTCTTCTTGATTTAACATTTCTAAAATGAGGAATTGTCTTTAAATGGGTGTGTACTTTAATGAAATGGTATTTCTCTTGGTATCGAAAGAGTATTATTAAATCAGCATTATAAGGGCGCCTGGGTGGCTCAGTGAGTTAAAGTCTCTGCCTTCAGCTCTGGGGGTCTGAGATCCAGCCCTGCATCAGGCTCTCTGCTCAGTGGGGAACCTGCTTCCCCCTTTCTCTCTGCCTGCCTCTTCACCTGCTTGTGATTTCTCTCTCTCTGTCAAATAAATAAATAAAATCTTTTTTAAAAAATAAAAGAAATAAATAAATCAGTATTATACCTCAGTCCCACAATCAATTGCAACTGAGAATGGAAGGAATGTCATCAGTGAGGAAATCCAGCTGAAGGGAAAATAATGTGTTAAAGAAAATAGAGGGGAGTATCAGTACATTCAGTACATACCACCACTAACCTGGCTCCAAAATTCTAGCAGCTAGTTATTAGAAGATACTTATCCAAGCAGTAGACATTCATCATTTCCATGTTATTTACAAAACATATCAGTAGTTCATGAAAAACACTGAAATGGAAACCTAAGAGAGAGAGATTGGATGGAGGGAGGGAGGGAGGAAGAGAGGAAAGAAGGAAGGAAGGAAGAGACAAGAGAAGAAAGGAGAAAGAAAGAAAGAAAAAAAAAGAGTTGATGCAATATTGTGATTTATAAGAAATATAAAATATATATTTGGTAATTCAGATTCATCCCCATATAAAGTTGATCTTGGTCCACTGGTTCCTGCCTCACAGCTCCTAAAATCTTTAGAATTTCCCCTAAGGAGAGCATAAGGTATCTTTTGTTATGTTAATGAAATGGCTTTGGAAAGCCCTAGATAACCTAGGTGGGGCTGATGACCTGAGAAACCTAACCACCGTTTCCAGAGGGCTGGAATTTTCAGCTAGGCATCCAGAGAATTGCTTGTTGGTGTGGGGTGTGTGCCTCGTGCGCACGCGTGCACACACATTACAGCTGGGTCGGGGATCCCAAGAGTAGTGTTGCAGAGAATGAAGTCTTTATGACAGAGAGAGTAGTGGCTATTCCAGGCTATTCCTAAGACAAGCAGGTAGAATGACACAAGCACAATTCCTGAAGGCAGCAGTAAAATACATCCAGAGTGATGTAATACAGAGGTGGCACAGATTAGGAATTGAATGCAGCTATAAATGTATGGGCAAAATCATAGTAATATTTAATTAATAAAACACTGTACTGTATTATCCTAGGACAGTGTTCTTGCATTCATGTGAACAGTGAAGAAGACAATTTAAGTTGTCCATTTAGTCCTGACAGTGTTTCATTCTTATCCCTTGATCAATGTCTAATTCCTCCAGTTGCATCTTCCTATTTGGCAGCAAGGACTCTGGATCTGTAATCTTAAATTTTTAGTTTCACATATACTACTCTACAGGGTTGTTTTTTATCCCTCTTCTGTTCATAGACTTTCGAAACACCTCCCTGGAGAATACCTTTGCTATAGTAGACTTCCAATAAGATATTCCCACGGCTTCACATTTTATTGTAATGTTCTTATTCTTCCACTTCCAGTCCCCCTTCCCGTCATCAGTTTCTATATTGATATTTTGCAGAATTTGGTTCACATTTTTTTTTAAGATTTTATTTATTTATTTGTCAGAGAGCACAAGCAGGCAGAGTGGCAGGCAATGGCAGAGAGGGGGAGAAGCAAGCTCCCCACTGAGCAAGGAGCTCCATCCCAGGACCTTGGGATCATGACCTGAGCCAAAGGCAGTCACTTAACTGAATGAGCCACCCAGGTGTCCCTGGTTCAAATTTTTTAAAAATATCTTAATAATTGATACTTAATAATATTTAGTTTTCCTTATTATTGCTTTATGTACCAATTACTTCTAAGAGAATTTCTTTTTCTTCTTAGTATAATCTTCTAGTAATTTTTCGAGAGAGATTATTTGGGAGACAAACTGAGTCCTAATACATCTGAAGGTGTATTTACCTGCCTTTTAATTCTGAATGGCAGTTTGGCATGGTCCAGTACAGAATTCTAGGTTCAAACTACTGGACAAGCTGGTTTGTTGTCTTACTGAGGCCACTGGTGATGAGAAGTCTAAATCCAATCTCTTTCTCAAAA